>OZ038497.1:7026969-7134469 GCA_964036315.1 Acanthosepion esculentum
TCGTCGAAATTGACGTTGCAAATTAGCTCCGCGCATCCCTTAATTGTGATATCTATCTCATTTAAGAAATCCTGTTCAAGGTAGCAAGGGGCACTTCGGAGAGTGTAGAGGAAACTCGGTAGCGAAAAACTGTTCTTCAAGAGGAAGAGGGCAGGATGTGCATCAATTATTTGCAATTTCCCAGTCATTCTTGTTAGAATGACATGTTTAGTATCCAAACACTCTCGAATGGCCATTGGAAAGACTGGAGAACCAAAAATGTGTAACTCCTCCTTAGGTGTTATTTTTATATCCTCAAGGATGAGTCTGATATCCCGTATAGCACTCTCGAAATCATCTGCACTATAATTCAAGTTTATTATCTCTGACTTGGACGAGTTAATCTCAAGTCCAAGCAGCGATAAAGCAGGAATAATTCGTTGGAGGTCAGCAGCTACGGCCTCGATGGATCGTCCCAACGTTGCATCGTCAAGATACCATATATTGAAAGGAGAAGCGATGGAACGAGCTACCCCGTCAATAGCCATCGCAAATAGTAGCGGGCCAAGTGGATCACCTTGCTGGATTCCAGTAGCAGAAGAGATATTATCGGAGGCGATCAACAAACTTGGATGACTATACGAAAGATGAGCCAATTTAAATATGGAAGGAGTCCGTTGATGGCAAACTTCCAGGGCATGATCCCTTCTGATGCGATTGAAAGCGTTTTTCATATCCAATTTTAATAAGATACTGGGGGAAACAGGTGATGTATTCTCGAAAAATGATCTTGTGGCATGAACCGCCGCTTCACATCCGCCCTGTATGCCTACCCCGAGCTGGACAGGTCGCAATTCATGCCCTATCTCCTTTATAACAACTCTACAAGCAATTTTTGCCGCGAGTCGACGAAAAATGTTACCAACAGCGATAGGGCGGATACCACCATCTTTTTTTTTTTAAAGCAGTTAAAATATATTTTTAATAATACTGAGTTGGAAGTTAACGGCATTTTTCAAGACGCGGCCTTGTGACAAATTCAAGAAATTATGCCCACATTCTAATAGATGACATTTCAATGCGCCTTTCTGTACGATTCTGTAGGCAGATTTTGAAGTTTAAATGTTTTTACTTTAAAAATGAAAGTAAAAAAAATGCTTTTGTCTCATTTGCTGCTCTTATTTCCGGAAAAAAATGCTGTAGCGACAGCAAAAATATATGCGCCTTTCATCGCGATTGTACCATAGCTGAGAGTACTATTTCATAAAATGCTGACCAGTTTCTTGAGAGGAAATTTTAATTTGAAATCTCTTCGAGGTTTTGGTGCCTCGGGATGTAACGGAAACTATGAATCGACGAAATGTCTATGTGCGATTCTCGGATCAAATGCAAAAAAAAAACAAAACTTTTTAAAGAATGATCACAGGCAATGAAAAATTGTTTTACAACACCGTCGAACGTAAAAGGAAAATGGAAAGCTGGCCATCATCCGAAGATGGTGATACTGCGTCTGTTGAGAAAAGCATTGTTTTCCGATCTCACTACAAAATCGCCAGTTGACTTCAGATATAAAGAAGACAACAATCGAAGAAAAACGTCAAGAATTAAGCAATCGGAAAGAAGATGTCGTCTTCCACCAGGACTACTGTGTGAAACTGATGCAAGTAACCTCTTTCCAACTGACAAAGTCTCTCCGTATAGGTTCGGTTGTTTTGTTTGACGGCATTCCAACCTTAGGGGTCATTTTATGCCGAAAATGATTTTGAGCGACTTTCATTTGGTTTTCAAAAATGTATTGCTGGAGACATCTGGTTTTCAAACATTGTATTGCTCGAGACATCTGGTTTTCAAACATTGTATTGCTCGAGACATCTGGTTTTCAAACATTGTATTGCTCGAGACATCTGGTTTTCAAACATTGTATTGCTCGAGACATCTGGTTTTCAAACATTGTATTGCTCGAGACATCTGGTTTTCAAACATTGTATTGCTCGAGACATCTGGTTTTCAAACATTGTATTGCTCGAGACATCTGGTTTTCAAACATTGTATTGCTCGAGACATCTGGTTTTCAAACATTGTATTGCTCGAGACATCTGGTTTTCAAACATTGTATTGCTCGAGACATCTGGTTTTCAAACATTGTATTGCTCGAGACATCTGGTTTTCAAACATTGTATTGCTCGAGACATCTGGTTTTCGAACATTGTATTGCTCGAGACATCTGGTTTTCGAACATTGTATTGCTCGAGACATCTGGTTTTCGAACATTGTATTGCTCGAGACATCTGGTTTTCGAACATTGTATTGCTCGAGACATCTGGTTTTCGAACATTGTATTGCTCGAGACATCTGGTTTTCGAACATTGTATTGCTCGAGACATCTGGTTTTCGAACATTGTATTGCTCGAGACATCTGGTTTTCGAACATTGTATTGCTCGAGACATCTGGTTTTCGAACATTGTATTGCTCGAGACATCTGGTTTTCGAACATTGTATTGCTCGAGACATCTGGTTTTCGAACATTGTATTGCTCGAGACATCTGGTTTTCGAACATTGTATTGCTCGAGACATCTGGTTTTCGAACATTGTATTGCTCGAGACATCTGGTTTTCGAACATTGTATTGCTCGAGACATCTGGTTTTCGAACATTGTATTGCTCGAGACATCTGGTTTTCGAACATTGTATTGCTCGAGACATCTGGTTTTCGAACATTGTATTGCTCGAGACATCTGGTTTTCGAACATTGTATTGCTCGAGACATCTGGTTTTCGAACATTGTATTGCTCGAGACATCTGGTTTTCGAACATTGTATTGCTCGAGACATCTGGTTTTCGAACATTGTATTGCTCGAGACATCTGGTTTTCGAACATTGTATTGCTCGAGACATCTGGTTTTCGAACATTGTATTGCTCGAGACATCTGGTTTTCGAACATTGTATTGCTCGAGACATCTGGTTTTCGAACATTGTATTGCTCGAGACATCTGGTTTTCGAACATTGTATTGCTCGAGACATCTGGTTTTCGAACATTGTATTGCTCGAGACATCTGGTTTTCGAACATTGTATTGCTCGAGACATCTGGTTTTCAAACATTGTATTGCTCGAGACATCTGGTTTTCAAACATTGTATTGCTCGAGACATCTGGTTTTCAAACATTGTATTGCTCGAGACATCTGGTTTTCAAACATTGTATTGCTCGAGACATCTGGTTTTCAAACATTGTATTGCTCGAGACATCTGGTTTTCAAACATTGTATTGCTCGAGACATCTGGTTTTCAAACATTGTATTGCTCGAGACATCTGGTTTTCAAACATTGTATTGCTCGAGACATCTGGTTTTCAAACATTGTATTGCTCGAGACATCTGGTTTTCAAACATTGTATTGCTCGAGACATCTGGTTTTCAAACATTGTATTGCTCGAGACATCTGGTTTTCAAACATTGTATTGCTCGAGACATCTGGTTTTCAAACATTGTATTGCTCGAGACATCTGGTTTTCAAACATTGTATTGCTCGAGACATCTGGTTTTCAAACATTGTATTGCTCGAGACATCTGGTTTTCAAACATTGTATTGCTCGAGACATCTGGTTTTCAAACATTGTATTGCTCGAGACATCTGGTTTTCAAACATTGTATTGCTCGAGACATCTGGTTTTCAAACATTGTATTGCTCGAGACATCTGGTTTTCAAACATTGTATTGCTCGAGACATCTGGTTTTCAAACATTGTATTGCTCGAGACATCTGGTTTTCAAACATTGTATTGCTCGAGACATCTGGTTTTCAAACATTGTATTGCTCGAGACATCTGGTTTTCAAACATTGTATTGCTCGAGACATCTGGTTTTCAAACATTGTATTGCTCGAGACATCTGGTTTTCAAACATTGTATTGCTCGAGACATCTGGTTTTCAAACATTGTATTGCTCGAGACATCTGGTTTTCAAACATTGTATTGCTCGAGACATCTGGTTTTCAAACATTGTATTGCTCGAGACATCTGGTTTTCAAACATTGTATTGCTCGAGACATCTGGTTTTCAAACATTGTATTGCTCGAGACATCTGGTTTTCAAACATTGTATTGCTCGAGACATCTGGTTTTCAAACATTGTATTGCTCGAGACATCTGGTTTTCAAACATTGTATTGCTCGAGACATCTGGTTTTCAAACATTGTATTGCTCGAGACATCTGGTTTTCAAACGTTGTATTGCTCGAGACATCTGGTTTTCAAACATTGTATTGCTCGAGACATCTGGTTTTCAAACGTTGTATTGCTCGAGACATCTGGTTTTCAAACGTTGTATTGCTCGAGACATCTGGTTTTCAAACGTTGTATTGCTCGAGACATCTGGTTTTCAAACGTTGTATTGCTCGAGACATCTGGTTTTCAAACGTTGTATTGCTCGAGACATCTGGTTTTCAAACGTTGTATTGCTGGAGACATCTGGTTTTCAAACGTTGTATTGCTGGAGACATCTGGTTTTCAAACGTTGTATTGCTGGAGACATCTGGTTTTCAAACGTTGTATTGCTGGAGACATCTGGTTTTCAAACGTTGTATTGCTGGAGACATCTGGTTTTCAAACGTTGTATTGCTGGAGACATCTGGTTTTCAAACGTTGTATTGCTGGAGACATCTGGTTTTCAAACGTTGTATTGCTGGAGACATCTGGTTTTCAAACGTTGTATTGCTGGAGACATCTGGTTTTCAAACGTTGTATTGCTGGAGACATCTGGTTTTCAAACGTTGTATTGCTGGAGACATCTGGTTTTCAAACGTTGTATTGCTGGAGACATCTGGTTTTCAAACGTTGTATTGCTGGAGACATCTGGTTTTCAAACGTTGTATTGCTGGAGACATCTGGTTTTCAAACGTTGTATTGCTGGAGACATCTGGTTTTCAAACGTTGTATTGCTGGAGACATCTGGTTTTCAAACGTTGTATTGCTGGAGACATCTGGTTTTCAAACGTTGTATTGCTGGAGACATCTGGTTTTCAAACGTTGTATTGCTGGAGACATCTGGTTTTCAAACGTTGTATTGCTGGAGACATCTGGTTTTCAACGTTGTATTGCTGGAGACATCTGGTTTTCAAACGTTGTATTGCTGGAGACATCTGGTTTTCAAACGTTGTATTGCTGGAGACATCTGGTTTTCAAACGTTGTATTGCTGGAGACATCTGGTTTTCAAACGTTGTATTGCTGGAGACATCTGGTTTTCAAACGTTGTATTGCTGGAGACATCTGGTTTTCAAACGTTGTATTGCTGGAGACATCTGGTTTTCAAACGTTGTATTGCTGGAGACATCTGGTTTTCAAAAATGTATTGCTGGAGACATTTGGTTTTCAAAAATGTATTGCTGGAGACATCTGGTTTTCAAAAATGTATTGCTGGAGACATCTGGTTTTCAAAAATGTATTGCTGGAGACATCTGGTTTTCAAAAATGTATTGCTGGAGACATCTGGTTTTCAAAAATGTATTGCTGGAGACATCTGGTTTTCAAAAATGTATTGTTCGCAAATGTATAGCTGGTAATACTATTTTTCCAAAAACGTATAGCCGACAACCTTATTTTTTCAAAAACAGCCTTTCTGTTGGACATAGTTTATCGCCGTACCCAGCATGCGGATACAGTTTACCGTCATACCCATGGACGCGGATGCAGTTTACCGTCATACCCACGGACGCCTCTCCGTATAAGTAGCCCCACGATCACGGGCGAACTCTCTAGTCTCTCTTGCGTGGTGATTTTTTATGCCGAGCTGATCTCGCAAAAAGTTTGCATACGCCCAACCGCTCTCGCCAATTCTCCTAAAAAACGAGACCGTGTCTTTCTAAATTACGGTGTTAGGGTGGCCATATTTACACACCAGGCATATACGTGCTCGCCTTACCACATTATATAAGTCATCATCTCTTCTATAACTACTGCAGACATTATGTCTCTTCACGGAAACTGATACAGGGATGTCATATTACACACGCCATACCCACCTGACCCGGCATTTTCGGATTACCACTTAATGAGACGTTCAATTCTGTGGAGATCGGTAAAAAACCACTTAGTCCAATTCATTATCTAGAAAGTTGCCAAATTTCTCGAGGATGAAATCAGGTCTCAAAGATAGCGAAATGTAGTGGGGCAATAACATTTTTCTATTGACTAGTGTAGGGTGCTTTCGACTAAACCTTTTTTTATGAGCAGAGTCTTTTCAGGACTCTGGTGATCATGGCCCTCCACTTACACATATCTCTTGTGGCTCAACAGGTTTTGTGTTTCTGTCAACTCTTGGAGTTGATGGAAACACAAAACAATCCACCTGCCCAAGCTCGCCACATATGTCATGCGCTGCTTTCCCCTCTATTCATCCCGTGAGTATCAGATTCTCCCGGCCCTCCTTTCTCATGTCCCAGAAATTTCACCTGCCTCTTCCTCACGTTAAGTATAATCTTCCTCCTTGTTTGCATCCTCTCCAAGGCCTCACCGTTGCTCACATGCTCGGTCCATGATATCCTAAACTTGACGAACACGCTTCAGTTGCTGGACGTAGATCCCTTTCGTGTTTCCTCGGGTTTTAAGAACTCCTAATGAATAATATCCTGATGAATAATGCCACCACATACTGAACATTACTTTTCATCCATGGAACTCAATTGGTGGGGACGGCTGTGGAGATTTATGCTTATAAATTCACATATTTAGCGTTGAATACTGTCGTATTAAACCTATTTTTCAACACATTATCATATATTCAAGTAGAGGATTATTTAAGATGATATTGTCAGGCAGGAGTTACTTAAAGAACCATAGCGAATAGCTACTTCAAGCAACATAATTAGGCGGGTTGATTGATGTTGTTTAGCAGTATATCAGAGTCTACGGGTTATTTAATGCCGAAATCTAAACACTGGACACAACGGCTTTAACTACAGATAAAATTTATTGTTGGTAATATTATATATATATATATATATATATATATATATATATCTCGTTGGTATTTTTACTATAAAAATCTATGTTTATACTTTCATTGTGAGTTGTTTTTGCTTGAGATTTCATTAATCGCTACGACCCCAGATAAGGGCGGACCAGCAATTAAGAGGTGGGTTCTCACTCCTCAAAACCTGCAGTCTTTCGATCAGATACAGTTTATCATCATACCCAGGACTTACATACTTAGGGAATAGTTAGAGTGATACAAATCGTCATTACAATTGGTTCCCCAAAACAGGAATTGTTTATGACTCAACCAATTAGATATTGTAAGCCGAAATTCATTCATAAAAATTTGAGGACATTCTGGAATTTTTACCAACACAGTGTGGTTATTACTAATTCTATTATAAAAAAAACCCTGACTTGCATTGTAAAATCCAATATAGTGTCGAGATTACAGCTGTGCTTTTTATATCAACCTTCATCTGTGTTCTGTCCATTAGCTGAAAGGGTTATCAAGACGTAATCACAGCTGCGTGCTAGCTGATCCCTGGAGCTATGAGTTGAGAGCTTCGTCCCCTCAGCAACAGGTTGTTAGAACGCCAGCCAAGAATGATGAAGTATACGATAGCCTCATAATCCAGATGCCTAGCGTAATGAACAATTTCATTCATCGCCATCAAATATTAACGGTCGAATGTCGTCAGGTGCGTGTCCGCACATCGGCAATCTCATCAGCGCCCACGTGCCCGAGCGATGATGAGAGTGACAAATTGACATCGAGAAAGAGTGGCTAAAGTTTCAAGACCTGACCCACTTCCTAGTATCACTTTCAATGACCAAAATCTTATTTTGAAAGGTCAGATTGATTGACCGATTCATTTTCGACCGCTTATCAATCCTTTGCTGATTTAAAGACAAAAAATATTTTTAGATGGTAATTTTTTGACATTACCAGACCTATAACACTAAGTAACCAACTGAAATTGAAACATTGCTCTCCGTTTAACAATTTAGAACCTTTACCTATTACACGACCCGAACATCGAAGCTTACACCACCTGCTATTCAAATCGACAATTCATCTAGGTACTAAGCAGGTTCGATGTTGCTTAACTTTGGTGATTGTACGAGAATCGGTGTTTCAACGTGATATGGCCGTGAGTCAGAATGTAAGAGAATGATGAGAAACAATTTGCCGTGTGGCTATGCAGAATAGACTGTTGGCCTTATATATTTGTGGTGAGACGGCTAAATCTTCAGCAAAGTACACAAAAACAATTATAAAACTCACAAAGGAAAAACAAATGTACTCCGAAAAACAAAGTTGAAGGCACTCAATATCCGATGAACAAAAATTATGATAGATTTTGTTAATATTTCGATATTTATTGAAATTATCAAATAATTTTTTTTACCTCTACGTTTTATTAGAACTTTAAAAATTGACATCAGGTGCTCCGGGTATTTATCTCGAGATAGATTGTCGACAACATCAAAAGAAAAGTCCACAATGTTATTTGTCTAACGGTTATTTTGGTGTGCAGTAATGATTATGTTTTGAATTACTCTATGGGCTATTGGCTGGAGATAATTGTAGATCCTGATGCAGTTTTTTGGCTATTTATACTCTTGTTTGGTAATTATTTTATTTATAGTTATTACGTTTTGTGTTGTGTTTATTTACTTGATATATCTACTTGATTGATTTTATTTATTTACCGCCCACCAAAATAACCATTACAACAATCCAATACACAATGCATCACTGACCTGTATATATAAATATTTGATCAAAAGCACATGTAGTCCGACGATTACGTTTAAGCATGTAGCACTTGCTGTGGGTGTTGACTTCAATGTCCACTTTTATATTTACATAAGCTCTATACCTGGTATTGGGCACTTTAACCCATAAATATAGCATACTTTAAAACTATACATACACACATATATCTCATACAGTGCTGGTGTTAACCCATTAACTGCCAAATTTTTTCATGCGCATTTTAAGCCCAGATGGGTGTCTTAGGAGTTTATTTATTCCTTATGTTTAATTTCAGTAGTTACCATTGTCGTTTTTATAGACACTAGAACATCAAATATATATGCGTATAAAACATCAAAAAATAATATTGATTAGAAATAATAAAAAATTCCTTTTCAAAACAGTCATTATTTTTCTACTCGTGAAATGTAAAATTACGACAGAAAGTGTCTTCTTACGGCTAATAATAAAAACTTTAAAGGCTAAGTGTTGTAAAATATACCTCTGTAAATGCAATGTATGTAACAATTCAATGTACATGCAAGAAATAACATGTAGTGAGTTTAATTTTAACAGATCCCCAAAGGGGCTCATGGCAGGTAATGGGTTAATAAAACAGTGTTTGATGAAACTCCGACTCACGCTACCGGTGAAAGATATATATTATATATATATATATTATATATATATATTATATATATATATATATTATATATATTATATATATATTATATATATATTATATATATATATATATTATATATATATATTATATATATATATTATATATTATATATATTATATATATATTATATATATATTATATATATATATATATTATATATATATATATATTATATATATATATTATATATATATATTATATATATATATTATATATATATATTATATATATATATTATATATATATATTATATATATATATTATATATATATATTATATATATATATTATATATATATATTATATATATATATTATATATATATATTATATATATATATTATATATATATATTATATATATATATTATATATATATATTATATATATATATTATATATATATATTATATATATATATTATATATATATATTATATATATATATTATATATATATATTATATATATATATTATATATATATATTATATATATATATTATATATATATATTATATATATATATTATATATATATATTATATATATATATTATATATATATATTATATATATATATTATATATATATATTATATATATATATTATATATATATATTATATATATATATATACTGCGTACACACACACACAAAACAGTGTACGAAGAGCAAGGATCAAGACGAAGAATTAGTTTTGTGCCATGCGCGATACACGCTGAGGCGATCATGTATCATTCGATACATGACTGACGAGGTAGATTTTTTTCCTCACAGTAGGTTGTCATTACTTTCTGCGGTAGACCACTGGCCATCCAAGGCTATAGAACCCCGTCTATCCTGCTATTTACCTATAGCTGGGGCTGGAGAAAAGGATTCATACCTTTTCCAAGGGTGTTTATTAGCACGTATGTAATGGATTCGACTGGAATTCGAACTCGGCTCTCCGATTCCCCAATCAGAGCCACTATCCATTACTCCACTGTGTCTCAAAGAATTATTACTCATTGTAAAATGGTGGATCGAAAAAAAAGGGCTCAACGGGTATTGCTCCTCGCTCTTCAGAATCAAATGAGAACAAAACATGAACATGGGCACAACGAAAAAAACGAAGACCAGGAGTATACACTAATCTATACCTAGCAACCATTTTACATTATAGCCAACTTATGACAAAAACAAGTTCCCGCAGTGTTTATAAATTTATATACTTAAGAGAAATGGCTTCTTGCTGTTAGCTTAAATTAATATCAACAATCTCGATGGAATACTTATCCATGGGGGAACTACAGGAAATATAAGACTCCAACATGTAGAAATTAGGAATACATTTATAGAGAGTGTAATGTAACCGACCCGTTTGAATCACCTTCGCCTTCTTGATGTGCCATCTCCCACGTGTCTATCAATGTCGTTTTCATGTTCCTTGTTGTCCACGCTGGGAAAATGTTACACAAAGGCCCTCAATTGTCTCAGTAGGATCTGGTAATCACACAATATCGATTTCTGGTCATTAAGGAGAATCAATTCAGCTAAACGAGAGGGGTGCTGAAAATTTTTAGTCACCACTCACTTTCCGAAACTAACCAAATGACCAACCACCTCGTATAGTGAGAGTTTATGAAAAAAATAAAAAAAAATATAAGTAGGGCTTCTCACTATGACCGGCCGGAATATACAGAGGATTTTTTTGTTTTGTTGTTTTAACAGGTGAGGTTAAAATTGACACAAAAAAAAATCAAAACAAAATCAGGGGTCGCATTATACATGACATTGGCATATGCAAAAGTGTATGAGGTACTTATATTTCATGTGTCTTCGGCCCCTTTGGGTGGGTGGCAAAGATGGTGACTTTTTCGACATAGTATCGAGTAACAAAAGCTCAGCACTCTTTTCTTGTTTCTAAGAAAATGGAAACAGAAAGGGCGCTTATACTTAGAATCAGAAAGAGTTGAATTTTCTAGGACACAATGAAAAAAACGATGGCCGGGAGAATTTGACACTCGCAGGCCATATTGAAGGCAGAAGAGAGAAAAGAAAGCAGCGAATAATATAGCTAACGATCCTATGGTTAGGTTTGTTTTACCAGCATATCAACACTCGTAGGTCATTTAAAACGAGATTGGTTCTTAGCACAAGAATAGAAGGGATAGTCAAAAGACCAAACTTATGAAGAACTACAAAGTACAGTAAATTGTGGAGAGACATGATCGCTCAATTTCTAAAGGGACTATATATATATATATATATATATATATATATAATACTTTAAAAATCAGAAGATCAGTTGAATCCGCTACCTTGGTTTCAACATTACTGTATCCTCAGGTGATTTTTATGAAATCTTTTTCTTTAACAATCGCCTGAGGAGACTAAGAAATACCGTAGAAACCAAGGTAGCGGATTCAACTGACCATTAACCATATATCTATATATCTCTCTCTCTATATATATATATATATATATATATATATTTCTGAGATGAGGTATTACGTACACTATCATCCATAAAGTAAGGCTTCAAGAACATCAGAAAGCTGTAACGAGGGGGGAGTGCAAAAATCAGGCTTGGCTGACCACATATGGAGATAAAAGTGAGATCACCGCCCTTTGTGGGATCAGACTGAAATCATAGAACATCATTGGAAAATTCGTAAACTTAAGGAATCAGCATATAGGCTAGGCCACAAAAAATCTCCTGAGCCGACCAAGCATAGAAATTTTTAAAAGTTCTAAATTATTGTTCCAGTAATTTTCTATTAGTAATCTGTTATCCTTTGTACACTTACAAAAAGATTTCGTGTTCTAAATTAACTTTCTGTAACATTTACATTTCAAAGTCTTTACAGCATATTAACATCTTGGTTATTCGAAAACACATTTTTCATTCGGTGTTTTCTGTTTTACAGCATGTCCTCCTTTATTATCATTATTTCAGGGGTGATAAAAAAAGTTTAAAATTAAGCCTAATTTCGTTTTGGGGGGATTGATTATTCGTGATTGTAGGTTATTGCCGAAGTTAGGTTTGTAGTCTTTAAACAGTAAACATACATTTTTTTGAGTTTCCCCACCCCCATTCTGTTTGCAATATCAAATCTATTAGCAAATTTAGCAGCATCTTTGTTAATTGAAGAAATATTGCTATTGTTATTGTCTTTTTTTATAGGTACTAGTGATTTTATTGGGGAGGAGTTCGTGATAGTCCGAGGGTTCAATTTTGTAAATATTTCTAGATTTATCGGCTTTAATCCACATCTTAGAATTTATGTTTTTAATATCTTTTAATTTATATTGGAATTGGTTTGATGACATCTTAAAGGTAATTTTTTAAATTAAGTTAAACATGTCAGCTTCGAAAGGATCTAGAAGTTTATTATTAGGTGGTGTATTTTGAGAGTTTAGATTATATTTTCATTTTTGCAATTTAGTGTATCTTGGTGTAGCTTTTGAAGTTTCATTTAACTTTATTCTATTGATGTCAGATATTATTATTACTAATTTGAAATTGTGATGATTATAATGCGATGATGGTTTCGTTGTCGCAACTGACATGATAATTCAATGTATCTACTTTGAATCTGATCGTCGCCTTCCCTCTCCCTGTTTAACTTGTCCAGTCCTTAAAGAAAAAAAATCATTTCTAGGTCACCCTATCGGCTCATGTTTAATTTTTTTTCTTTCCTTTCTTTCCCTCACTCACTCACTCCTCTCCCAATTTTTAAACTTTATATTGAAATTGTTTTTTTTTCCTCTTAATAGTAAAACTTTTTTTCCTTATTTACTCTACGTTTTTCTTTCGTCTGGATTAATTGACTCCATTTATTAAGAAAACGTCAGTCTGAAGAGATGAATATATATTCATGAAAAATTATAACCGAATGGATTTTTAAGAATCGTCTCTACTCCTTAATATATTACTTTGTTCTTACATTGATCTCTTTGTATTAGTATCCTCCTTGGAATTATCCCTACGAATTATCAATTGAGATTATATATATATATATATATATATATATATATATATATATATATAGGTAACTATACTCGTGTCGAAAAACCTTCAAACTCTTGATTTAACAATAGCCAAATCAATCACGAAGGGAAAAAAAAGGTTTTAAAAAGAAAGAGCCAGTAACATGGAAGTCTGTTGAAAATAATCGCACAGATACAGGTTCAAGGCCCAAAGAAAAAACCCCGATATGAGTAAACAACTAACTAAAGAGCTCGATACAGACGTAGAGCAAACCTAGTCAAACCTAATGAGCCAGATCGTCAGGGTCAGCTGGCTCTGACGATCTGCCTAAGTGAAACCTTGGTAGGTTTGTCTGGCTCATTAGGTTTGACATTATATATATATATATATATATATATATATATATATATATATATATAAACACATATACACAAGATTGAGTAATACTGACTTTTTCAGACACTCGCAGTTTATGGCTGAAAGAGTGAGTTGCATAATCGCAGAGAACCCGTCAAATCGCCAGGTAACTGAGGCAATCTGGTTTCGTTTTTATGTTTTCATAGGTTATCGGGAATGAAAACGAAGCATTATTATTTCCGCTATTGACAGATTTTAAATTCGATCCTTAACTAATATCTCTGTTAAATCCTTAACTTACGATTTTTTTTTTTAAATATTTTAATTGGGAATAACTGAAAATAAACAAACCTCAATAAATATAGCAGCACCTGGTTTCTTCTATATTTCACTCAGCTAATTTTATCGTTTCTTCAGAATTCAGTTTCTCTCAAGACTGTGTGTGTGTGTGTGTATATATATATATATATATATATATATATATATATATATATATATATATATATATATAAGTAATTCATTGAGTCTGAAAGAAACCTCAACAGAATGCAGAAAGCACTGGACGGCCGTTTCGTCCTATATTTGGGACTCATCAGCAGTGCGCATCCACTACCGAGAATTGAAACCCTGACAGTTGGGTTGTCAAGAAAACATACCAACTGTCCCTACGGGCCTCGGTGACGAAGAGATAGCAAATCAGACTCCCGTTGAAACAGTTGGTATGATGTTTGCTTGACAACCCAATTGTCAGGGTTTCAATTCTCGGTAGTGGATGCGCACTGCTGATGAGTCCCAAATATAGGACGAAACGGCCGTCCAGTGCTTTCTGCATTCTGTTGAGGTTTCTTTCAGACTCAATGAATTACATAATTGTATTTATCAAATCCTCCTTACAATTTCTATCATATATATATATATATATATATATATATATATATATATATATATATCAAATGGTTTGCTTTCCAGTCCTTCTCCCAGACCACTCAAGGCTAAAGAAATTAGTCTACCCTGCTATTTAACCCATAGCCGAAGGATTCACGTTCTTTGTGTGCGAAAATGAACGTCACGGCCAGCGCGGAATTTGAACCCTGTCCACCGATTCTATTTTCTGCACCTATGTCCGTTACACAAAGCACGCGTCCTATTTTCTTAACCTTGTCTTTATCTTCAACATAGTTGTTTTCTTTTTAAATAACAGTCGGGTTAATCCGTTCAGTATAAACCAGGGATAGCATCCCTTTAGAATAGGAGCCGATTTAAATATTTTACCGAGCACGGATGCCGACTTGTCAAATACTTAGCAGCTTAGGTCGATTGTTCTACAACATTCACACACGCAATCGATACAGGAGAGGTATGTAGAGGGAGAAACACAGATGCATGGTTCGGTACTTTCCGCGATTACAGATATCCGCTGAGAGGGGGTAAGACAACCCTCTCACTAAATTAAGATTCATGCAGACAGTGTGAATATAGGAATCAAGAGTGCATGGTGACAGTGTTTCACACCTCAGTGCGATCTTCAGAGTTTTCTTCTAGAAAAAGATGGGAGATAAGTAGAAAGAAAGAATCAGAGGGAAAGAAAAACGGAAAGTGAGATATTTATGAAGAGATGAAATGAGACAGGAACACACACACACACACACACAATATCTATATATAATACTAAACTGTAATCGTATGTGTGTTCCCGAAATACAGGCTAAACAATAAATAATACCCCAACCAGTTTACGAGTATATTGTACCTTGAACCCCTGCCGAGTGAAGTGCCAAATTTTATTAAAATTAGATAAGAAGTCCATGGGCCATTTTTGTTTGTTTTAACAGCATTTCTAATAGAAAATTCAGTATTCGTTATCGATACAAATTCTTATATCAATCCGTGTACATAGCGAAACCTTCGTATATTATATTCCAACTAATGGACGAAAAATAATGAACATTCATAATACATTATGAAAACATTCAAATACGCATAGCATATTTTTATACAATTCACTATATTTCATTAGAAACTTTTTGTTACAAATAACTGCTTGAAAGGTGAAGAGTATGCGTCACATGACTTATTTGTATGCTTTTAAATACAAATTAAAATGTCTAAAATATCGTAGAGCGTTTATAGATATCAATAGCATGACGATTGTCAGTTTTACTCCTGAAGAGACCAAATGCCTCTATAATGATGTGCTGGAAGAGGAAATCGGCTGGTTACTGTTTCTTAAAGGTTAAGCAGGTTAAAGAGTAGTGACACTTGTTCTGAAGATTGTAGTGAGGTATGAAACAGTTCCAATGTGATTTCAGTCAAGAGACGGAAAAAGGGGAGCGACAGAAGAAAGGAGAAAAGCGAGAAAGAGAGAGAGAGTGAAAAAGATAAGCGAGAAAGAGAGAGAGAGTGAAAAAGATAAAGAGAGAGAGAGAGAGAGTGAAAAAGATAAAGAGAGAGAGAGAGAGAGTGAAAAAGAGAAAGAGAGAGAGAGAGAGTGAAAAAGAGAAAGAGAGAGAGAGAGTGAAAAAGAGAAAGAGAGAGAGAGAGAGTGAAAAAGAGAAAGAGAGAGAGAGAGAGTGAAAAAGAGAAAGAGAGAGAGAGAGTGAAAAAGAGAAAGAGAGAGAGAGAGAGTGAAAAAGAGAAAGAGAGAGAGAGAGAGTGAAAAAGAGAAAGAGAGAGAGAGAGAGAGAGTGAAAAAGAGAAAGAGAGAGAGAGAGAGTGAAAAAGAGAAAGAGAGAGAGAGAGTGAAAAAGAGAAAGAGAGAGAGAGAGTGAAAAAGAGAAAGAGAGAGAGAGAGTGAAAAAGAGAAAGAGAGAGAGAGAGTGAAAAAGAGAAAGAGAGAGAGAGAGTGAAAAAGAGAAAGAGAGAGAGAGAGTGAAAAAGAGAAAGAGAGAGAGATAGTGAAAAAGAGAAAGAGAGAGAGAGAGTGAAAAAGAGAAAGAGAGAGAGAGAGTGAAAAAGAGAAAGAGAGAGAGAGAGTGAAAAAGAGAAAGAGAGAGAGAGAGTGAAAAAGATAAGAGAGAGAGAGAGAGTGAAAAAGATAAGAGAGAGAGAGAGAGTGAAAAAGATAGAGAGAGAGAGAGTGAAAAAGATAAGAGAGAGAGAGAGAGTGAAAAAGATAAGCGAGAGAGAGAGAGTGAAAAAGATAAGCGAGAGAGAGAGAGTGAAAAAGATAAGCGAGAGAGAGAGAGAGTGAAAAAGATAAGCGAGAGAGAGAGAGAGTGAAAAAGATAAGCGAGAGAGAGAGAGAGTGAAAAAGATAAGCGAGAGAGAGAGAGAGTGAAAAAGATAAGCGAGAGAGAGAGAGAGAGTGAAAAAGATAAGCGAGAGAGAGAGAGAGAGTGAAAAAGATAAGCGAGAGAGAGAGAGAGAGTGAAAAAGATAAGCGAGAGAGAGAGAGAGAGTGAAAAAGATAAGCGAGAGAGAGAGAGAGAGTGAAAAAGATAAGCGAGAGAGAGAGAGAGTGAAAAAGATAAGCGAGAGAGAGAGAGAGTGAAAAAGATAAGCGAGAGAGAGAGAGAGTGAAAAAGATAAGCGAGAGAGAGAGAGAGTGAAAAAGATAAGCGAGAGAGAGAGAGAGTGAAAAAGATAAGCGAGAGAGAGAGAGAGTGAAAAAGATAAGCGAGAGAGAGAGAGAGTGAAAAAGATAAGCGAGAGAGAGAGAGTGAAAAAGATAAGCGAGAGAGAGAGAGTGAAAAAGATAAGCGAGAGAGAGAGAGTGAAAAAGATAAGCGAGAGAGAGAGAGTGAAAAAGATAAGCGAGAGAGAGAGAGTGAAAAAGATAAGCGAGAGAGAGAGAGTGAAAAAGATAAGCGAGAGAGAGAGAGTGAAAAAGATAAGAGAGAGAGAGAGAGTGAAAAAGATAAGAGAGAGAGAGAGAGTGAAAAAGATAAGAGAGAGAGAGAGAGAGAGAGAGTGAAAAAGATAAGCGAGAGAGAGAGAGAGAGTGAAAAAGATAAGCGAGAGAGAGAGAGAGTGAAAAAGATAAGCGAGAGAGAGAGAGAGTGAAAAAGATAAGCGAGAGAGAGAGAGAGTGAAAAAGATAAGCGAGAGAGAGAGAGAGAGAAAAAGAGCGAGAGTGAAAAAGAGCGAGAGTGAAAAAGAGCGAGAGTGAAAAAGAGCGAGAGTGAAAAAGAGCGAGAGTGAAAAAGAGCGAGAGTGAAAAAGAGCGAGAGTGAAAAAGAGCGAGAGTGAAAAAGAGCGAGAGTGAAAAAGAGCGAGAGTGAAAAAGAGCGAGAGTGAAAAAGAGCGAGAGTGAAAAAGAGCGAGAGTGAAAAAGAGCGAGAGTGAAAAAGAGCGAGAGTGAAAAAGAGCGAGAGTGAAAAAGAGCGAGAGTGAAAAAGAGCGAGAGTGAAAAAGAGCGAGAGAGAGAGAGTGAAAAAGAGCGAGAGAGAGTGAAAAAGTGCGAGAGAGAGAGTGAAAAAGAGAAAAGCTAGGGAAAACAAAAAGGAGAGTGAAAAAATAGAGAAAAAGAAAGGGAGTGTGAGAAATAATATTTCATCGCTTCAAAAGTTTTCAGTTTTTTTTTTTGTTTTGTTTTTTAATTCATAGCATCATTATTCAGTCAAGAAAGTATTTTTCTTCTGCAACCTTCCAGATAATAATAAGCAGTCCATTTTGAATCGATGAATTCTACGAGCAATTTTTCGATTTTATGAAATTGCTGGAACTGTCAACCAAAGTGTTGCCTGGAGGGAAATCATAATTCGAAAATGACAGACCTGAAAAATACGTTGCGTGTTGAAGAACCTCCCAATTTCAGAATCATTTGCTGTCCAGCATTTATAACATGAACAGGCGATGATCGCATACAGCAAGATAATTCGTCGTCTTCCTTTCTTTTACTTTCCATCATTCAACAAAAACACGTTACTCTTATTAACAATAGTTTCAGTCGCACCAGTTCATAAGAACTCCCTTTAAAACCGGACAAACACAAAGGAATTTTCGCCGGTTTATTCCGCTTAATGATATTTCCGAAAACGATCCTAGATCGACGCACAGTTTTCGGCATTTGGAATTTTTTTTTGTACTAATGTTCACCAAGAGCCACTCAAGAAAGAGGGTTACTGTATAGTGTTGTATGAGCGTAAGAAAAATGCAAAGAGTACTTCATGAGGTTATGTAAGAAAATAACCCAAGAAACATAGATGTTTAACTTAGTTGAATAATGTAATAACAGGCGGCAGTAATTATGACACATATCCGAAGATAAATAGAAATAACACAAGATGTCTTTCAGAAATTAAGCAAAGTATTAAGACATGCGAAAATATCGCCAGAAACAAATGAATGCAGAAGTTAAGCAACGTCGAGCCTGGTCAGTACCTAGATCGATGACTGCTTAGAGATACCAGGTATTGTAAGTTTGGGTGTGCGGGTGGTGTAATGGATAATGGCTCGGAATTGAAAATCGGAGAGCAAAGTTCCAATTCTAGGAAGATTCGTTATAGTCACTTACACGCATATACCGTCTTCTCCCCCAGCTATGGCGGAATTAGTGGGACATATTAGTAAATCGTTATTTACCAAAAAAGTTTTACAATTTAAAAAAAAATCTGGCTTTATCTACAAATGGTTGATAAGCCATAAAAAACGAAAATTTAATCTCGTATATGAGTGTGAGTGCCGGACAATGACCTCACAAATTAAAAACGAATCGGCAGAGATTTTCTACGAAGGAATGCTGTTAGGAACAAGGATGTTCTAAGGAAAATAGGAATTACAAAGTGGCACAATCACAGAGAAATGTTTGGAATACATTCGGAAATAACATAGTGAAGTCAACAAACTCAAGGAAAGGGGGAATGGAGAATTTAACATTCACAAGACATAGCGAATCAAAGTAACCTACTTAGCTAGTTTGAGTGAATGAACAAAGACGAATGATAAAGAATCAAATATTACTCAATGCAAAAAATATATAGGAAAAATAGGAAGTTGTGGAGAACCCTGATCGGACACATTCTGAAAAGTCAAGGTTCTTAAAAGACAGTTGAATAAGCAAGAAATTATTCAAAGGCACCGCCAAGATTTCGATAATATTTTTCAAAAGACTGCGTCGGAGACATTTCCTTCAACACGAAACGTACATACAGACAGAAACAGCAATTCCCCCACATTTTCTGGCGCGCTGACACACTCACAGACATATACAGACCGATCACATCACACACACACAATGTTAAATATATAGCCAGCATCACCTTGCACAATCACAGAAAATCGAAGACGCAGAGAGAATCGATTGTTTTCATATGTAGGTATCTATAGATCAAATCAGCCGTGTACGCACTGGCTTGAACGTTCGGTAAAACAAAACATCTAATCTCAAATATTTTACAAGCACAAGATGGAACTATTGAATTACACACGCCAGAAGAATCCATAAATACTTGCTGAGCATAGCTTAGTCTGACACGGGGACATTTTATTTCTATATATATATATATATATAAATATTCAAATAAATTTTATTAAAATTGATCGACAAGGTTTGTTTTATTTTATTCTACATTATTCAAGTTTGCGTTTAAAGCAATCGCAGTTCCAATTCAGATATTTATATACTAAAATTTCATCCACTTCAAGGCTAGAGAGCCACTCAAAGTAGAGTTCTAGTTTAAAAATGTTCATCATGAGGTGTGTTATATGAAGTAAATATTACAAGTAATAGGCGGATAGATATAGCTTGACACAAACTTTCATTGTTTAGAAAAGTACCCACACGGGAGTCCGTTCCACAAAATAGCAGTCTTGAGAGAAAAAGCTGTCTGAGTTGAACATTGCTCCGCCACCCCAACTGGAGAATTTAAGAAACTGTATAAAATTTCATCATGGTTTTCTTCGTGTACTTCCGATTCTCTGTCGTCTTTATCATAAATGTTAAAATTATAAGCCCCCTAAAAATGTCATTAGCATTTTTAGGAACGATTTAACTGACTTGAATATGTGTATCATGTTCCAAGTGATGGCAGGTGTAAAATGGTTTTTAGAGCTATATAAAATGTGTCGTCACTTTTGAAAAAAAAAACATTTAAAAAGCAAAAGCAATAAAGCCACGAAGATGAGTGGTTACTTATTGTGAATGAGAAAAACATTTTCAACGGTTAACATTCCATTTATATTTTAGAAGGTCAAAGGTAACTGGGAAGCAAGAAGCTGGAATAGTTTCAAAAGCGAGACACGCGAGCAAAGATACTGTTAGTATAGAACTTACGGCTACATCTAGCCATTTCAAATGTAAAATGAGACCTTGCCGTCAATCTAGTATGCACTTAAATTCATAAAGTCTTGGTACCACAAAGAAAAGCTCATCAGAACAATTACTATGAAAGTATTTATAAAAAAAGGCACAGGGAAAGTGACTGAAGCCGAGGTGCCAAGATATCGCATATTCTTTGATTTTATCCAAAATACATAAATGCACCAGACCAGATCCGACAGTAATATTCAATGATTGGGCGAATGGTAGAATTATAGATGTACGAGGTACGTGCTGGCAAGAAAAATTGTCTAGCCCGACACAGTGAACCAATTTTTCTAGCAGCAGACCTAGCAGCTGATTCAAAATAATCTTTCCACTTCGTGTCAGCGGAAAGCGTTAGCCCATATCTGCACAAGATATGAAGAGTTATCTCCCTTGCAGCAGCGATGAAAGTGGCGAAATAATCTCTGATGATCAGCAAGCAATAAACTGATCGAGAAAGAGCCAAACATTAATAATTAAAAAAGACAATCTTTTAAAATACACACATGTAAAAAGGTAATTGTAAGGGCTTCACAAAATAGGTCATTTTTCACAGCAGGGTTATGTAGTATTAATGATTTTACTGGACATAAATTGGGAGATCGGTTTTCTATTGTTATTAAGTTATAAACTGATCACCAGAAATACCATATATTAATATAATTAGAAAGCATTTAAGGATTCATAAGTGAAAACCTAATAATAGAATGGGGATAACAAAATAGGCCGCCATTTTTATGGCTTTGATGTGTTAGTATTAATAAGACTCTACTGGACATAAAGTGGGGGATCGGTTATTTATTATTATCAAGTATTAAACTGATGCCCAAGGATTAATATATATTGATATTATAAATGGAAAAAAATATCCAGGCATACATGCGAAAACCTCCTAATAGCAAGTATTTAACAAAAGAATGTCGCCATTTTTTTTTTTTTTTTACTAGTATTCTATATGAGTAAAGGCATAAAATATGTAAGTTATTTTCCAAGAAGCTGACTTTGAAAATCAGCATTCAAAGTTCTAATTTTTACCTCGGCTCGAAAAATGACGATCAGCGTCAATGAGTAAATACCGTAGTACTTAAAACAACAAAGGCTCGAGAGTGCTACTTTAAAAATCATGAGGCGTTTTATATTGGATGAAAGAGAGAAGCCAGTATGAGGACAAGGCGGATAGAGTGTGATAAAACACAAATTGGATTATTACTGCCATATCTGCGCAGGCGCTACCCAATCTTCACTGTTCAGTCTTGACGGAGTTCAAGAGTGTTTACATGGTCTTGTAGGTGATGAATTATTGTCCATCCCGCAAATCCCTCCGGAAATAAGGGCATCGTCGCAAGCCAGTCGCCAATTCATCTATTTTCATGGAAAATATTCCACCAGTTCATTACTGCTGATACACGCCATATCGTGTACTCAGTCGAATCAACCTCATCCATTCCCTCGGTAAAAAGGAAGCCCCACTAGGACAACTTCTTCCCAAAGGCTGCTATTTTATGGAACAGACCGGAAAGAATTTTCCCCCGATCACTACAATGTTAATCTCCAAGTCTAGGGCCGAACAATATATATATATATATATATATATATATAACCTGCACTTACTCACACTTTGTCTTACATTCACATCATGTTGGTTCCCGTGTAGTCTTCGAAGTTAAGAAACCTCGAGCCTGGTCAGCACCTAGATGGGCGACCGTTTGGAAATATCAGGTGCTGTAAACTTGGGTGTGCGGGTGGTGTAATTGCTAATGGTTAGGGGTTGTTAATCAGAGAGCAGAATCCCAATTACCGGTGGATTCGTTTTATTCACTTACACGCAAATACCCTTGGGACAGGTATTAATCCACCTCTTCCCTCCAGCTATGGGTTAATTAGTAAAATTTGTATCACTAAACCATTATCTCGAAAAGATTCTTACAATCTAAAAATACTTTCTGGTTTTGGAAAAATTAAATATTCGCCCTCCTACATTCATACGTCATTTAGGAACCCTCTGACTTGAGTGGCTCTTTGACCTTCCATTGGGTGAACATTTACTTAAAAAGATGACTAATTTGGCTATTATGGTGCAATGATTTGCGACATCTAGTAGACAGGTGTAATTAGTACTATACAAAATTTATTTTCCTTTTAGCCAGCCCAAACTATATATATATATATATATATATATATATATATATATATATATAAGTCAACACTCAGAAGCGACAGTGTTTCATGCTAGATGCAATCGTCAGGCCACTTTTTACATTTACACACGCTCTATCTCTGATATTGAGTACTTTATCCCATAAATATAGCACATTTTAAGACTCTATATATATATATATATATATATATATATATATATATATATATATATATATATGAGCGAGAGAGTACAAAGAAGCTAGTATTCATGCAATTAATTTTTACAACTATTCAAATTTATTGTTCATTGTTGAGTATGCGTCGATACTTCTTCCTTTTGCTCTCTACGAATTTAACCTCGTGTCAAACTTAGCTTGGTCTGTGGCATTTGCATGATACACACATACCGACAAACATTGGCGTTGTTAAGGGTGCACAGGTAGAGAATGTCGACTTCACGCAGGCACGCACATAGACGCCTACAATGGAATCTGCCTTGGGGGAATATCCCGCCTGATGTACGAATTGGAGTAGATCGATCGCAACCAGTTCATGACGATCTCGTTCCTTTTCGCCCGACTCTAACCCGCGCCATTTTTCGCTTTTACTTATTATCGATGGTTCTTTTCCTTCATCTTTGTAGTCTTATTTTTATTACTTTCCATGTTCCAATTCTTGTCTTTCCTTTTATCTTTTCCTCTATTTATTGTTCTTTTTCGTCTACAATTTCTTTATATCTTCTACACTTATCTTTTTACCCATTTCTACTGTTTCATATTCCTCTTTTTCCTCTTGCTTATTTTCTTTTTTTTCTTTTACTTTGTTTCTTCCTCTATTTTTTTTCTGTCACTTTTCCTTTTTTTTTTTCCAAATTTGCTTTTGTATTCTTTGTTTCTTCTTCCAATATTTTCTTTTTTCCTCTATTCTTTCTATAGTTTTTATTACCTCTTATTTTCTTGGTTTCGTCTTTGTCTTCATCGCCGCCATTTTTTGTTGTTTTTCTATTTGTTTTTGTTCCTTTTAACTTTATCTTCTTTGCTTCTTCCTTTTCATCGTTTACACACACACACATATATATATATAATAAATAACCTTTGCCTTTTACTCTTTTCTCTAATCCTTTTTTTCTTTCATTATTCTTTTTCTTTTCTTCATTTGATTTTTTTCCTTATTCTACCTTTCATTTCATTGTCTTCTTTTTCTAGTAGTCTTGCTTATTTTCTTTCTTTTGATAATTCATTATCATTTGCGTTCCACTTCACTTAAAACTTTCCCTCTTTGGTTACTCTTTCCTCTTTAATTGTATTTCCTTAAGACGTTTGATCAACGTTTTTCTCTTCTTCCTCACTGAAGAGTTTCATTCCCCCCCCCCCCCGCTGATCATTATCTTCTACCCACTGTCTGCTTCTTTTCATTTTGATTTACGTTTTATTTCACAATTTTTCTTTAACATTCGCATTTTCTTCGCCTTGTCCTCTTCTTTATCTTCCTTTCTCTGTTACTATTTTATTGTGCTACTCTTCTACATCCTATTTTCTTTCTACACTACAATTATCCTATCTACATTCCTCTTTATTTTCTCTTTTCCTGAACCTGTTCGTTTCCCCACTCTCCTCGTTCCACAAACACCGCCACCATTTCCTACGAACGTACGATAAGAGACTATTGATTGTTACTGTTCCAGCCCCCGATCTTACCTTCCACATCAAGCCAACCATTCCCGTGTCTGTGACTACGTCTGATATTCCAAGCTCTCTCCAGACACACGACTGCGTTTGCTACTGCCACTGCTATTGAGTTCTTTTTCTTCTTCCTTTCTTGTCTTTATTTTGGTGCGTGCAGAGCATGAACGAAGCCCACACTGAGTTGGAAGACCAATGGCTGACTTTCTTACTCGGTTGCCTGGTGTATAAATAGTCGCATGAAAAACCCTGCCCGCTCGACAATTTTAAAGCAGAGAAAGTGATTCCGGAAAACATTTGGCGGTTACCAAATATTTCAGCTGATCATGTACAAATATAAGAAAAATTTCCTTTCAAAAGTCACACAAAATCTAAGTTTTTAAGAGAAGACGTGTTTTGTATATATTATTATATTTAATATTTTTCTATTGTAGAAATATCACAAATGCCGTTCATGTGCTTGAATAAATTGACCAAAAAAGCCCCAAGCTTTCGAATTTCACGTCATCGTAGCGGCGAGAGAAGAAAATTACACCAATCCTAGTTTTAGACCAGACAGAATAATGAATCTCGCATCAAAATTAAATTCTCTTCAAAATTACGAGGGTTGAATGGTATGTTCTCCAATCCTATAAAACACATTTTAGATCGGCTAAAATAACTGCTAACAAAATATTTACTACGGCATTTTTAGGCCGTGGTCGATCATGAACCTTCACAATTTCCTTCTTTTTTTTTTTTTACTCTCGTTAAATGCTTACCATTCCTCGTTTTTCCATCGATTCACTCAAACTAGCTAAGTAGTTTACTCTCAGCTTCCCCTGCTTTAGTATGTCTTGAGTGCATTGAATTATCTAGACATTTCCCAATTATTTCTCCCAGATAATTCAGCTGTCTATGCGATTATTAAAATTTCTTTATGGCTTCTATTTTCCTTTAGACTTCTTAATAACTTGTTCTGTTCATGGTATTCTTAGCATTCTTCCATAGGACTGCATCTGTCTCTTCAAGTCTCCTTCATCTATCACATTGTACAGCATTCACAGCCATATAAGGAATATTATATAGCAGTCCAGCTCATTTTCCTTTGGTTCTAACGAAATTTCCGTGTTAATACATAGCTTGGTTTCTGGAAGACATTTTACGCTATTCCTATGGGCCTCTGAGTATTTTGTGTCACATTTCCCGTCATCTCTTACTACGCTACACAGTGAAATGGTTTGCCCAGGCTTAATTTTGGCGCTTCCTATATGAAGCTCACAGTCTGGGTTGTATAACAATATCAGTTGTCAGCAGAAATCTTGTAGCATGATATTACAGAAATTATTTTGACAATTATACGAAAGCTGACAGGAAAGTGTTCTCTATCAGACAGTGGTCCATAACAGCCTAAACCAGACGACCGCTCGCCTGCCACGCAAAAGAAAGGTACACACCGGTTAGATTGTTCACCCTCCTTCACCTCGCCTCATTTTTCATCGCTCGCCTACAGCCGTCCCTTACGAGACGTTTTCTGACTGCTACAATTTCGTCTCATGGTTTTTATTTTCTTGGGTAACGATCCGACCAGAGAATTATTTTCCTCCTATGAAACCACAAGCGTTCAACTAGAAGCAGCACCCTGCGAACGAACAAGCCTAGTGTCTGTAGTGCTACTGTTGTCACTTTTGCTAATAATTTTAAAATTCTATTTCCATCCCCACACGATTTGAAATTAGACAAAATACAGGGTGTCCATAAATTAATATATATATATATATATATATATATATATATATATATATATATATATATATATATATATATATATATACACACATACACACACAGGGTGTCCATAAAGTTCGTGTGCACTTTAAAAAATTTATAAATTTATTTGTATTTGCGATAGAAATAATTTGTAAAAAGAATTAAAAAGAAGTAAATCTATATTTTTTTAAGGTTTTATTGAAGTTTTATTTAAGTTTCCACATGTCCTCCATCATTAGCAATACAAAGGGTAATACGATTTTGCAGTTCACGGAAAACATTTGCCAACTGATATACAGTAATGCCTGAAATCACATTAGTAATTTTAGCCATACTTAAAACTAGGTACATTAAACTTTATTACATTTTTTTACAGATTATTTCTATCTCAAATACAAATAAAGTTATAATTTTTTTAAAGTGCACACGAACTTTGTGGACACCCTGTATAAGGCTATGTAGTTTTTAAAATGTCTGAAACAAGTCAGAAATACGATATCCTCTTCAAATCTCAGATCTGAATATGTTAAAATGGACGGGCCTCTAATGTCCAGGTTAATTACATCTGGTGTTTTTTTATATGATAGTAAACGCTTCATTTATGACAGCAGCTATCCTGTGATAAAACGTTTTGCAAATAAGGGTCGTCTCCAACGGAGAGTGATCTGTCTTGTGGCCAAGAAAGAAAGTAATTTGCTATTATGTTTTAAACTCTGCATTCAGACGTAGAAAAAGAATTCAAACAAGAGACAAGTTCTCCTTTCGAATCGTGTAATCACTTGCTACGTTGCTGGTTGAAACGGCCCACTTATCTGAGCGCTTGAAAGCTAGAGACAAAGGACCTCTCTCAAAGTTACTTTCTATCTATTTTCGGGAATGCTTGCTAGTCGCTTTGTATACACGTTCCATAGTCAAAACCCCATCAGCAGGACGTGTACTTACTCGGTCATGTGTCTTCCTTTAATCATTTCATCGAATACGCGAAAGACGTGTTCTTTGATCAAACTAAGTCGTTCAATATTTTACAATTTAGGAGAGGAAGTAGAATAAAATGGCAGCTCTATCAGCAAAACTAGAAAAGGTCTGCCTGAATTATTACTACGCGCTGTGTGAGTCACGTAAATTCAGTATTTTTTAGAACATTGTGTATATATATATATATATATATATATATATATATATATATAAGAGGAATTAAAAATATCTCATGTTTAGCTATTTCTCCTGGCAACACCAAGGGGTTTGGAGGTAAAATAAAACAAATTCTCTTATATGTAATTTATTTATATATGCTCTGTAATACATTGAGCTCTCTTTGTAGATCAGTTTTAACATTTTATATTAGGATTCACTTGAATTATTTACTCACGGATTCGTGTATGCATATATATATATATATATATATATATATATATTGGTTGCTGAAGTTTTATGGATAGCAAGGTAGTTACCCAATGGTTGTGCTTTGCAGATTGGATCTGTGGGTGGTGAGCAAAAACAAATGTGCCTGAGCAGTTATCTGCAGCAGGGATTATCTAGTCACCTTAGCATAAATAGCCAGCTATATTATACACACGCAAATATAAAAGAACGAATAACATTGCAACGTTCAAAACAATTTAAAACAGGGCTCAATACAAGAGTAGACCAATAAATATTTATACACTATTACATTAGAAGATGTAAGTTACTACTACAAAATTGTACATTGCTTCGACGTTTAATAAACAGTGTCTTATCAGGTACTTAATCATTGTTAACTACTTGATGAGACGTTTATTAAACGTCGAAACAATGTACAATTTTGTAGTAGTAACTTATGTTCTAATGTAAGTGTATTATATATATGTGTATTATATATATATATATATATATATATATATAAAATCAGCATTTTATATACAAGAAAATATTGATAGGTATTTCTGAAAGAACGCGTTTAAAGCAAATTATTTTAATGAAAAATATTCACTATCAAAAGTGTGAGTAATAATAGTAAAGACATATAATATCCAGTTATCTGCCCTTACTCTGATTTTCTTCTCTGAATTCAATCCACTGATCAGGGGAATTGATTTCATGACAGCGGAACAAGATCATTCTAAACCGTAGATCAAAATGATCTGTATTATTGGCTTCAGCGTTTGAACGCCTAATCCATATGCCACCTAATCCACGATCCAACGCTTTAATCCACACATTTTGTGTTCAATCCTTGGGTCAGGTAGAACGGATTCAAACTAAATTTAAAAATTAAAGAAAAAAAACTGAAAAGAAACGAAAAAATCTGTTTTTAAAGAGAGAATTGTAAACATTTGTTTAACAGTGTTGTTTCAATAACAAGCTGAATGTTCATGATCTTTCATTTTCATGTTTAGACTAACAATGTCGGGTATGTTTTCTTAGTGACCAACAGATATTGCTGCATGCTGTGATCTATGCTTTATTACGGTAAATAAATGTACTAGACAAAGAATGACGCTAGTTTACATGCTCAGCACTAAGGCTAGACTCAGTTCTTTTTATATCATTTCATTCCAAGCGAGGCAGCAACGCCTCTAAAACGCAACAGGCTTGAGCGTTAGCGAAAAGGAGAAAACAATTTAAGGAGAGTAAGAACAAAAGAACATGAATTAAGACAATAACGATTAACATTGCATTTAAAATTTTGAAGATTTGATTGGAAAGCAAGAGAGTTCGCCAAGCGAGTAGTTGAAGAAAATGTCAGCATAGAACTTACGGCTCCATCTAGCCACATCCACTGTAAAATGAGATCTAGCCGCCAATCTAGTACTGAGCTTAAATTTATAAAGTCTATTTGAGAACATTTCCATTCCCAGCCGGGTTCGTTATATTCACTTACGCACAGATACCCCTGGGAAAGGGTATCTATGGGTTAATTAGTAAGACTTGTATCAATAAGGCATTATCTCCCAAAAATTCTTTCTAAAAATATTTTCTGGCTTTAAATAAACTGCAAAAGTTTGATAAACCGTAAAAATCAAATCAATCATTGAGAATAACGATATAATCATATCTATTTATATTACATTAAATAAAACCGTGAAAAGGACATGCGTGCTTTGTTTTATTTTACAGTAAATGTTGGCCCAAGAGCCACTCAGGGTAGACGAGTTACTAAATCAAATTGTTGTATGGATGTAAGAGGGGAAGTAAAAATCGATTATGAAGATGTATTATAGACAACGTCTGAGCTAAACGTGAAGTTAAGATTATAGTGATCAGGTAAGTATTTTCTCAGGAGTCTGGTCCACAAAGTAGCGGTTCCCGAGAAGATGATTTGTTTGTTTAACGGTATATCAACTCCTTATATGTCATTTAATGCTAAATATTTAATTTTCTTGGAATCTTTGAAATAATGTGTGATATGTTATTCTACTTTCATAGTTGAATACATGGTAGATGATACTCAGCTTTTGTGCATATACACGTTTGTGTTAATTAGTAGAGGCAGTGATGTGTGTTTAATGCTGTACTTTAAAGTTAGATTTTAGAATACAGTTCGATTTAAGAAATATTATATGGATTAATAGTCATGATGCTTGATGTATCGTTGATAATTTTACTAGACATAGATATTGTTGTTATTGTTATATAAAAATGTATTGCTGGTATATTTACTATGAAATTGTACTTTTATAATAGGGTTTTGCTTTGGAGTTCACCATTTTCCCATAGCTAGGACCCTAACAGGTGCTGCCACACTGGGTCAGGTTGGACCTGGGAACAGCAGCAATTAAGATGTGATTCCACGCTCTTCAAAACCTTCAATCTCCCGCTCGGAGTCCTTGCTGCCGGATGTAGTTTATCGTTAGATCCAGGATTATCGGGAAGACGTGTGGAACGTCCTTACCAGCGGAATATAAAGGGAATGAGAATGATTCGACTCCGTGTACGCGGCATGTTGGGTCATCGCTGTAAAGGTTTGAAATGGTAGAACTTAGAGATGTCGTTTATCTGAACATTGATCAGAAAAATAGCGATAGGCTTATTTTCTGCAATATAGAGGTCCTAGGGTTGAAAATAATTTATCGGCCACAATTGCTGCTTAAAAGCTGGAAAGTGGGGTGTTAGATAGCTACAGCTCAAATACAAAAACATGGTTCCATATTTGATTGTTGTTAAATTATGAATTAGGAAGAAGTGTTATCATTTGTACGCAGTTATCAATGAATAAGTGCAGTTTCAAAGTTGACATTTGTAAATAAAAATACAGATAACTAAGGTAGACAGGGATCGACTTGAAACTGAAATTATATTCTAACCCCTCCCACAGCAATAAAAAAAATCATAATTAAAAATACAAAAAGGTTAAAAAAAAAAACTATGCTATTGTAGTTGAAAATCGAATCAGCGCATATGACAGGTCACAAAAATCTAAGCCAGCCCAGCGGGGACATGAATACAACATGGGAACCAGTAATACATGGAGCTAGAGAAAAACAACAATTGTAATATGAGCTCTGGTGAAAAGGTACCGAGACAATAGGTTTGTAAGTCACAAAAATTCATACACTGATGTCCTCAAGGACAGTGGATATAGGCGTTGATTTAAGTAATCCAGTGACTTGACCCACGGAGTTGCGAGTTCAATAGCTGGCCACAGCAAATGGGAACAAAACCTTGCAGAGTTGAGTTACTAAAAAGGAAATAACTGAAACAGAGATATCCAGAAAAGGCATGGCACGTGGAACTAGAACAATCTACACCGGCGGACGAAATAAAGGGTTCGGTTCGAAATCCCAACATATAACACCTGAAGAAGACCGGAGCGTACAACGGCTGAAACGTTGTGAATATGACAAGAAGACAAGTACGAATAGTGTAAATAGTTACAATACCTCAGAAATATAGACATATGATGAAGGCCGGAACGTACAACGGCCAAAACGTCGTGAATATGACAAAGATGAAGACAGCAGTCCGAACAATGAAAATAGTGTAAATCATGGGTCGGCCACATATGGCCTGCGAAGGATTTTTGTCCGGCCCGCCAACCTAATACCTGGACACTAATTATCTAAGTAATCCAAAAGGCAGGAAAATATCAAGTCGATTGACTAATAATGCGACAAATTTTTAAAATGAAAATTTAATTTCGAATCTACTGCTGATTTATACAAGAAATTTTTTGCCAAAGAGAAAATCTAAAAGCCTATTGAATAATGCGAAAATGATGATATCCTTATTTAGAAATACATATGCTTGTGAACAACCTTTCTCGAAAATGAAATATACTAAAACTCGTTTAAAAACAAGGTTCGGTGATGTCGTGATGAATTTGCATTTTTGTTGTCTTATCCTGTTACTCCTGCAATAAAATAAGGTATACTGTTTAAATAACATTAAATTCGTTGTTTTTTCTTTAAACCTCCAGACTAAGACAGCCTTCTGGGCGCAACGGTGAGATACAGACAATTTATTGTAACTCCAAGGCACTGCTTAGCTGTCTGGACCGCTCTCACCAAAAGGTTACCGAACTCTAATGTAAATAGTTACAATATTTCATTAGAGAAATATAGACAGAAGGCGGCTGGAGCATACAACGGTCGAAACGTCGTGAATATGACAAAAGTTGAAGACAACAGTCCGAACAATATAAATAATTACAATATCCCATTTCAGAAATAAAGACAGATGAAAATCGAAGCAAATGAAAAAAACTACAGGATAAGTTAACCAATTATCTCACCTCAAACCTTAGAACTCGACAGAGGAAATTACATTTTTATGAACACAGACTAAAGACTTTCTAAAATATATTTTATTGATATGCATGTATTTATTTTTTTAGCGTGTACAAAACTTTTACTTTCCTCGATTGAGTTCTGATGAGTGAGAAATACTCACTAAGCGTCCAGCTAATTCTGTCTGTTGCTTTGTACATCTGGAACATGAGAAACGACCAAGAAAATGGAAACAAAAAAGGACACTTACGATAGTCGAAATTTCTGGTGCACATGAGGAAAGAGGGCTTGGAAAAATTGATACTCACAGGATAGATTGATGGCAAGAGGAACGGGGTAAACAACAATCTACCTAATGGCGGAATAGGGTTTAGCAGAGAAAACAAAAGACAAAATTTAAGGTCTACAAAGGACAGGAAATTGTGGAGAGTTATGATCACCAATGTCCTGAAGGGACACGGCACACAGAAGATATTCAAGTAAAATTAATCCAATCAAGTTCTGCCATGTTGATTTCCGTTAGTATTCTAAAACGCTTGTTGTATGTGGGTGGATATCAGATATACGAAAATCTACTGAATGCATCGGTTATCAGATTGCAGAATAATGGAATGACAAGTTTTGTAATGCGGATGCATAACTTTCCATTTTATTTAATGCCATTAACTGTTAATTCGGGTTTACTAACAGACAGGTGAACTGATTGTTGCTGGTATTAAGGTGGGGGGAGTAGAGCTTTACGCCTTCTCAGAAGTTTGATACGAAGAGAGAGACAGAGAGACAGGGAGACAGATAGAGAGACAGACAGAGAGACAGAGAGAACTTATTTAAACTTGATTAGTCAAAGTTGGACTGGAAAAAATTATATAATACTCACTTCTCAAACCTCTTTCAAACAGGGCTGGATTTAGGCCTTTAGAGGCGCCTGGGCTAATAGAATCTTGAAATTTGGAAGCCTCCTTCATTACGCATCTCCCTACCCGTGTCTATAAAAAATATTTTATACGTTTTTTTTTTTTTTAAATCTTCAACTAGAATTTTTTTAATGATTTTGAAATTTCCAATTTATTTCATTAGCAACTTCATGTTTTATCCGAACTTTATATCTTACAAAAATGTATCTATATAGGATGAAGGGCATGTATTACAAATTCTAGCATTCGAATTCACTAGCAAAACATCCTAAAAAGCGAAGATAATGAAGAAAATTCTGACTTGCTACAGCCTTTCGATCCTTTAAAAGAGCCACTCCAACTAGAGAGATTTAAATACTCTAAATTGTTTCAAATTAATTCAAAGGAGCCCCATTGTCTGAAAATAAATCTTTCTTATATCGTTATATTTTTTTTAACTTGGTCAGTATCGCCCTTGTAAATCCAGCAATACGTCCAAACGTTACTCGAGTCAATAACTTTTTCATCCCAACGCAAATTAATGTAAATATACGATACGACCAGCAACCTTTGACATGATACTTACGTGCAGCGGTAGAATGATATTTCAAAGCCGAATGTGACGAAATTCGAAGTTCAATTTTTTTCCTCAGTAAGTACCAAGTTCACTCAGCTTATGGCGCGAATACCGTTTACCGGGCACGCTAAAGAAACCCTAACTGATTTAAATTTCCTGAACAACGACAAAATTAACATGCTCTAAAAATAATTACCCTAACACCGCCATATGAAATCTAAAATGGCCCAATCTGGCAAATCTGTTTTCGAATTCTAACACAGTTTATGTACCGATTTGTAAGAAATAAAAATTTCTGGTTATATCCACATACCTTTCTCCAATTATCAGTATTAAGTTGTAGGTATTTAACCAGTAAAATGCTCAAAACCCTTTAGGGAACGCTCCAGGACCCCTCTCGAAAGGGTGATACTGGATATGATTTTTAAAGGACAACTCAAAAAAGGAAAAGTTACAAGTTCGTGAAATATCTTGAATTGCTTATGCGGGACTGAAAGCTGAAATATCCAGATTTCTTTGCAATTATTACAATCTAACCGAACAGGTTAAAGTCCAGGATAGAAAGAAAAGCTGTGTGAAATATGGGTGAAATGTAGCACAACTGGGAAATATGGGTGAAATGTAGCACAACTGGGAAATATGGGTGAAATGTAGCACAACTGGGAAATATGGGTGAAATGTAGCACAACTGGGAAATATGGGTGAAATGTAGCACAACTGGGAAATATGGGTGAAATGTAGCACAACTGGGAAATATGGGTGAAATGTAGCACAACTGGGAAATATGGGTGAATTGTAGCACAACTGGGAAATATGGGTGAATTGTAGCACAACTCACAAATTTGTGATTGACGATCAGGAAAAAGATTTTATACTTGTGAGAAAGACTTGTTTCAGAACAACCCAACTTGAGATATAAAAAATTATTAACTTAGCTATTGAATTTATAAATATGGCTCGTTTATTCATTTAAAAAAAAAATTACCCTGCATTTTTCCCTCCTCTTCTCTAGATGTCCGAAAGCCAAGTTGTCCGGCATTGCGTGAATTGTTCTTTTTTTTATTCCTTTAAGCTTACCTTTTTTTATTGTATTAATTTATTTTCAGTTTTCTTTCTAATTGTTATTTAACTTTTCATTTTTACTTTAATTTATTTCGAATGTTCTCATTTTCCGACCGGTTGACATACCAATCTGCTATATTAAAGTTCGCGAGGAACACATACTAAATTGTCACTGTAACTATATTTCATATTAAATCAGCTTGGGAATTTTTAATGTGTAACATTAACAATTTGACTCATTTATTACGTAGAAATGATAAATATGGGTTTAGATTTCCAGCGAGAAAATGCGATCTTTTGGTGATTGCAATATAAAAAATTACAAAATGTAAACTTATATTAAAAGACAAAAATCGTTCTATCTGAATGTGACACGTTGTTTTAATGCTGGCCGAGCGATTACTAACATCACCCCGTTGCCATATTTTTTCTGGAAATATGGTTCACCTTTCCTTGATTAAACTATGTTGGGAGAATTCATTTTGTCCATATGAACAGAAAATGCAAACATTTATTAAATACAACAAAAAAACCCTCACAAACAATGGCTATTAAGACTTATAACGTAACAGTCTAGAAAAAAGCGCCCCCTACATAAGAATCCTAAAAAAATATGGCCAGATAACTATACACTTCTAGTATGTTTTTGAGCGAGTGGTTGGTCGAATGACTGCTTGAAATATTTAAGTCCGGCATTAATTTCGTCCAGTTAACTGATGTTTCTGCCACAGATATTTGGCGTGGGGTGTTATTACTAACATTTTGTTTAGTTCCTTGTAAAGAGTTTTGTCATATTGTAAATATTCATTGGGGCTAAGTTAAGAATGCGTTGTTTTTGTGTAAGGAATATTGTTGTATGTTTGAGTCAGTGTTTGTGGCCAGCTAAATTTAACGTTAAGACAGAATACAGTCGCCAACCTCCAATTCGGCCTTGTGCCACATTGTGTATTTTCACAATACAATTGATGTTTTTGTCACAATTAAGGATTATGGTGGTAGGGGGTTATTACTAACACGATTTTCTTGTATAGGAATTGAAACCATTGCAAATATTCATTCGTGGGAGCTGCATTTTTAATGTTATTTTTACACCCCCCCGCAGATAAATTGTACATATGGGCACTAGTTAGGCCTTCAAATTTTTTACCTATTATGGTTGCTGTCGTAAGAATGGTAAGAAGGTGTTATTTTGGTATAAGTAATACTGTGGTATGTTTGGTTCAGTAATTGTGGGTAAGTTTAAGTTAGGATAGATTGAAGACCAGCCTTCCCCTATCCCCCCTTTAGCCTTGTGCTAAATTTTTGTATTATCAAAATAAACATTACACTTCACTTTTAGCGAATAGTTGTAGTGAGAAATTATGTAGAAGTAAACGAGTAGCTTGCATCTGATTTAAAGAAAAATAATAACTTCTTTACCTCAATACGCGACACGTAGCAGCGACGACGTGTTTCTTTTGAAATCGCATTGATCTCTCCACAGCTACCCTCTCACTTATTGCGAAAGTGTAAAATACTGGAACGTTGGCTTTTATACAGCTTAGCGCGTTTCGACCAATACCAATCCGCGTGCTGATTGGTCGGACATGACATTTGACCGGGTGACTGAAGACGAAGCGAAGAACGCTGATTGGTCAGTCGGCCGTGACTTTAGCTTAATAATAAAAGTGGTGGGGGGGGACAGTGAAAAGGGTTTATACATATTAAAAAAATAAATAAGTAAAATGAAAATATGAATATGAATATAAATATAATATAACATAATATAATATATGGATTTTTATGGCATGGGGTGCGTTTTATAGGGACCCCTTGAGAGGATGCGGTATTGTGGTGTATGGAGGATTGAGTGGTGACAGACGAGTTTTTATGGTGAATGGGAAAATTGTAATGAGTGAATGGGTCGTGAATTTGATTAGCTAGTTATAAGATAGTTAGTGTCGACCAGCCTTAACCCCTCCCATTTTTTAGGCCTGGTGCCATAACTGTCTATTTTGCACAATAAATCTTAATATAATTCGTGAACGATGTCTTCAGAAGCGGGCATTTCGGTGTTGTACGAGCGGCGTCTTAGGAATAGAACATCATTTAACTACAAGCCATTTCGGCTTTCTTCCCAATTATGAGAGACAGACATTTTGATATTTGGCTAATACCTGAATTCAGTGGGGCTGGCACCAATCTACTAATTGTAGAATGGATTGAGAACGTAAAGATGCTTTGCGAACTCTGCAAGATGAAGAGCCGGGGCTCTCGCTGTGTATCGGCAGCTGACTAAGGTTTGGTTTGTATTTCTTTTACGCCAAGTCAAATCCTTTTAGGTCATTTGATGTCGAAACTGATTGGTTCTATAGACAGTAAATGGTATTTTTGAATTTGATGGTTGCTCCTTGCTTTTTTTGCTTCGGAATCTGCATTGTCATTACCTGGTCTACCAATGTGATTTGGTCTACCCATGTGACTTGGTATTCAACATTTACATTTTTCTATTGGAAATGTGTTGGATTCTGTCTTGTACTTTCGTGATTAGAGAATTAAAGGTGTTTCCTTTTTGTTTTTTTAGAGCTATAAATATAGGTAGGGAGTCTGTGAAAACTGAGAATTTATCATGTCCGTTTGTACTTACGACATCAAGTGCTTTCTATATTGAGGCTATAGTGACAAGCTTTTTTCCTCATATTTTTCAAGAATGGCAGCACACCCAACCTCGGCCTCATTTCTTGATCCATCTTTGTAGATGATCTGGATGATTCATTTTTATATTGAGTATTTCAGAATAACTGGGTTGGTTTCGGTTTTGGAATGTCTTGTGAGATCTAATATTATTTTGGGTGTTTCTCTCATTCACGGAGGAGTTCCTGATATGGTGGATTTGTGGAGATGGCATGTCATTCTGCTACTTAAAGACGAGTTCTTTCATTCGTAAACTGAATGGTTTGATAGCTTTTACTTTTTTTCTCGAAAAGTTCAGTGTATTATGGGTAAAAAGTGTTATTATAGGCTGGGTTTAGTGGACATGATGACAGTTTCATGTAGTATTGTAAACTTCACGTCTCATTTTTAGACATGGTTCATTTGCTTCTGTATATGAGCTTTCTACAGGCGAGATGTTATATCCTCTGACGGCTAGTCTGAGTCCTTGATAATTTATAGTATTTAGTTCCCCCCCTTCAAATATGATTCTCTAGATTCTCCATATATAAAGCCGCCATAATCCAGCTTGATTTTTATCAGTGTTCTGCATAATTTTAGTAAAGTTTCCTGATCGCCCCCACCCCCAAGTCAGTGTGAGATAGGACTTTGATCAGATCGAAGGCTTTGTTGCATTTGATTTTCAGGTTTTGAATGTGAGGTATGAATGACAGTTTGCTATCGAATATGATACCTAGGAACTTGTTTCACGGTGGGTATTTCAGTGTTTTCTAATTTGAGTACAGGGTCATTGTGGAGTTTACGGCGTTGACAGAAGGGAATATTTTTAGTTTTTGTTTTGGAGAATTTGATTGGTTTGGTTTGGTTTTTGTTTTACGGCATATCAACCTCAATGGGTTATTTAATGACAACATTTTTAGGATAGATTCGTATGAATAGAATATGTATTCTTTGGTTTAGATTGGTTTGGTTTATTTTGTTTTACGGCATATCAACCTCAATGGGTTATTTCATGCCGACAACATTTTTAGGATAGATTCGTATGAATAGAATATGTATTCTTTGGTTTAGATTGGTTTGGTTTATTTTGTTTTACGGCATATCAACCTCAATGGGTTATTTCATGCCGACAACATTTTTAGGATAGATTCGTATGAATAGAATATGTATTCTTTGGTTTAGATTGGTTTGGTTTATTTTGTTTTACGGCATATCAACCTCAATGGGTTATTTCATGCCGACAACATTTTTAGGATAGATTCGTATGAATAGAATATGTATTCTTTGCTTTAGATTGGTTTGGTTTATTTTGTTTTACGGCATATCAACCTCAATGGGTTATTTCATGCCGACAACAGTTTTAGGATGGATTCGTATGAATAGAATAACTTATTTCTTTGGTTTAGATTGGTTTGGTTTATTTTGTTTTACGGCATATCAACCTCAATGGGTTATTTCATGCCGACAACATTTTTAGGATAGATTCGTATGAATAGAATATGTATTCTTTGGTTTAGATTGGTTTGGTTTATTTTGTTTTACGGCATATCAACCTCAATGGGTTATTTCATGCCGACAACATTTTTAGGATAGATTCGTATGAATAGAATATGTATTCTTTGGTTTAGATTGGTTTGGTTTATTTTGTTTTACGGCATATCAACCTCAATGGGTTATTTCATGCCGACAACATTTTTAGGATAGATTCGTATGAATAGAATATGTATTCTTTGGTTTAGATTGGTTTGGTTTATTTTGTTTTACGGCATATCAACCTCAATGGGTTATTTCATGCCGACAACAGTTTTAGGATGGATTCGTATGAATAGAATAACTTATTTCTTTGGTTTAGATTGGTTTGGTTTATTTTGTTTTACGGCATATCAACCTCAATGGGTTATTTCATGCCGACAACATTTTTAGGATAGATTCGTATGAATAGAATATGTATTCTTTGGTTTAGATTGGTTTGGTTTATTTTGTTTTACGGCATATCAACCTCAATGGGTTATTTCATGCCGACAACATTTTTAGGATAGATTCGTATGAATAGAATATGTATTCTTTGCTTTAGATTGGTTTGGTTTATTTTGTTTTACGGCATATCAACCTCAATGGGTTATTTCATGCCGACAACATTTTTAGGGTAGATTCGTATGAATAGAATATGTATTCTTTGCTTTAGATTGGTTTGGTTTATTTTGTTTTACGGCATATCAACCTCAATGGGTTATTTCATGCCGCCAACATTTTTAGGATAGATTCGTATGAATAGAATATGTATTCTTTGGTTTAGATTGGTTTGGTTTATTTTTCTTTACGGCATATCAACCTCAATGGGTTATTTCATGCCGACAACATTTTTAGGATAGATTCGTATGAATAGAATATGTATTCTTTGCTTTAGATTGGTTTGGTTTATTTTGTTTTACGGCATATCAACCTCAATGGGTTATTTCATGCCGACAACATTTTTAGGGTAGATTCGTATGAATAGAATATGTATTCTTTGCTTTAGATTGGTTTGGTTTATTTTGTTTTACGGCATATCAACCTCAATGGGTTATTTCATGCCGACAACATTTTTAGGATGGATTCGTATGAATAGAATAACTTATTTCTTTGGTTTAGATTGGTTTGGTTTATTTTGTTTTACGGCATATCAACCTCAATGGGTTATTTCATGCCGACAACATTTTTAGGATGGATTCGTATGAATAGAATATGTATTCTTTGGTTTAGATTGGTTTGGTTTATTTTGTTTTACGGCATATCAACCTCAATGGGTTATTTCATGCCGACAACATTTTTAGAATGGATTCGTATGAATAGAATATGTATTCTTTGGTTTAGATTGGTTTGGTTTATTTTGTTTTACGGCATATCAACCTCAATGGGTTATTTCATGCCGACAACATTTTTAGGATAGATTCGTATGAATAGAATATGTATTCTTTGCTTTAGATTGGTTTGGTTTATTTTGTTTTACGGCATATCAACCTCAATGGGTTATTTCATGCCGACAACATTTTTAGGATAGATTCGTATGAATAGAATATGTATTCTTTGGTTTAGATTGGTTTGGTTTATTCTGTTTTACGGTATATCAACCTCAATGGGTTATTTCATGCCGACAACATTTTTAGGATAGATTCGTATGAATAGAATATGTATTCTTTGGTTTAGATTGGTTTGGTTTATTTTGCTTTACGGCATATCAACCTCAATGGGTTATTTCATGCCGACAACATTTTTAGGATAGATTCGTATGAATAGAATATGTATTCTTTGCTTTAGATTGGTTTGGTTTATTTTGTTTTACGGCATATCAACCTCAATGGGTTATTTAATGCCGACAAAAAAATTTATTGCTGGCAATATTTTGTTTTCTCAAAAATCTGTTTCTGGTAATATATTTCCTTCAAAATTATATTGCTGGTAATATTTTTCTTTTCAAAAAAGTATTACTAGTAATAGTTAACTTTTTGCCCATAGCTGGGACCCTAACATGTGCTACTACCCCGGGTCAGGGTGGACCTGGGAACACCAGCAATTAAGAGGTGGTTCCACGCTCCTCAAAACCTCCTGATCAGAGGCCTTGCTGCTGGACGTAGTTTATCGTATTACCCTGGATGTGGATGTAGTTTATTGTCATATCCAGGACGCTGGCGGAATTGTTATTACTAATTATGAACATACACCCTGCCATCTTTAGTCTGCAGGAAACTCACCTTGAGGAAATAAACAAATAATTACACAGCCTACAAAAACAGATAGAGCCTCTGGGGCGTGGACCTTAATATTAATCCATAATAAAACTCCACATATACAATTAAATCTGAACACAAACTTACAAGCAATTACTGTATCAGCAATAATTAAAAAGAAAACCATATGTTTGGTATACATTTCTCCAAACAATATTAAAGAATCAGAACTCGTAAATCTAACAAAACTTCCAAAATCCTATATTCTAATGGGAGACTAACAGTCATAATATGGAACAAGAAAAATAGCACTAAAAAAGGTAAATCAATGGAAACTAATTAACAGAGAGAACCTTTTCCAATTCAACAATAAAACCTCTACATATCTACACCCAGCAACTTAATCATACTCATCTATTGACCTTACCATATGTATTCCAACAGTAGCCATAAATTTTAAATGGAAAGTGCATGAAGACGATACATGTGGGCGCGGTCTTTTTCCAGTCATACTTGAACAATGATCCTAAATCTGAAGATACAACTCCCAATTGGAATCTTCATAAGGCCGATTGGGAAAAATACAGAAGACTATCAAAATCAGTTAATCCCTGAAGCAAACTCCAACCAAGAAGATCATAATACTCTTCACCAAAACACTCTTCTATTGCAAAAAAAAGCATTCCAAAATTTCAACCAGCAAGAAAGTATGACAGTTAGGGCCTCAGCTATGGGCAAATATTTAACCCCGAAACTGAGGTAAAAAGCATTATGAAAGTGTAAAAATAGTTTTTTAATACCAGAATACCTTTGTAAAAAATTATTACCAGAAATAAATTTTTGAAGAACAAAAAAGCTATTACCAGCAAAACGTTTAAAAAATATTACCAGCTATACATTTTTGAGAAACAAAAATATTACCAGAAATAGATTTTTGACAAAACAAAATAATACTAGGAGAAAAAGTTGTCGGCATTAAATGACCCATTGAGGTTGATAAGCCGTAAAACAAAACGAACCAATTCCGGCAGATTGGGTTTCATGCCACGGATATTCCATTGCAGGATATTTTCTACCGTATCTAAAGTTTGGTTATCAGTAATCAGACTTTCCGTTCTAATGGTTCCGCTCATTGAGGAGGGGGGTCATTTTAGAGGCTATTTTTTCTGAATCTGTTTTCTTCTTTCTGGATTTGTCTTTTTAAGAATCATTACTAGATTGTTCTGTTTTGTTTTCAGTCATATTCTGTCTTGCTTTTATGATATTCTTGCAGATTTTTGCTAATTTCTTTTTTTGGGTCCCAGTAAATCAAATCAATTTTGAATCGGGACTTCATTAATATTAGTTTCCCTTCTTTTTCCCTTTTCTTTGTTCAGGAAAGTTAATTTTTGAGTTGGTGTTCTTTTTCATTTTTTTGTGGAACTATTGTCCCCATCTTTGTCGCCATAATTATTACAACGTTTCGGTCGTTGTACGCTCCGGCCTCCGGTGGTTGGAATGTTGAACTGAACCCTTTATTTCTCTCACTGTGGTAGACTGTTTTAGTTCCACGTGGCATGTTTAACGGATGTCAGTTATCAGTTATCTCCTGTTAATTTCCCTCTGAAAGTTCTCCACTGACTTAACCGGGTATTGAACTCACACTCTTTGGGTCTTGTCACTGGATCTAACTAACGCCTTTATCCACTGTGCCATGTGTCCTTGAGTACACATGGCACAGTGAAGAAGGCCGGAGCGTCAACGGCCGAAACATTGTACTAAATATGGCGACAAAGATGAGGACAATAGTCCAAATGATGTAAATAATGTACATAATACCTCATCTCAGAAATATACACAGATACTGGGAATGTTGGTTTATCGTTTTTGACATGATTCCTTTATGGGTGGGGGGTCGTCATAATGAGACACGGTCTCAGTTCATTTATGAAGGTTTGCCAGTCATTTGGTCCTAATTGCAGTAATTTTGTGACTAGATTTTGATAGTCGTCTGACTTATTTTCATTTATTTGTATTATTTTCCATCTAGTCATATTTTTTGAGATTGTGTCGCTATGATTTTCCTAGCCTTTGCAAAGGAGAGACTTTGTGTGTTTCAACGACATTGTTTTGTTTTCCTTTTTACTTATCCTGTTGCATAAGTTGGATGGTCCTACATGCAGTTTGCACATTTGTAATTTTTTGGTGCATTCATTTTGGTCGTGGTCTGGGGATTTCTTTGCATATGTACACCACTGCCCCTGCACACATCCTCCTGATGTCCAACCTTTTGAGGGTTGAGAATAAATTGATCCACTTTCTTTGTTTCATGCCCTATTCTTATGCTTGTCGGAATTTGCAGAGTATTAAATCTTATTATGAAAATGTTTGTTTGGATCATCTATCCATTTCTTCTTATAGACTCTTTTTCTGGCATTCATGACATCCTGGTACTTTAGTTCATTTTTTATCTCTTCCAATGTGCATAGATAACTCCTCACTTCTTACCACTCCCTTAAAGGTGTTCAAGTTTTTGTGTGGGTAACTTTTTATACTGGTTTCCTAAAATTTAGTCATTTTAGTAAGGTATCTGTATACTTTTTATTTCCTACCTTCACCAGTAGTCCCATTTTTTTGTAGTTTCTTTATATTTGTGGGGGTGAAATTCACAGATATCACTTTTTGAAATTCACAGATATCACTTTTTGAAATTCACAGATATCACTTTTCAAATATTATGAATCTTGAGAAGTAATCAGAATTCTTCTTAATCTATTTGCGATCCTGAATGGACATGTTGTCGCTTTAGATTTTTTTCGTTTTTTTTTTTCATGAGAAAATTTTTAACATCTGTCTATATTTCTGAGATGAGGTATTATGTACATTATTTACATTATTCGGACTATTGTCCTCATCTTTGTCGCCATATTTATTTCAACGTTTCGGCCTTCAGTATTCAAAAATTTATTACAACGTTTCGGCCATTGTACGCCCCGGCCTTCGTCAGGTGGTTGGATTGTCGAACTGAACCCTTTATTTCGCTCACTGGGGTAGACTGTTCTAGTTCATCGGGCCATGTTAATAAATAAAGGGTTCAATTCGACATTCCAACCACCTGAAGAAGGAGGGAAGCGTACAACGACCGAAAGGTTGTAATAAATATGGTGACAAAGATGAGGACAATAGTCCGAATAATGTAAATAGTGTACATAATACCTCATCTCAGAAATATAGACAGATACTGGAGTGTTGCAGTTAATGGTCTCTTAAACTACATGGTCATCACCTGCTCAGCCACTAGCCGTCCTCACACAAGAGGTCGCCACCCACGGCAAACAGTTGGTCCTCTTGGGGGACTTTTACCCCTTGCAGAGGGGCAGTCGGCATATTCTGAAATCCCACCGACAGCGCATGGCAGTTGACTAATATCAGTCGCAGAGCAGATTAAGCAGGCCCTTGTAACCGCATATGCGATGAATTCATTCACTGCTTTTGATCAATTTATGTCTGGAAGATTTCGCCCAGGGGAAACTGTATACGAATTCGTTTCTGGCCTGCCGCAACGAAAATGGAGAGCATGACTTTGGACCAGCTTTTGACTCGATCTCGGATTATGACCGATAGCAAGGAGCCAGATTGCGCCGGTCGCCGCATCCGCTCAACAATGACGCTGCTGCGATGAAGAGAGGCATCATTTGTTTCAAGTGCTCTGGTCCCAACCACCTCGCCAAGGATTGCAGGCAGGACTACTTAGAAAGGACAACCACCCGGGCACGAAATCCCGTCGCGAGATACGGTATTTTCTGTGTAACAGGGTCAGGCACATCCCAGCAGAGTGCCAAGGGAAACAGCAGCGGGGAACAGATGTCAACGCCAGTCTTCTCCCCAAGTAAATAAAGAACAAGGTGCTGCCTATTATCGAGGTGTCCGTTGATGGAAAGATGTGTACGGCCCTGGTTGACTGACTGCTCACGGACACTGGTGAGAAAATGCGCACGCCGCCCTTGGCGACCGATGGAAACGAAAGTACTAACGGCCGACGGTAAAGCCCCAATATGCTGTTGACATGGAAGTATTACCCTGAACATTGGTCATGCTCAACACGTGCGAATTGATGCCCTAATTGTGGACTAGACCACTACTTAGGTTCTATCTTTTTGGGATTGACACGATCAGAACTGGGAAGGGTGCACATAATCAGATAGGGAGATGAGCCGTAGTTTAGTTCGATCGTCGTAAAAAAGTATGGACGGCCTCATGGAAATGGACGAATGGACAATCACCTATAGAACTAAAGAATATTACTAGAATACGCAGTAACCGACAATGCACGGGGCAAATATGAAGTCGTGGTTGGATAATGAGTGACTGCGACCATATCTCGAAGATGAACTTGGCCCGCCTAAGTGTCAGATCCCATTAATGGCGGTTACACAAGAGAGCAAACCGAAGGTCCGTCCACTACTCGATTACCGAGAGTTAAATAGCGATTTTGGAACAGTATACGGCTAACTCGAATGTGTGTGCACAAAAGCTGCGGGAATAGTGATAACTGGGGGCTAACGTATCCTTATTGGATTTGCGAAGGGCATATCGGCTGATACATGTTGACAAGGCGTTGTGGCCCTATCAAACTATAATATTGACGGGTCACTGATACTACTTGTCACACGTGTGAGAAAGAACCTGTCCAATTAGGGACACATGTAAGTATCCAGCGAGATCGGAAGACAGAACTACGGTGTGAGGCTTGCAGGTCTTTAGGTGGGGATAACGGCACTCTCCGATGGAGGCGAGGTGGAAAAATCCCGAATATCCCTTCGAAGATTACTCACCGACGGGTGTTCTATGTGAAAACTTGTGAGCTACTTTCCAGTTTGCGGCTGGCTGAGAATAGCAACTTCTTTCATGAAGCGTCAGGCAAGCTCTCCCTAACAACAGGATGGGATGATGAAGTTGTGGTTGCCTCTTAATTGCATGGTAGCTGATACCCAGAATACGTGAAGCAGATCCCGTAGGAGGAGATTGGTATGTGAATGGCCATGAAATAAAGGTGTGGGTAGATACGAGTTCTCTGACCACAGGAGTGGCACTAGAAGTAAATGGAAATGTCATCGAGGATGATTCTTGGTGGCATCCGGCTAGAGATGCTAATTTGTCCGAGTTAAACGTAACGATAAAGGGTGTCAATTTGGCTCTTTGATGGCAGGTGTCGACATTACAGCTCTTTACCGATTCTGTATGTCAATCACTGGATTTCAAACACCCTAACCAGTAGGGCACAAATAAATACGAAGGCGTCCAGTGAAATGCTAGTGCGGAGACGGTTGAACACACTTTGCGAGCTTGTGGCTGAATTCGGACTGACGGTCGACATACTGGTTAAGTCCAATCTGAATCGGGCAGACCGCTTTACCAGGATGCCACAGAGGTAGTTAAAACTAAACAAAGAGGGAACTGAGCCATAAGAGTCGGTGTGTGCCACTACGAAGACCAGGTTGGACGTAACTTAGGCGACTAATATCCACCAGCAAGCCGAACACCCGCGCGTAAAAAGGACCCTGTACTTTGTCAGGTTAGTAGACCGTTCAGTATCGACAAAAGTCGATCGTCGAGGAATGTGAAGGTTGCCGATCCATTGATCCGGCCCCAGTGCATTGGCAAAAAGTAAATCTGTACGTGAGAGACAACTGGAGCAAATTAGTAATGGACATCACCCACTATGGTAGTAGATATTTTCTGACGATCATTGATTGCGGACCCTCTCGGTTCGCGATATGGCGACCACTACGTCGACAAGATTCTGCCAGTGTAGTTTGCCAGTTGGTGTCATTTTTTTATGAACGGGGTCCGCCACTCGAGATATTGACCGACAATGACACAGCGTTTGCGTGCAAGCATTTCAAGAACTTTTTGAGTAATTGAGGTACATGTTTTGCGGTTCCGATGTGCCTATGCACCCGTTTGGAATGCCATAGTAGAAAAAAGTCACCGAAACATCAAAACCATTGTGGCCAGAAAGCAGTGCTCTATACTAGAGGCTGTCTACTGCATAAAGTCACACCTAAAGATAACTACTCACCTACTACTGCACCTGCTGATGTGCTTCAGAGTTACCATATCTGAATATTGGGCGTCGACGCCTCTTACTGAACTTCAGGATACTCGAGAAATATACGAAGTGGGAGACATTGTTTGAATTAAAACTCTTCACGGAAGGTGTACGACTAGGTTTAGGATAAGCCACGTAACTCCGTTAATAGTCTGCATTCAGTACACTTCGATGGAGTTCCGTGTCACGTGAAGGACCTACATGGAATCGGTCCCGACGTCTGGACATGATAATGCGATAATGAACAGTGAGCGGTTAGTAAATTTGAGATCGACCTCACTAGGAGAACCTGATGACTTCTCCGATGATGGATCCTTTGAAGACGGAACAATCTCACAGGTCGTTTACTCGACTACCGACGACCAAAATACAAATACGGTACCACCTGTTAGCTCCCCTGGTGGCAGTTCGTCTGAGGACAAAGCTAGTTTTGTTCCGCTTCGAAGGAGTACTCGGCAAAAGAGACCTGCTCCCGACTATTTTTTGAGATCGGGGTGTGTTGTGAGTGATTACATAGAAGTAAATGAGTCAGTGGCTTGTATTTGTGGTAAAGGAAAATAATACCCTTACTACAATATGCGACACCTTAGTTATTCCGGAAGTGTATGATTCTGAAACGTTGGCTTTTATACAGCTTAGAGCGGATCGATCAATCCGCATGCTGATTGGTCGGACTGGAGGATGACATTTGACCGTGTGACTGAAGACGAAGCTAAGAACGCTGATTGGTCAGTCGGCCGTGGTTTAACATAATAAAAAGTGAGGTGTCTTCAGCAGGAGCATTTAGTGTTGTACTAGCGGCGTCTGAGGAATAGAACCTCATTTAATTACAATAACATTATGTACTAATTCCTTTTACACAGTGCACAACCATTTTTCTCGTGCATAGACGAGTTTTTATGTTGGCATTTCTGAGACTAATAATTACCATTATGAGACACGCTTCCATTCAGACGAGTATCTTTATCTTAGTTGTTAGACTCGTAGCATCACGACCTCTGTACCTTCTGACCTTGTACCTGGCGACGTCTCTACGCGGGCTACTGATCTTTTCTGGTATTAGCTAGTCATAGTCAGTGAAGAAACCACGTTACGGAACAGATCCGAGGATCCTGTCCAAGCAGCAGGGGTGGGGGAGAGGGAGAGACCCCGGCAAGGAACAAATACTACAAAATCCGACCTAAGATATTTTTTCTCTCCTCCCGTCCCTAAGACGGATGCGAAGAAAACTAACGAAAGAGATGCTAGATGGATATCGACTTTTGGTCGTACGTGTTTGGTACAAGTTCTGTTGTTGCAAAATTCTGTTAGTTCACAATTTCTTCATCATGGAAGGGTTGTAGCGAGTTTTCTCATTGTAGATTGTAAGTTTTCTTCCCGGTGAGCGTATACAGAGCGTCAGTAACCAAATCGGAGAAATTACCTTTAACTCACTGCTACCCCCATTAGAATGCCTGATGCTCAACTTCTAGGGAGTTCCTCTTTGCGACTACTCAGCCTCACATTGACTGCTGACCTGAGATGGAACAAATACATTGAGTCAATAGCTTTGTCCACCGCAAGGAAAGTTGGCTCCCTGTGCCGCGCCAGGAAATTTTTCTCGCCGGAGTCGATCCTTCAAATCTACAAATCAACCATTCGCCCTTGCTTGGAGTATTGCTGCCATATATGGTCCGGTGCCCCTTCCAGTTGCTAGTTCAGAACGAATATCATAGCAGAGACTTCTTAGAATTTTTTCAAGAATCTCCAGATATACATTCGTCCGTGCATTGAAAACTGTTGCCATATCTGCTTTTGTTCTACTGCTATTCATCTCGTATCTAGTATCTGCTATATAATCGATCCTGAACTGGCATCTCAACTGCAGTCACTTTCTCACAAACGTGATGTGGGTTCTCTCTGTCTTTTCTACAAATATTTTCATGACAATTGCTCGAACGAGTTTTTCTCCCGAGTGCATGGACTACATTAATTTAATATATATACATATATATATATAATATATATATATATATATATATAATTTTTTTGATATACATATATATATATAATATATATATATATATATATATATATATAATTTTTTTGATATACATATATATATATAATATATATATATAATTTTTTTGATATACCTATATATATATATAATATATATATATAATATATATATATATAATATATATATATATAAAATATATATATATATAAAATATATATATATATATATATATATATATATATATATATATATATATATATATATATATATATAAAATATATATATGAAGAAAAATATGGAAAAGACAAAACAAAATCCGAATATGCAAGTTTACTGATTTAATGATGTTTTATTGTCGACGTCAGACGTTTCGGTCTACTGGACCATCTTCAGGACATGGTTATTAGAAACATACTTAGGATTAGACGATATTTAAGTCGACATGAAAAGACGATAGACACAAGACTAATCAGAAACAGAACAACTGAAAATCTAAATCGGTAGGTGTTTCTCCAGTTTGCTGAATTTTCAACAGCAAGTTCGAACTCCTCTGTAGGGATGTTTGCTGCATTTAAATTATATTGAAGTTTGTCCTTGAAGCGTAACCAAGGACAGCCTACATTACGCTTACCATGAAAAAGTTGGCTATACATGAGGATTTTCGGTATCCGATCATCACTCATTCTGATGACATGACCAGGACATCTGATCTGTGATTGCATCGGAAAGGATTCCATACCACCGACGCCACATTTGATGAAAGGATCACGATTAGAGATTTCGTCCTTCCGCATATTGAACGAGGACAACGTCTATGAATATACATATATATATATATATATATATATATATATATATATATATATATATATATATATATATATATATTGGGTGTAACAGAAAAATTGTTCAAATCTTGTTACATTATATTTGTTCATCACACAAAATGTTCAATATCTAAAATGCCACGTTTTTTCCTGGTTTTCAGATAAGATGTTTAGCCATCTTGTCACCATTTTTTGTAATAATCACTAAAAAAAACACCTTTGAGTTATTCAGCTAAAAAGAGAACAGGTTAAGATCATTTTGTGTCGGACCCCCTGTCTTCTCAATTGAGCAATGGTGAGAGGAAAAAGATCATTCTAGCCTTCAGGAATCGTACGAACATTCATACTCTGTCTTCCTTCTTCAATGTCCATTCAAGAACCATCAAGACAACGGTGAATAAGTTTAATAAAAAAGAGGGAGCAGTAGAGAGGAATACTGGATCAGGTCACAACAGGAAGAGCGATCATCATTTCAACTTAGAGCTAAAGAGATCAATTAGAAAAGATCCAACTCAATCCATAAGATAGTTGGCACGTAAGAGAGGAGTTTCGGCTATGGAAGTCGAAACAACGGTGTAAAAAGACTTCAAATGAAATCGTAAGTGAAACGTGTGAGCCACCTTGTTACTCTGACTCAAAGGTTAGAGAGGGCGAAGATCATTTACAATCAGTTGGAAAATGAACCTAAAATATATAATTATGTGTGTGTGCTCATGCATGTGTGAACTTTATTTCAATCCTTCATGAGCTTCCAATCATGTCATTTTCGTTTATAATCGATTTCATCACGATCCTTTTGTTAAGCTTGGAAAGTAATTATACATTTGTTATGGGATCTTACCTGTAACGACACAAGGAACTTTTGCTGATACTATAAAGACTGCGCCTCTCAACAGAGACGTGTAGAAGAAGTGGAACGAATCGAGACAGAATGAGTCGAGACAATAGTAGTTCACTCTAAACCAGACTGACTGTCATACTAACACCTTCAACTTCTTGTATTGTTATTCTGTTTAATATATCTTTGTTATTCCTACTCTTGTGTTCGTGTTGTTCTTCTTTGGTCCTAACCTTAGACCATAACAGTGGTGCGAGGATATTGGACCATAACAACATTGTTATTGATAAAGTAGAGTACAATAGTTTTATAAAAACCTCGGAGAAATTCAGTAAGATATCTTTAATCATTTCTAATATACAACAGTTCAAATATTGATCTAACAACTGGACAATTTTGCTGTTACACTCGGTATATATATATATATATATATATATATATATATATATATATATATATATATATATATATATATATATACATACATATTACAAAGATAAAACTCTGACCGTAACACTACCGCGGTTTCAACCGCCAAAATCTCGACAAGACCGTGGCGGTCGAAACCGCGGTAGTGTTCCAGTTAGTGTTTTATTATATATATATCTTATATATAAAGTACAGTGTGTGTCCAAGCAACTCCTCCGCCCCCACTGGTCCGATTTCAATGAGTCATAGCTTATTCAAAAGCTCTAGAAAAGTTAGGTGCAGGAGACCATTTTCATTGACTTCAGATTTAGGGTTGCCAGATTATGCGAGGTTAAAAATATATATTAATATATTATACTAGCCATTATCGTTGCTTTCATGGTTCAAGATGGAGTAACTCTTTTCTGTTTGTATCCAAAATTGCAGCTACGTTAAAATTTTAAGCTAGGTAAAAAGCGCCCTATCGGGCGGCATTTAAGCTAGCTCCTGTGGAGTACTCTTAGTTTGGTCATCATTACAGTAGCTAGGGAAGGGTAGATGCGATAGGCATCAATAAACTACAGAAGGACTCAAAATTGATCGCTGCATTTAAGTATTGAATTAATGTTTAAGCTTATCTTTTAAAAGTTCAATGTTAATTTTTCTGCTGCCACTTAATTTAAAAACAATTTGATATACGTCAACACTCAGAGGCGACAGACGGTTTCATGCTAGACGCAATCATCAGGCCTGATATATATATATATATATATATATATATATATATATATATATATGTGTGTGTGTGTGTGTGTATATGTATGTATGTATATATATATATATAATGTGTGTACGTGTGCGCGTATGTGTGCGCGTATGTGTGTGTGTGTGTGTGCGTGTGTGTATGTGTGTGTGTGTGTGTGTGTGTGTGGATTCTCCCTTCGTTTTCGACGTATGATTGTCTTTCAGTTCAATTTTTATCTTTGTCTCGTATGAGACAACAATCCAGCATGGGATTTGCAAACAAGCCCACATGAGGGACATGCTGAACAGTTGACTGTCATATTGGCTGATATATTGGCCCGAGATTTAATGTTGGCTCTTTGTTCTCTCAGATGGTTGAGACGATTTTTTTTTTTTTCAAATGTTAGTTATACCTTGGCGGTAGGTGTTTCTCCAGTTTGCTCGATATTCAACAGCGAGTTCAAACTCCTCTATAGGGATGTTTGCTGCATTTAAATTACATTGAAGTTTGTCCTTGAAGCGTAACCAAGGACAGCCTACATTACGCTTACCATGAAAAAGTTGGCTATACATGAGGATTTTCGGTATCCGATCATCACTCATTCTGATGACATGACCAGGACATCTGATCTGTGATTGCATCGGAAAGGATTCCATACCACCGACGCCACATTTGATGAAAGGATCACGATTAGAGATTTCGTCCTTCCGCATATTGAACGAGGACAACGTCTATGAATATATATATATATATATATATATATATATATATATATATATATATATATCGGGTGTAACAGAAAAAATGTTCAAATCTTGTTACATTATATTTGTTCATCACACAAAATGTTCAATATCTAAAATGCCACGTTTTTTCCTGGTTTTCAGATAAGATGTTTAGCCATCTTGTCACCATTTTTTGTAATAATCACTAAAAAAAAAACCTTTGAGTTATTCAGCTAAAAAGAGAACAGGTTAAGATCATTTTGTGTCGGACCCACTCTCTTCTCAATTGAGCAATGGTGAGAGGAAAAAGATCATTCTAGCCTTCAGGAATCGTACGAACATTCATACTCTGTCTTCCTTCTTCAATGTCCATTCAAGAACCATCAAGACAACGGTGAATAAGTTTAATAAAAAAGAGGGAGCAGTAGAGAGGAATACTGGATCAGGTCACAACAGGAAGAGCGATCATCATTTCAACTTAGAGCTAAAGAGATCAATTAGAAAAGATCCAACTCAATCCATAAGATAGTTGGCACGTAAGAGAGGAGTTTCAGCTATGGAAGTCGAAACAACGGTGTAAAAAGACTTCAAATGAAATCGTAAGTGAAACGTGTGAGCCACCTTGTTACTCTGACTCAAAGGTTAGAGAGGGCGGAAGTTCCGAAGAAAATAGAAAGAAAGGGTCAGACAGACGGAATTTCTAGTTCACATAATGAGGAAAGAAGGTGTGGAGAATTTAACACTTACAGAGAACATCGAAATGAAACACAACAACGTAGCAAGTAACCTAGTTGTCCGAATAGATGAAGAAATAAGACAATGTGAAAGAGGGGGCGGGAAGAATCGAGTAGTGATGACGCACAAATTACAGGAAACCGTGGAGAGCCATGACCGCTCTCATCCTGAAATGAGAGAGAGAGAGAAATATGTCTTGAAAATACTCTGCAGATTCATCTTAGAGGAGAAAAAATTATTAGTGTTCACCGAATACAAGGCTCAAGAACCACTCAAGGCAGAGAGTTACTGCATAAGGTTGTTTTATGATTGTAAGAAATAAGACAATGAGAAAGAGAGGGCGGGAGGAATCGAGTACTGATGACGCACAAATTACAGGAAACCGTGGAAAGCCATGACATGCAATAAAGCTACTAAGACGCAAGGGGGTTGCTGAGTGTGAAAGAATCTTAGAAAATGAAGAATATTAAGGAGAGAGAATATCGCAGTCAATGTTCAGATGACCTCTTTTACGTCTGTACTGACGCGCGTTCGCCATATTTAATTAAGAAGCGTAACGAATCTAATATTTTTCTTATTTTGAATCGGATTGACTATAATAAAAACTATCATCATTGCACTTACGTTCTTGAAGATAAATACAAATAGACAACCTTTTTATACAAAGGAATACACTTTTTTTTTAATCAGAAAAAAACCCCTTTGGAAATTTCATTAGAAAATAAAGTGCTAAACTGTTTTGTCTTTCGGTATGGCAGTGAATGCTGGGCAATTTCCGCACAGATCAAAACGAGACTTAAGGCAACAGAAATGTAGGTCTCGAAAAGGATTTTCTTTTACAATGATGTTCACCCTATACAAAGCCCAAGAGCCACTTGAGGTAGAGGGTTACAGTGTATGAGGCACAGTTTATGAGGATATGTAAGATGATAAAGCGTAGCCTAAGACTTGAACAGGTTAAGATTGTAGTGATCGGGGAATTCTCAAGAGCATGTGACAAAAGTGGAAGTTCTGAAGAAAATAGAAAGAAAGGGTCAGACAGACGGAATTTCTAGTTCACATAATGAGGAAAGAAGGTGTGAAGAATTTAACACTTACAGAGAACATCGAAATGAAACACAACAACGTAGCAAGTAACCTAGTTGTCCGAATAGATGAAGAAATAAGACAATGAGAAAGAGGGGGCGAGAAGAATCGAGTACTGATGACGCACAAATTACAGGAAACCGCGGAGAGCCATGACCGCTCTCATCCTGAAATGAGAGAGAGAGAAATATGTTTTGAAAATACTCTACTTGAACAGGTTAAGATTGTAGTGATCGGGGAAGCATCCTCTTGGGAGTCGATTCCACAGATCAGTGTTTCGTGGGAAGAGGCTGTTCGAGTGGGTCTTACATCTCACCAATGGAATACGAAAGGAATAAGGGTGGTTGCAATGTGTGTGGTACGGCGGGTCTTAGTCGTGGAGATTCGAGCTGGTGGAACTAAGGCATGTACTTCATCTAAATACTTTCCAACGATGTTGCGAATCCAATGGACTGAACAAAAAGAGCGCTTATACATAGATTCGTAAAGAAACCGTTAACATTTCTTGGACATAATGAGGAAAGACGGTTTGAACATCTTAACACTCACAGGACATATTAACGGCAAGAGGAACAGAAAACAGCAGGGAGTACCCTACATAACGAGCTTGTATAAATGGATTTCAGGACAAGGACTGGGGGAGATAATGAAAAGACAAACCTTAAGAGTTACAAAGGATAGGAAGTTGTGGAGAGCTATAATCGCCTATGATGCGGCACAAAGAATAGTCATCCTAAACATATAATTGCCTTTGAATCGTTCTTAATTTTTGTAGAAAACTCGATAGTTTGAATAAATCATTTTATTTCTATAAATCATGCTAAATGGATGTCCCCCCGTACTGTCGGCACAAAAATTGGGATCGGCGAACAGTGTTCAAATCCAGGCTGAAGTCGTTGCGTTCACTTCTGCTGTGGGTTAAGTAGCTAGAGACAACTATATATCTTTGAAGAACAAAGTTGACTGGGAAGCAAGAAGCCGGTATGGAATTCCACAAGCGGGAAGTGCGATGCAAAAAAATCTGTTAGCATAGTACTTATAGTTACATGAGACCTTTCCGCCAATCTAGTACTGCGCTTAAATTTATAAAGTCTGGAGCGAAGTTCATCAGAACAATTGCCATGAAAGTATTTATAGAAAAGCTACGTTACGACGGTGCAGAGAATGAGATCTGAAGGAGAAAAAGAAAGAAATTCTGGTATTTTTACTTTTGTGCTCTTTGATTTTAAATGGTTAATCAGGTTTCATGTGCATTCGACTTGTTAAACAAACGTTAGTATAATTTATCCGAACTGAAGGAGAGACGGCACGTCCATTCAAATTTCGAAGAAATTAAAGGATTCCAAACTGAAAAACCGTAAAGATTGCTTTATGTATATCAGTGTATAGGCTGTCCCTAAAGTCTAGACACATAGGCAAAAATGCATATTTTCAAGAAATTAAATTTTCAACAATATTTATTTGAACTGGAATATTAACAAATAACATCTTCAATAAGATTTCCATCCTTTGTGATGCAAGGGTTGATGCACTTTGCAAGATTCACGTGAACTTGATGCAATAACGCCATGTTGCCGTCAATTTTAGCATATTCACTCTTTATGCGTTCAGTCAAGTGTGTTGCATCTGTGATTTTCATTGAGTACACCTTCTCCTTTAGCAGACCCCAGAAAAAGAAGTCAATTCTATCGACATTGTTACATTCAAATGCATACGTCGACACACACTTAGACACGTACACATGCAGGTATATATTGTTTTATTTTTCGTTAGTAAGTTTGTTTTAATCGTATTAAGGCGTCCAGTTTAATTACTGTATAAGGATTTATTTATCTTTATTGTGTATGTGGGGGGGGTCATGTGTGTTCATGTGTGTGTGTGTGTGGTGGAAGGTGTTCGAAATTTCCACCGTGCCCCCTCCTGCCTTCCTTGCGCAGAATGTTCGTGAATCCTACTTTGTTGGCACATCGCTCTCCACGCCGATCGCGTCTGTTCTTGTGTCTCTCTCTCTTCCTGGGGTCATCTTCCTCCGACCTCTGGCCTGGCCTTGTTGCATTGCCTGCTGCTTCCCCGTTACTGCTATCCACTAGCCACTAATCTCGATACTCTGCTTAATGAGCAGAGTCCCACGCCACTTTTCTGACCCCATTCCACAAGAGTTGCTGCGCCCTCTCACCCTGTACACATTCTATAGTTATCTATCCTCCTTATCCTTCCTTCTGTCTCTTCGTACATTCATACAACGTTGCCTCTCTGTGTCTTTTCTATAAATACTTTCATGGTAATTGTTCGGATGAGCTCTTCGCTATAGTACCCAGACTTTTTTTAAATTTAAAAGCAAGACTAAAAAAGGAGGCACAGTGGAGTAATGGATAGCGGCTCGGATTAAGGAATCGGAGAGCCGAGTTCGAATTCCAGTCGAATCCATTACATTCACTTACGTGCGAATACCCTTGGGAAAGGTATGAATCCTCTTCTCCCTCCAGCTATGAGTAAATAGCAGGACAGACCCTGGTCTAACGCAGAAAGAAATGGCAACCTACTGCGGGAAAAAATTCTGCCTCGTCAGTTATGTATCGAAAGATACATGCTTGCCTAAGCGTGTATCACGCATGGCACATAACTAACTAAAAGTGTCAATTGAAATTTCTGGGGAACGTCATGAGGAAGGAAGGCTTGGAAAATCTAATACTCACATGACAAATTAAAGGACAGAGGGAAAGAGGAAAACAGCGCGTAACGTACTTGATGAGCTTGAGTAAATAGATGGTAGAACAGGGTTTGGGAGAAATAACAAACAGAAAGATGTGGAGGGCCATGATCACCTACGTCCTGAGGAGGCACAGCAAATAAAGACTAGACTGGTGTCGATATTGATAGTTGATCTGGCTAGATGTCGCCGTAAGTTTTAAGCAAACGATTTCTTTTCTCACATTCCTCGCCCGTGGAACTCCCTTTCAATTCCATTCTTTCCAGTCAACTTTAATCTTCAAAAATTTAATTGCAATGTCAATTGCTATCTTCTGTCACCTTCCCGCTAATTATTAATGTTTCTGTTCCGAATTCTTCCACAGCCTGTAACCATTGGTGTCATAGTGGCTTTACTGCCTTTCTTGGGGTGATACCAATTAAAAAATACACCATACCTCATTCAACAATCGAGATGATCAGAGCCCTGCAGCTGATCTATCCGCTGACCTTGCTCGCACAGCTAATGGCAGGAGGAACAGGGTTGTAACATTCAGTACCTCCAAAACTAAGCGAGTAACCTTTCATCATAACAAAGCAGGCATTGAGTTGACTCCAGTCATTATGCATAATTGTCCTCTCGATAAGGCCCCTTGCCTGCAACGTCTGTTGGAAGTTCGCTCCAGACGTCAAATTAAACTCGTGTGACCGCTTGGGAATATTAAGTGCTGTAATCTTGAATGTGCGGGTGGTGTAATGGGTAATGGCTCGAAATTTTTAATCGGAGAACCGAGTTCCAATTCCAGTTGGGTTCGTTATATTCACTTATGCTCAAATAGCCATTGAAAAGGTACGATTACATGTCAACTCCCACCAGCTATTGGTTAATTAGTAAGACTTGTATAACTAAACCATCATTATCTACCAACCCCAAATTATCCAATCTAAAACTATTTACTGGTTTGAGTAACCTGTAAAGGGTTGATAAACCGTAAAACACGAATCAGTCAATCAATCAAAAAGCAATAAATCAGATGGAATAAAACTAATAATATAGTAATGAGGAAAATTCTTAATCAAAAGCAACAAAAACGAGATAAACAGGTAATAATACAGAATGAAAAGGTTTAAGAAAAAAGTAACAATAATAAGATGAAATAAGTATAATAATAATAATGATTGATTGATTCATTTTACACGGTTTATCAACCATTTGCAGGTTATTTAAAGCCAGAAAATATTTTGAGATTGTACGAATTTTTTATGGGGAGATAATAACGATTTATTAGTACAAGTCTTACTAATTAACCCATAGCCTGGAGGAGAAGAGGTGGAGTTATATCTTTCCCGCGTAAGTGAATATAACGAGAGCGACTGAAGTTGCAACTCAGCTCTACGATTAACAATTCTGAGCCATTATCCATTACACCACCCGCACATCAAAGTTTACAGCACTTGGTACTCCCATGCATCTAGCTAATGACCAAGCTCGACATTGCTCAACTTCGGTAATCGTACGAGAACCGGTGTTCCAACTTGATATGGTCGTAAGCTCTTATATGCGATCCATCGCTAAAGATGATGGAAAATGGTCGATTTCTGAAGCGATCCAAAGAGTGTCTGACTCTATCCGCTATGCTACATCTTTACAGAGTCAAACCAAAAATGGAGTGGGAATTTGTCAGAAAGGTTGATAAAAAGTTCTCACAAGGATATGAATAAATGTCCAATCAGACAGAAAATCGAGCATTTCTGGAGCTGCAAAAGACTTGAAAGAGTTCAAAATCATATATGTGACAGGGGTGACTTATTTTGCACCTTACAGCCGCTTTCCCACTAATGAAATGTTGCAAGCCACTCTATTGCTACTTGCATGACAAATATTCAGATGGGCTCCATTCTTTAGTGCCACCAGCTCAGATCTGCTTTGCTATATCCAAAGTGGGAATTTGTCAAAAAGGTTGATAAAAAGTTCACACAAGGATATGAATAAATGTCCAATCAGACCAAATATGGAGCATTGTTGCGATACCTGTGCTGGAGCTGCACAATCTTCATTTTCCATCCTTGACAGAGTTCAAAAGCGTTTATGCATCCTCGTGGACGATAAAATATTTTCGATCATTATTATGCCGGCCCCTCAACATCATTCACTGGCACAAAGCAGATATTCAATTTTCCTCGCTAGGGGGCGGTGTCTTCGTTGTCGTCTTACTTATTCCACACTCGTAATTACCCAAACGATACATTGATTAAATGCCTGGCTCCATGGTAAAATTGGATACGTTTCTATTTTTAACGCTGCGCGGGAGTCTGCTCTCTTTTCTCTGCCTAAAACAACAACAACGATCTTACATTTTGGCAGATATGAACTGTTGTCTGTGTAAGAACATATTTTGCATTGCTAAGGACTTGTCACGTCAAGGTTGGCGCTACACAGTCCTCAATGTCAGGCTTGACAGAGTTCAAAAACAATTATACAGCCTTGTGGGTGATGAATTATTTCCTACCCTGCAACTCCTCCCTTTCCCGCAGGTGAATCTTCGTTACCCTCTCGCTACTCTATCGCTATTTTCATGGCACATGTACAAGGGAACTTCATTCCTTTTTTCGTCAGTTCAAGACCATCATAGCTATGGTCCACCATCCTACATACACGGGATCGACATCCTTATTACTTTTGGATTTCATTTGTATGGAAGAAGTTCCTCGAGGGTAGCTTCTTCCCAAGAACTGCTACTTTTTGGAACGGACTGAGATAGACATCGCAGCAGGAACAACAAATTCGCCATAATATATTTTGGATTAATTGTGACGTCAGGGAAACCGGTTAACCTGAGACAGAAATCCGCCGAATGCAGACCCACGTGATAGCCCCAGATGTGCATGTGGCGCAAGGTCGAGAAATAACCGTATCATAGGCAGATGTATAAACAGAGAGAAGAGAAGGCGGTCTCTTAAACATCGTATCCGAGAATGTAATGTCCATATTCGGATGGGTCCGAACACGACCACTATCCCACAATAGTTGATGAAATGCCTAAGTGAAATAAAATGGAATGCCACGCATAAGAGATTCTCGTGTTTTCATTAGTCAATAGACAATGATACTTTCTTACAGACATAACCTCTCTTGAGTAGTACGATCCTCACTGGGTTCCCCATACTTTTGACCTTGTGCCACACTTAAGTTAAGCTTAGAAAATTATCATTAACAGGCTCTCGATATTAGTTACACCTCTCATGTGTTCTGCCACCAAAGTTAACATTCTCGAATAAAGTTCTATGGTCTGATAAATATTTACTGTCCATCCATTGTAGTCAGGTTTCTAGCTATATTTTCTAATACGAGGTTTCTAGCTATATTTTCTAATACGAGGTTTCTAGCTATATTTTCTAATACGAGGTATCTAGCTATATTCTCTAACACGAGGTATCTTGCTATATTCTCTAATACGAGACTTCTAGCTATATTTTCTAATACGAGGTTCCTTGCTATATTTTCTAATACGAGGTATCTAGCTATATTTTCTAATATGAGGTTCCTAGCTATATTTTCTAATACGAGGTTTCTAGCTATATTTTCTAATACGAGGTATCTAGCTATATTTTCTCATACGAGGTTTCTAGCTATATTTTCTAATACGAGGTTCCTTGCTATATTTTCTAATACGAGGTATCTAGCTATATTTTCTAATACGAGGTATCTAGCTATATTTTCTCATACGAGGTATGTAGCTATATTTTCTAATACGATGTTTCTAGCTATATTTTCTAATACGAGGTATCTAGCTATATTTTCTAAACTTAACACTGTACGAGAGACCACAATGCATTCTAATTTGCTCTTAGCTTCGTTGTGGGCCACTCTGTTTATTAAAGCCTTCATCAAGGTAATTTAGTTATGTTTCTTATTAATATTTAATAATTTATTTAATAGACAGTGTGGATTAAAGGATTTGAAATCCGAAAGATTAACCGCATCTCCTAACTCAGCCTCCGCGACTAAAATCTTCAATCATTGGTATCGGACCTTCATTTCGTTCCTACGAAAAACTACCTGAACAAGACAAATTGGAAATCTTAATAGCATTTCCTCGGACGTCTGCGACCATATTGACGAGTATTCTACTTTCGAATCTGCTGTAAATTGCCTCAAAGAATTATACGTGAAACCCACAGACGAAATCTTCGCCAGACATATTCTAGTAATGCGTGGACAAAGAAGACGAAGATATTGATGAGTATGTTCAGGGGTTACAACTGCTAGCAAACGAACGTGGTTTCAAAGCGGTTAACGCTGCTGAAAACCGAGACGACTGCGTTAGAGACGCGTTCATTACCGGCTTGCACTTTTATTCCATTCGACAGCGTCTTTTAGAAAGCAATATCCTTGATCTACAAACGACAGTTAATCAAGCCAGAACTCTATACCCAGCGCAGGAAAAGTCTGAATGATATTCACATCCGCTCTCACCAACTGTGGGAGCCATAGCATCAGAAAACAAAGATTCATTTGTCGGCGATACGTGTGCCTTAACAAGCACTAAATTTTATTCTTGTGATGGATCACGCCACAGCCGTAAAGCGTGCCAGGCCTGAGAGGTCACGTGTCACAAATGTAGAAAAATAGGATACTTTTCCAAAGTATGTCGGTCGGTTGGTACTTCAGCCACCTCATTCAATTTTATATATTCGTGACCACAACACTATCTACTTTATTAAACAAACTACGGTGTACATATTGATCGGCAAAAATGAGGCCACTGCTCTAATGGACACTGGTAACTCTGGATCCTTTATTTCCTGTGAAAAGGTACCGGATAAAAATAAAGCCTGCAGGGAGGAATGTGTCCATGGATTTGTCGATGTTAATGTTTCAATAAAAGGGCAGTGAACCGTCAATTTAAATTTATTAGGTGAATGATATTTGAATGTTACATTTTATGCCTTTCCCAATCTTTGTAGTGATATAATTCTCGGGCAAAACTTCATGATCCAACATTCTAGTGTATCAGGGATCAGTCGCTCAGACTGTTCATTGCTGTCAAACTCTCCGCCTCGGCGGAAAGGAACTCGGACGAGGCTTTGCCGCAGGGCAAAGTTTCGTCCGGGAAGGTAGACAGTCCCTGAACCCGTTTAGGCGGGTTCAAAGGGAATATTTTTGGCCGAGCCTACGGGCTCGGAGTACCCACAATAAACCGGCCTTGTGCCACATACACCCTTGTGGGGGGGGCTGTTAAATATTAACATTCTAGTGTATCTTTTGCATTTGGCTGTCCTAAGAAAAGCCTATCTATTTTGAGTTGAACTGCCTGCAGCTTCCCATCTGCGATGGGAGATATACAGGGTGACCTCCAAAAAACGGGAATTTTTGAAGTGCGTATTGCCAGACATGAGCAAGTGGCAACACTGCGAAACAGTGACCTTGAGCAAGTAAACATTTCGCCATTTTAGTAACGAGAATGAAATTCACAGCATCCCAGCTGAGATGTTGCAGCAGTCAATGTGGAATCTCAACAGCAGATTTCAAGAATGCATTCGTGCAGGAGGACCCCATCTACAGGACGTAATTTTTTAAAAATGAAAATTCCATCATTGTTTCTTAAATGGCATGTTTTAAGGTTTCAATTACTATGAATTAAATATTTTTCTTCCATCACTCTTTGTTTTATTGGATTGTTTAAAAGTTCCCATTTTTGGGGGGTCACCCTATACCTCCATTATTTTCTAATCTCAATTCTAACTGCACACCTATGTCTACAAAATCTAGGCGATTTGGAACTGCCAATAAATATTTTATTAAAACTTAGGTTAATAAAATCCTAAGAGATTGAATAATTGAGTAAAGCAGGTCTCCTTGGTGAACTCAAATTTTAGTTGTTGATAACGAACGGCATAAAAAAAGAGATTAGTTGTGGATTATAATAGAATTATTAATAGATTCACTTGACTCGACGCTTACCCCCTTACCATAAGGGGATGATCTGGCTTCGGAAAACTCTAAATATAAAATTTCTTCTTCTTTATATTTGAAGAGCGGATATCACCAAGTACCCATTCGTGAGGAAGACAAACCGTACACCTCGTTTGAAGCTAATGGCAATTTATACGAGTCTTGTTGTATTCCCCTTGGGGTCACTAACAGGGTATCTTTCTCCCAACGAATAATGGACAACATTATTACGAGGAATAACTTACATGGAATATATATGTAGATAACATCGTTGTGGCTGGCAGAACTCAGGGGAAGCACGTTAAAAATTTCTCGAAATTTCTTGAGATAGCCAAACTTACTTTGAACAAAAAAAACGTCCTTCCTATCAACCACTTCTATTATTTTTCTTGGCTTCACCTTATCTCGTGGGGTACTTAAACCTGATGCTGACCGACTATGCGCACTTAAAGAATTACCTATCCCTAAAGATAAAGCTATCCTTAGCAGGATCCTTGGTTTGTTTTCTTATTTATTAATTATGGTTGACTCATTCTCTTTAAATCAAGAGTCTGTGGAAGCATTCCGAAGGCTTAAAGAAGAAATTGAAAGTGCCTTACTTCACGTTATTAAAGAAAAATGTCCTCCTAGTAGTTAAGACGAACGCTCCTGATATGGCAATAGCTGTGGCTTTCTTCTCATGATCACTAACGCCGACTGGGCGCTTTGATAGAAAAGGAAGCTTCAGCTATTATAGAAGCTATAAAAAGGTGGTCTTACTACTTATATGGTCGACACTTTACCATCGTTACAGACCAGCAAGTGGTGAACTTGATGTTTAATACTTAGAGACCTGGAAAAATTTTTAAAAATTAAAAATGATAAGATTCAGAGATAGAGAATAGAACTGGGGAACTATAATTATGAAATTACTTATAGACCACGGAAGAATTAATGTAACTGATACACTCTCACAAGTTCATTGAGGTACTATCCTACACAAAGAAAAGTTATATGAGCTCCACGATTGTCTTTGTCACCCTGTTATAACCAAGTTAGCTCACTTTGTCAAAGTCAGGAATCTACTTTACTCTATGGAAAATGTAAAAAATATATGTGCTGACTGTCCCGTTTGTGCAAGATGGAAACCACGCTTCTACAAACCTGAAAAAGTTTGCCAGATAAAGGCGACACAACTAATGGAAAGAATCTGCTTAGATTTTAAGGAACCTCTTCCTTCTAACTATCAGAACCGTTATATGTTAACAGCAATAGATGAGTACTCTTACTTTTGCTTGCCCTCAATACGACAACTAGTGTAGTAATTAAATGCTTAACACAGATTTTCACCCTGTTCAGGACTCCTTCCTACATCTACACCGACCGGAGTTCCTCTTTCCTATCTAAGGAAGTGCGTGAGTACTTCACTAATTTTGGTATAGCTACGACTCTAACAACCACCAAGGGAATGGTCAGCGTGAACGATACTATAGAATTTTCTGGAAGCACGTCACACTGGCCTTGGCTTCGAGAATCTACGAGAATCTTGGTGGGAAGTTGTTCTACTCGCAGGACTACGTGCCATAAGAACTCTACTCTGTACCGAGATGAACACTGCACCCGAAGAAAGAATATTTTCATATCAATGCCGGTCACATAGTGATCATTCCTTGCCTACTTGTCTAGCAGCCCCTGGTGCAGTTATCTTCCGTCGTAATGTCCGTGCTAAGTCGACGACGTTCAGCAGTTAGAAGCCAATCCCCAAAATGCCCAAGTAAGATTTAATGACGGACGTGAGTCTATTGTATCTATGCATGATTTAGCACCAGTTGGGAAGAAATACGATCGAGGAGAGCCAGAAATTGGAGAACATGATACACGTGTAGAAAAGAACACTACAGAAAAGGAAGGAAACCGAGTCTGCTAGCTATTTTTAATCTTTGAAATACATTTGCCGGTGCCCTCTATATCTGAGGATCGACATTCTGCACGGATTCCCGAAGACTCATTGACGCTAAGACAATCTTCGAGGAATAAAAAAACCTTTACGATATTTAGAATATAAAAAAAGAAAATGGAAGGGAAGAATGTCATAAGCATTAGTTTTCCTCAATTTGGAGTCTTCCGGAATCATCCAACTTTTGTTGTACTAAAGTTATACATATATTTTCATGGATATATATTTATTTGATAGAAATTGTTAGGAGGATTTGATAATTATAATTAAGTAATTCATTGAGTCTGAAAGAAACCTCAACAGAATGCAGAAAGCACAGGATGCCCGTTTCGTCCTATATTTGGGACGTATCAGCAGTGCGCATCCAGTTTGAGCGGCTTGGTGATAGTAGTCGTGTCTCCGAGAGCATATTCCTATGGTTACAGAGAATTTCAGTTGATAACTCAACTGTCAGGGTTTCAATTCTCGTGGGTTTGTAAACAGTGACTATTACGGCTAATAATGCAAGACTCTTCGGTAAATCGAATCGAGTTCTCTCAGTCACTGTGTGTTTATCTAAATATAAATACGTTTAAATTTACCTTCTTCTCTGCCGTGCGCCAACGGCTTCAGGGTAAACTGACTGACGCGAATTCAGCCGGTTTTCGATTCTAGCCAGAGGCAACCGGACGTCTAGCCACACTGATGAGCTGTGATACAGCGAAACAGTCTGTCTGTGGATGACTATATATATATATATATATATATATATATATATATATATATATATATATATATATATATAGAGAGAGAGAGAGAGAGAGAGAGAGAGAGAGAGAGGCAAGATATACCTCGGCTTGGTGTAATGGTTAGCAAGCTTGTCTTGCAGAAACAGTTACGACTGAATAGTGTGTTCGATTCAGACTGTGTGCACCATACTTTTTGACTTGAGCTTTCTGGAATCTAAGCTTAGAAAATCATTTTTAACGGTTCCAACTAACATCAGGTATTTTTAGTTTGTCTATTTTGTTATATTTTACTTTGGTTTCGGGTTCATCCCCATCACCACTCATTGCTTATCATCGATAAACGTTTATATATAATTTTATATACATGCATTCTTATGCCATAGTGTGTTTTGATAGTTCTCCCTGAGTTAACAAATGAATGGGTCATGAATCGGATTAGCTAGGTATAATATAGTTAGTAACGACCAGCCTCAACCCAATTTCCCCTTTTTGGCCTTTTGCCACAATTGCTGAGCTATAAATCTCGAGTTGAATCAGGAAATAATGGTATTAAGAAGTGTTCAACATACGTGTGAAAAAATAAAATTAAAGTCAAAATAACATGTAGAGCTTTTAACTTTAAAAATCCTCTTTAAAGCCTTCGTCAAGGTACTTCCTGATTTCTGTTCCATATTACAAGTACCCGGTATTCGCATCTAGGTACGAATTGCGAATGGCTGTACCCAGCTGGAACAAAACGAGTGGAGTCACGGCCATGAGTATACATTGGGAACTAAGCAAGAAGCATTCCCTCAAGCGCGTTGAACATTCACTATTGTCGCTAACCTAGAATGAGGAAATGAAGCTCATTTGGGATACTAACATTTTGACAGACAAGCGCTTGGAGAACAATCGCCCTGTTATACCACTTGTGAACAAGTGCAGTCCTGAAAGGATCTTGATAGCCGCTACGGTAGCTTGGGATTAGAATATCGTGATCGGGAAGCAGGCGTAAACAGAGTGGTACAAAGGCCTGTCAGGACAAATCAGAGACATGTACCAAGTTACAGTTCTTGTTCTGTATTTTGTGATTGGCGCAATCGGGGCTATTTCCAGGAATATTTCTGCCACGCAGGTTGCCTTTGGTATTTTGCAGAATAATTGACTATGGCTAAATGTAATTGACAAAAATGCCAAACGAACACAACTCACAAAGTTTACAATAAAGAATCACAAGAGAAGGAAAAGAACAGAGCAAAAATAATATTAATCAAACAATATTTATGCAAGACAGAAATAGGAAAAATGTTCACAAAATAAGAACACAAAAGTGGATACAGACAAGCAATCGCAGCGTTCTGACTTCAAGAAAGAACACAAATATGTCGGATGAGACTGAGAAGTGGCCCAATCTTATTGACTAGGAAGAAATCCCAGCATGCATCAGTATGATTTGTTAAGGAGAATGTTTTTTTGCAGTGCTTCAACCATTTACGAGTCTTAACTAACATAACAATTTAATTTAATTTAATTTTTTTAACTTTTTAATTTAATTTTTGAATTAATTTTTAAATTAAATTTTAATTTAATTTTACATTTAATTTAAAATGTAATTTTTAAATTTAATTTAAAATTTAATTTTTAATTTAAATTTTAATTTAAAATTAAATTTAAAATTAAATTTAGAATTAATTTTAAATTTAATTTAAAATTAAGTTTAAGTTTAATTTTAAATTTAATTCACAATTTAATTCTAAATTTTTTAAATTCGTTTTATTTTCGTTAATGTGTTCCTTCCTCCAACCCCTCATTTCGTGATATATTTTTATAAAATAAAATTAGAAAAATCCATAAAAATGAAATTGTATATAGTCATGTTTTTGTTTTTTAAAATATGGATTTTTTAGGTTACCAGCGAATATCTGATGTTTTGGTCAATTTTGGATTGGATGAAGAAGGATGGATTCTTGTGGTGAACGAGTCAGTTGTAAGAATGAATGGATCCTGAATCAGATTAGGTAGGTGACGACAATCCTTTCCTCACTCCCCCTTCGACCCTGAGCCACACACATAACAATTGTCAAAATAGTTAAACTAAACATTTCTTGAACGACTGGAATAAATAGTAATACTTGAAAACATTGAGAGTGCGCAGGTGCTACTCATATGCCGAGGAAAGTGTTCTCCCTCTTGGCTGGGGGTGAGAGATGAGATAGGATTATCAACACTCGGTTGAAATATCGGAGAGTCTGAGAGAATATCAAATAATAATAATCATAATATTAATAATAATAATTGCCCAACTGACATGTTCAGTTCATGGTATTTTCAACATCTTCCTGTAGAACCACATTTCTGTTGCTTCGTCTCTTCGTCTATGAGGAGATTGTCCAGCATTCATTACCATACAAAAGGACTGATGTTACGTATATTCAGTACTATTTCTATCTTTCTATTGAAATTTCCGTGTCTTAATACTCTGCTTAGATTTTGGAAGGCATCTTTCACTCTCCAATACGCCTTCGGATTTGAGTGACGCACTTCCCGTCCTTTGTTAAAAACATTTCCCAGATATTTAAATTGTTGTACTTATGTATCGGGCAGGATCACCTAGCGAAACCGCCGATTTCTCAGCAGCTTCAAACACCTTCAATCCCTAATCCCATCCCTAGTGCTTTACCTGATCCCCCCTGAGCCATGTATCAGGGACGCCCAGGAGCCCAATACGGATGTCCCGCATGCCAAAGAAAACAAGAAAACATCACCCAACAAGAAAACATCACCCAGCTTCGCCCAACCACAAAAAATCACCCAAGCATTGTCCAGGCTACTCCCATACAATCAGCCAGGCCACAAAGAACTCATCTCCCCTCAAAGGCCATTACCATCGCGCGATGGGAGAGTGGAGGGAGATGAACAATCAAGAGTGTGAGACACAACCTTCGCAAGGAGGTTTCCAACTAGCGTCCAGTTGGTTGACAAAAGTAAACAGGGTTGTAACTCAATACATGTCCTCTTTTGAATAAGATCTGTTATGCTGGATATTTATTTGAGCACAATATCCGCAACGGAAACATCAGCCAATTAGAAGCTACTGAATAGACTTGCCTGGGTAACAGAGTAGAATATAAACCACCTACCAATTTTCCCACCATACATGCTTAGTAAGACTCAACTTCTATTACAGTCGAGTACTGTCTATTGCTATTACCAAACACAGCAGTTTGACTTTTTTCTGTACCCAATTTGTAACTTGCATATTGGGCTGTCCCTTTTGCTAGCCACCATGCATTCCGTCTTCTTGCAATTGATGTTTAATCCTTTCTTTTTGCTTTCTTTCACTACCTTCTAACAATTAGCATTTGCAAATATATTATAAATTCTATGATAAGGAAATAAAGAAGAGGCCACCGAAGGCGTCTTTTAAGCGAGCTCTATTCATTTTATTGTTATTTGTTGCAGCCACATTATACTGTTCGACCACCCGACCAAACTATTTGCAAAATAATCTTACTATATTGTGCAAGTTGGAGAAGCAAGATTTTTAGTTTGGATTTTCTTAAAATTTTATGAATGTTAATTTTCCTCTTCTTTTCGTTCTGTGTGAAGAGGACCTTCAAGATAAATTCCAACTGTTTTAAAATTCATACATAAAACGGAATTGTTTTAAAGGAAGGCTCTTTTTTCTTAAATTTATTATTAGATTTTAAAGGAAACATTGAAAATGCGCAAAAATGTTATTCAGTCGTTGATTTCTACATCGCCGAAAGTAAAATACACATATCGAGCGAAAGCACGTGTCACCAATAATCTCTTAATCATTATGATCCTTTTCAAGTATTGACACATTGATATCAAAGAAAGAGCTGGATATTTATGTCAGTATATCTATTGTAATGTGATATCCATGATCCCTGTGATGTCCTTCGTGTCCGAGCAGTGAAAAGGTTGTTTCCCCTACAAAGGAGGACGCAGGTTCGATCTCTGCTCAACCCATTTTCTTAACTTAGATTTCTTGAATGCGCAGTCCGATAGAAGTAATGCACGCTGTTTAACAAATAAGAAGTGTTCACTATATTAGCGTTTGAAATAATATGATGGATATATATTATTGTCATCCACAGACAGACTGTTTCGCTGTATCACAGCTCATCAGTGTGGCTAGAGGCCCGGTTGCCTCTATTGCCTCTAGCTAGGATCGAAACCCGACTGAATTGTCGTCGGTCGGATATTCTACCACTAAGCCGTCGGCGCACGGCAGTGATGAAGGTGAATTTTAGCGTATTTATTTTTAGATTTAGATAAAAACACGGTGACTGACAGTGACTTAATTCTGCCGAAGAGTCATGCTATATTAACTTTAATAGTCACTGTTTACAAATCCACGCTTCATTCCCACAGAGCTCAACCGAAATTATATATATATATAAATATATATAAAATGCATAATATATATATATATAATGAATAATATATAATGCATAATGTATATAATGCATAGTATATATATATATAATGAATAATATATAATGCTCAATGTATATAATGCATAATATATATATATATACATAATGCATAATATATAAAATGCATTATATATATTATGCAATATATATATATATATATATATATATATATATATATATAATGCATAATATATTTATATATATATATATATATATATATAGACAAAAGGAAAACTTTTCTTAGACGTTATGTTTCGTCCTCTGATGTACTTTATTAAGGCTAATGTAAGGATTTGATTTTACAACAAATATTTATAAACAGAAGCAAAAATGTTTAATTTTCTAAATTTTTTAATTTAGGAAACGCTCATAAATATTCATGAGGCAAACAAGGAGGATGCTAAATGACGTAATTTAATGTCTAATAAAGAAAAGTGTGTAAATGATTGGGTTGACTTTTTAACAATTAATATGTATATTATTTTGGTTTGGGATAAATTTATGTATTATATTGAAATAAAAGTCGGTTTCGAATTTAGCCATTTTTTTTAGTTTTTTAACATTTTCATATTTACGTATTAATTCTTTCATGAATTAAGATATTGGAAAAATCCGGGGCGCAGCTTTATATTTTGATAAAATTCAATAGCGGCACTCTCCGGAATTGTCCGTCTTTGTAAGTTACTTTCTCTTTTAATACGGCTGGCATTCTTTAGATCAAAGTTGTGATTGAATTTGTTTCTATGTCTGCATTTGATAAACCGTTGTGCATCAGATTCTTTTAGCATTCATAGATAAATTTTCAATTTTTGCATGTTTCCCCAATGTATTTTGATGAGCAGTTGTGACAGTTTATTTTATATATTTTATATATACCTGCTTCAGAATTATTATTGTTATGAGTATTATAGATTCTAATCATATCCATAATAACTTTGGATGTGGTTGCAACTTTTTTGTCTTTATTCATATTACACTTTTGCAGATATATTTTGTCACATGTATGCGCGCGCACTCACACATACACACACACACACACACACATATATATATATATATATATATATAGTCATCGACATTCTCTCTCTCTCTCTCTCTCTCTCTATATATATATATATATATATATATATATATATATATATATATAGTTTAGAATTTGCTATATTTATAGCGGGAGATTGCTGATATATATGAACAGTGTGGCTATAGAAATCAACACTGAATTGTGACAGTCATTTTAACGCCTCAAGCGACTTTCAGCCCATGTAAATAACCGTCACCACACTGTTGATTTCTATATCCACTCTTTATATCACACACAATCTCTCTTTTTATTTCGATATCTCTCTCTGTCTATCTCTGGCTCTCTCTTTCATATATATATATATATATATATATATATATATATATATATATATGGGGAGGGGGTTGGCGTGCTTTCCCGCAGGTATGCACATATTTTCCTCATTTATTTAATACTTACTATGTCTCATCACGCACATGCTCACTTTTCTCTTCAATTCTCTCTCTCTCTCTCACACACACACACGCACATTGCTTTGTCTCCATTGCTCATCTATTCCCGTTATCAATTCTTTCCATTTCACATTCTTTCCTTTCCCTCCTCCTGCGTTTCTTTTTTACCATTTCAAAATCATTTTTCCTTTTCATCATCATCTCTTTATCCCTCCAATTTTTTGTTACTTCCTCACTTTCTTTCCGACTTATTGATGCATTTCCCTCTCTGTATTCTTACACCAAGGGATTATTTTCTCTCTCTCTCTCTCTCTATATATATATATATAGAGAGAGAGAGAGAGAGAGAGAGAGAAAGAGAGAGAGAGATGAACAGATTGATAGAAAGATAGATGAACAAACTGAGATAGAGAGAGAGCAAGAAATGAACAGATTGATAGAGAGATTGGTGAACGAACTGACATAGAGAAAGAGAGCAAGAAATGAAGAGATTAATAGTGAAATTGATAAATGAACTGAGATAGAGGGAGAGCAAGTAATGAAGAGATTGATAGAGAGATTGATGAACAAACTGAGAAAGAGAGAGAGCGAGAAATGAACAGATTGATAGAGAGATTGATGAACGAACTGAGATAGAGCGAGTGCAAGAAATGAACAGATTGATAGAGAGATTGATGAACAAACTGAGATATAGCTACAGCCAGAAATGAAGAGATTGATAGAGAGATTGATGAACAAAATGAGATAGACAGAGAGCGAGAAATGAACATATTGATAGAGAGATTGATGATCAAACTGAGATGGAGAGAGAGCGAGAATGAACAGAGTGATAGAAAGATTGATAAACAAACTGAGATAGAGTAAGAGGGAGAAATGAACAGATTGATAGAGAGAATGATGAACAAACTGAGATAGGGCGAGAGCAAGAAATGAATAGATTGATAGAGAGATTGATGAACAAACTGAGATAGTGAGAGAGCGAGAAATGAACAGATTGATAGAGAGATTGATGAACAAACTGAGATAGAGATAGGGCGAGAAATGAACCGTCTGCTACGGAGTGATAAATATGGAGAAGCTGATAGATAGGAAGCGATAAATGTAGAGAGCTGAACCAACTGATTTAGAGATACATAGAGAGAGATTAATCAGTTGGCACCGATATGAAAAGATAGATATAAACAGACTGATAGATGAAATGATAGATATGAACAGACTGATAGATAAAGAGTGATGGATGAACAAATAGATAGATAGAAACACACTGATAGATAAAGAGAGATCGATGAACAGATAGATGCCTACAATAGTGAATATGTGTGTATCTTTAAATATACGCATATTCCTTCTACTTGCTTCCATTCTCCCAAACCTTCTCTATTTTTAGCCATGTCTGCTGCCATCTTTTTTATCAACGTTTTCCTACCATTATTTCACCCACCCGCTTCTATCACTTCTTTCTCTCTCTCTCTCTTTCCCTTTTACCTCTCCCCCACCTCTCTTTCCTCCCTCTCTCTCTCTCTATCTCTTCTTTCCCCTCAGGTGAGTGAAACTCCCCAAAGACGTAATCAAACCAAGAGTGTTAAATAATCTAATGATTCCTTACTCGCAACGCCTTTCAGCCGAATTAATATCAGTGACAACCGCTGTTGTCAAGGCAACGTGTTTCTCTTCGAAAACCGACTGCCACAGAAAGAGACGAATAAAGAAAGGCGTGCGAGTCGAAGGCCAACGTACGTCACCTTCACGTTCGAAAACTGGTAGTTCATCGATATTCGATTACGGCAAGCGGATCTCAAAAAGTGAGCTGATCGACAAAATATCGTTTCTTTTGCAATCTAAGTTGCACCAATGGTAGCCAAAGGATAATGGATGACTATAAACGATCATCTCATATAATTTTGCGTGTAGCAAGTACTTTTGAAAGGTACAAGAGAAAGAAAATATTGATTTATTATACAGGGTTATTCAAAAAGAATGATCCCATTTCATTACACAATATTTTATTAAGGAAAAACCAATAGAAAATTGCAGCCAAGTCACAAGTATTCTACTCACAATCAACTTTTATTTACTGTCTTACAAGTGTTCAATGTGGCCACCACCTGCAGCACGGGCAACATCAATTCGATAAGAGATTTACTCCCAGATGCGTATCAGAATCTCACAATATACTGCCTTGATTACTGTTGTTATTCAATGGTTATGGTCATCGAGGTTAGTGGGTAGCGGCGGAACATAAACCTGATCTTTTACGTATCCGCACAAGAAAAATAAATCACACATAGTGAGGTCTGGGGATCTTGCAGGCGTAGAACGAGGCGTAGTCTGGAAGGTTTCAAATGTAGATGTCTTCTTAGCACAGGCCAGATAGTGGATTGAGAGATCGCAAGCTGACGGCTAGATCGACTTGTAGACTTGCTTCAAACGCAGCACGGATTCTCGCCACTTGTTCCTTCGAAACTCGTGATCACTCTGGACTTTTTCCTTTACACAGACAACCACTCTCTCGAAACTGTTTAAACCACTGTCAAACGTTCTTTGGAGAGGGCGGATTAATGTCGTATTGACTTTGAAAACGTGACAACCGTATTTGTTTTCGCGAACTCGAGAACGCAGAACGCCTTTTGCTGCGTATCGCCATTCCGGGAGTAAACAAACAACTGAACGTTGCCGGAGATACGACGCGACCTAGCGCCCTTGTGCCAGCCATTCAAAACTTAGAAAACTCCTCTTTCAAATGGTCACTGACTCATTACATGGTGATGCTTGAAAACTGAAGCAATGTGTCATGAAATCGGTTCATTAATTTTTTAATAACCCTGTATAATGCCATCTTCACATTTTATAATTTGTTTACTGGCTGAAAAGAAACCTATTTTTCGGTTAATTATATATGTTATTATTTTAATTGCAACTCCTGTCCAGTAATAATTCATACATTTAGATTATGAAAGCATTATACATTTGCTCCATTTATTATATGACAGATTAATAATAGAAAACGAAATAATGAACACGGTAATAACGTGTGGACCATGTTTGGGAAAACTTCCCATCAATATAGATACACATATATAAAAACCTACATATTCAGTAAAAAAAAATTAAAAAATCCTTGATAATGAGTAATAGAATAGCCGAAATCGCTCGTATATATAGGACATTTAGGCAGCTATTACACATTTTATGTCCAGAAAAGAAAACACTTATACGAACTGAAAATTGAATAAATAGCTTAATCGCAGTACCTTGTCAATCGTCTTTAATAAAATTTATATATCTATAAAACTTTAATAAACTATATATATATATATATATATATATATATATATATATATATATATATATATATATATATATCTGTGTGTGTGTGTGTGTGTGTGTCCACGTTGTCGATCCTGGTCAACAGTAACCAATAATGTCACGCCAGTGTCGGCTCTAGACAGCGGTCACCAAATACGTAACCGGACTCGTCAGTTCCTTCAGACCACTGTGGTTATCATTTAGCTGATTCTTCATTCGTTAGCGCATGACTCGTTTTCGGTGGTATCATGACGGTATACACGGTTCCACTCGACCTAGCTGGCGTTTGTTTGTTCACGACCATTTACTGTTCTGTCACGTTGTGTTTTCTTTGATCTCAGAGGGTGTGAAGATGAAGCAAACTGAAGTAAAGCCAGTTCGACAGCTGCAGCTACACATAAAAACAAGAATACTTTGGAATAAAGAATTTCCAGTAGCAGTATTTTGAGGTCTCTCTCTCTCTCTCTCTCTCTCTCTCTCTCTCTCTCTCTCTCTCCCTCCCTCCCTCTCTCTCTCTCTCTCTCTCTCTCTCTCTCTCTCTCTCTCTCTGCTGTTCTAAATCGCTAGCTTATATGGAGCCCTGCATCCGGCATGAGTGGAGTTGACTAGGATCTGGTTTCTTGTCTTCTAACCTAAGCATCAGCCTTTTCTAAATTTCCATATATAAAAATGCATTTACTTAAGTAGTTTTCTAAATTTTGGGCCTCCTTTTGAGAGTGTTCAGAGGAATCAAATCGCTCCTTAACTCCAACTCCCTTCCAGCCTGACCTCGCACTATAGCTCCATAAAGGTGGTAATAATTTCTCTCTTCCTTCTTCCACTTTTTTCAGCAGCTAACATCAGCCTAACCCTCGGACTGGTGTGATGAATCCAATTTCCAGACGGCGTAGCGAAAACAAAAGGAATTTTCAGTCATTAATCTTTCTTTACAGCTTGCCCCATGCTGTGATTTCTCAATCGATCAGACCACTCAAGAATTGGAAAAGGAAAGAAAAATAATTTCCGCTCTCCTTGAAACCAAAGTATATCTTTTCTCTGTCTATACATTTTTTTACGATCAACAGACCACATGCCCATTTTTGCCCATGGTCACTTCAAGATAGTAATTAATTTTTTTTTCTTATTACTCGTATTCAAAGGAATCCGTATTAATGTTTGCATATAATTTTTTTCTATGGAGGAAATTATAATGACGAATGCGTCAATTCGGTCTCTATCTCTGTGGCGTCATTTCTCTTCTTGGTGGCTGATTCAAAACAGATTGTTTTCCCTGGATTTTTTGTCCAGAGGAATCGTAAATTTTATTTCTGCAGTCACCCGGCTTTCTTTATCGACAACATATGGTTTTATTTTATCTGACATCTTCGTGGACACCTTATTGGTCTCTTTCTCATCGGCGGGAAGTGGAGAAAAAAGGGGAATTTTAGTTTTACTCTACCTTACTGAATTAAATTTTGGGTTCGATTCTCATTGGAATTATTTTGAAACATGATTTTTCAACGCATTTCGTTTATAACTTCCTTCTCAACTTTACAATCCATGCTCCTTCAATTTCAATAATTATCATCCAGTCAGTTGATTTTCTCCTCTTCCTTCTTTCCTTTCTTTCTTTCTTTCTCTTTTTTGTTTGATCAATCTCCAGTTATCCCAATGCCACACACACACACACACACACACACACACACACACACACACACACACACACATATATATATATATATATATATATATATGAAGAATTAATGTATTTTTAATAAAAAAATTAATATTTCAAACATTATTATAGTGGAAACTCCGTATTGAAATAATATTAATATTACTTCAAACATTATTTTTAATGGATACTCGTGTTTGAAATAGACGGTCCGTGTTTTTTTATTTTAAACAGTGTGTAGTACGTCTGCTGACATGCACACTCGAGAAAACAATGTGCTCTCAGACAGAGCTTGTAGGAGAAGCCAATATCTCTAATACACATGCCGGTAGGTGTAATATACGCACGTTGTTTAAAATACAAAAGGGACGTCTATTTAAAAAAAGAGCATCCGCTAAAATAACTTTTGAAATAATAAAAATGTCGGATTAAAAACAAGTTCATTAATTCTTTAGAAATGCACACACACACACACATATATATATATATATTTACGTGTGTGTGTGTGTGTGTGTGTGTGTGTGTGTGTGTGTGTGTGTGTGTGATTGATTCGGGGGGATTTTACAACTTTTAAAGGTTATTTATATCCATAAAATATTTTAGATTGTAAGAATTTCTTTTAGATAATAATGATTTACTAATACAAGTCTTACTAATTAACCCATAGCTGGGGGAACAGGTGAAATCATACCTTTCCCAAGTCTCATTGTTCGCAAATGAATATAACGTACCCGACTAGAATTGGAACTCGGCTCTCTGATTTTCAACTCCGAGCCGTTATCCGTTACACCACCCGCACATCCAAGCCTACAGCACATCTAAGGCCCGACGTTACTTAATTTCGGTGATCGTACGAGAACCGGTATTTCAACATGGTATAGCCGCATATATAGTAGTAGAGACTAGTATCGTTTAGGATCTACTGTCAATCCTCCGAGATATATAACGGCTTCAGGGTAAAATTTCAGACTGACGCGAATTCAGCCGGTTTTCGATTCTAGCCAGAGGCAACCGGACGTCTAGCCACACTGATGAGCTGTGATACAGCGAAACAGTCTGTGTGTGGATGACAATATATATGCTCCTGAAATATTTATTTCGATTGAGCTCTCTGGGGAGGATGTGTGGGTTTGTAAACAGTGACTATTACGGCTAATAATGCAAGACTCTTCGGTAAATCGAATTGAGTTCTCTCAGTCACTGTGTGTTTATCTAAAAATGAATACGCTTAAATTCACCTTCTTCTCTGCCGTGCGCCAACGGCTTCAGGGTAAAATTTCCGACTGGCGCGAATTCAGCCGGTTTTCGATTCTAGCCAGCGGCAACCGGACGTCTAGCCACACTGATGAGCTGTGATACAGCGAAACAGTCTATCTGTGGATGACAATATATATATATATATATATATATATATATATATATATATATATATATATATTATAAATTAATAGATTTAAAATATGGTTTTACCGCTACACAGTGATAACCATGTTTCAGAAATGGAAGCTAAATGGAACTAATGTCTTTGGTTTAATAACAAAATTAAATTCAGGGGCTTTAGCTTCCATTTCTGAAACATGGTTATCACTGTGTAATGCTCTGTAAATTTAAATTTACATTGAGCACTATTGTGTAAAAATAAAAATATCTATAAGAACACCGGATTTTATATCTTACTGTTCTTTCCTTTTTATTTATTCATATATATATATATATATATATATATATATATATATATATATATATATATATATATATATATATATATATATATATATATATATATATATATATATATATATATATATATATATATATATATGAGAGGCACAGGGTAGTAATGGATAGCGGCTTGGATTGAGGAATCGGAGAACCGAGTTCGAATTCCAGTCGAATCCATTACATACAATTACGTGCTAACACCCTTGGGAAAGATGCGAATCCACTTCTTCTCCCTCCAGCTATGGGTAAATGCCAGAAGAGACTGGGTTCTATAGCCTTGGATGGTAATTGGTCTAGGAGAAGGACAAGTCTGAATTCAAAACCTGCGGAGGCTTGTTTGGGGGACCCTGTGACACGTAGTGCACCAGTTCTCTGTATTCGACCCTTCAAAAAGTGTGGATGGTCGTGCAAGAAACCTTCACCAAATAATCAAATCTCATGCGCTGTTGTCGAGCTGTCGGTTTCCTAGGAACTGATCTGCTTGACCTTCATACGTCGAATTCGACGGGACAGTCGAGTATATATATATATATATATATATATATATATATATATATATATATATATATATATATATATATATATATATATATATATATATATATAGTAAAGGTAATAAATCCGTTGGTATAAAATCCAAGCGGATCCTAGTAATATAAAATAATAAAACTGATCAACAAAAAGAGCCCAATGTATTTATAACAGAAACAATAAATAGTATTACACAACAAAATCCAAAATTACTTCATATGGGGGGGGGGGATCTATTTCAACCGAAAAAGACTTCATCAGTCTTATTCAACCTTGGTTGAATAAGACTTTTATATATATAAGATTTTATATTCAACGCCTAGAATTTCATAGACGAACTTTTCCGCAATTGTTCGGCCCACACGTCACATTTTCCGTTAATTTCATGCAGAGTTTGACGTAATTAATTTATACGCCATTGCACTATTATTCACCCAATACAAGACCCAAGAGCCACTCAGGGTAGATCGTTATTGAATGAGTTTGTTGTAAAGGCATAAAGAGAAGAAGTAAGAATATTATGAGGATATGTAGAATAGCTAACAGGTGACCCTAGACTTGAAGACCATAAGATCGTGGTGATCGGTGAAGCATCATCTCGGGAATCTGTTTCACAAAAAAGTGGTTATCTGGAAGAAATTGTCTGAGTGGAACTTCCTCCTTACCAATGAAATACGAAGGGAATGAGGATGAGCGGAATCCTGGGTATATGATATGGCGTGTTCTCGCTGTAGAGATCTGAACTCGTGCAGTTAAGGCATGCTGATCGTCTAAGCGTCTGCCATGAAAATGACAACAGAGTAGCAAAAGACTTGAACTGTTTCGTCTGTGGGAAAGTGCTCGTAAGGTGAAAAATAATTCATCACCCACAATTGACTGACTTCTTTTTTTTACGGTTTACCAACCCTTTGTTGGTTATTTAAACCGAAACATATTTGGGAATGTAAGAATAATTCATTTTTTGAGGGTAAATATTAACAATTTTTTTGAGAATAAACATTTTTTTCTATATACAAGTCGTACTATTTAACTCATAGCTGGTGAAGAAGATTGATTCATGCCTTTCCTAAGGGTAAGTGAATTTAACGAACCCGACTGAAATTCGAACTCGGCTTTCTGATTTTTTATTCTGAGGCGTTATCTATTGCACCACTCGCACATCCTTATCACACAAAATGCCACGTAAACGCTTTTGCGCTCTGTCAAGTTTTGGAAAGTGATACCTGGTCAGCTCTTGTATAGCAGCAATACTCTGACTCTTGTAAAGATAGGAGGAGTCAGGTGCTTACTGGAGCGCTACAACGAACAGACCAATTTCCAGTATCTTTAGCAATGGATCATATATATGAATTCTACCTGTGGGGTCTGGAGTGAGCTTGAGCCTCATTGTGAGTACAGCCGTTTATCAGGACGAGAGAAAAATCTTATGTATTGTCATCAACTAAGTTGTTTTTATCCAGATTTTCCAGTTCTTCTTTTGTCCAGTTTAGGAAGGACCCCGAGCATCTTATAATGGATACTACCATGCAGTCATGCTTTTGATTATGTTACTCCTGTTGAGATTATCATCCTTGTTCTTCTCAGGTATTCTGACTTCCCCGGTCATTACGATCTTAACCTGAAGTCTAGGATCGACGGTTCTCTATCTTATGTCTCTTCATGGTATGTACTTCCAACCTTTATGCCCTTACAATAACATCAGTCAGTAACCGTCTTCCTGGAATGACTCTTGTGTTTTGTATTGGGTAAACAAAAGTATCCTTTTTTTAGAAAATGCTCCAGTGGTAGCATCAATAGATTAAATTCGAATAGAAGAGGAATCATGAGTTTTGAGAATTATGTCGACTCTGCTGTCAAGAGATTTGAGCATTGCACAAAGAAAATAATGAATGCTTAAAGTGGTTGAAAGCTCAAGGCAAATATGTGATACTATTTGTTGTTACCGCGGTAAAACGGAAGAAAGTTTTGTTAAAACATAAGAAAGTGTTATGTGCTGAGAGACATTGAAACGAGAAGGGCTAATACCAAAAACCCGTGGGAAGAATTGAGGATTTAATTCATACATAAACTATTTGAAGTGTATGTCGAGCAGTTTGAAGAATGGAAAAATAACCCAGACTGGGGGGGGGGCAATGTTGATTGTCACACATATGCAAATGCAAGCTGTAATGCAAAAAATACCATTTTTTGCAAACAACGAATTTGAAGTGAATTCCCCCGGTCGAAAGTTCAGCTGAAATACTAGGAGGGGGTGGATAATCCACCCAAGCTCCCCGAGGAGATTTAGTGAGAGTTAATAATATGAGAGTGGAAGAAGTGAATTCCCCAGAATTATCGAATTCTCTTACTTCCCCAGTTTGGGCGAATGACCATAAATACGAATGCAGGCAGACGAGTCGCAGAAGAGACGGAGACGAGACCAGAGACGAGACCAGAGACAGGAGAGAGGCGCCAACGTAATTATCTGCCGACGAAATTCACCGACTTCAACCTTGTGCCGAGATTTACCAAAACAGCAAAACTACCTTTATTAAATCAACAACAATATCACTTCCGATTTAGACGCGGGTTGGGCTGATAATTAATCGTATGCGAACGTTGATATAACCAATTCTTGTATGAAGGACTGATATAAAAACAGTATTTAATTTTGTTCAATTTATTCGAGTGTTATTTTGTTTCCTGTACGTCATCGCCCTGCTTGGACCAGCCGGACACGAAGATACCTGCGACGATTTGGCTGCCTTATGTTCAACCTTAAATCACAACGTGGGATAAGGTTAACTCGGGATTGAAGTGGTCACTTCAGCGACCAGTCGCAGTGTTGGAAGTCTTGGACTACCGGCGTGGGTGTTGCACGATTACAAATAGACAGCCAGACAATCCAAAACGTAACGCTAAATGATAACCAAGCGAACCAAATGAATTGCAGAGAAGACGAAATGAGTATGGTTGGGCAGAGGACATTTAAAAAGAGGAACTGAATCATTAAAATGGTGACCCAGACAATTCCATAAGAACCAACGATATTAAGGACCAAATAAAACATGGCAGAATAATACGTGTCGCCTTGGCAAAGACAGGGATTAAACCATAAAATTATAGTAAAAGCAAATGAAACAAGCTACCTTGTAAAAAATAGACATGGCTTGATGGCAAACGTGAAATAAAGGAAAACCTGCAAACGATTTAGATTTCATGACGAAACCAATGTTTACATGCATAAACCAGAAGCAATTCTAGAGAGAGAAATAGACTTGCGACATCATCTCAAAATCAACCGCTTGAACCACCCGCAAAACACATATATTTTTTCTATCCTCTCCCCTCACTGTATATATGTTCGGATAGCCTTATGTCGTTCTATTATCCGACGTCTGCGAACAGGACAGTTGTAGAAAGAATCCCTGTTAATAACATGTGTACTCGAAGAACAAATAATGGCCAAGGGACACCAGAGTAGCAAATATTACACATTAAATTGAATTAAATGCATCAAGCAGGCACCGAAAGAGTAAAAGTAGACATGACTGGTTAAGAAAAGTAATCCACTAGCAACTTTGCAAATAACTACCTTATGACGACGCATAATATGCACAAAACAGAATGTACCATCAAATTTTTCCAAGATTGCGAAATTCAAAAAGTCATTTTGAACAAAGAGATAAAAGATAGAAAATAGTGTATGTCGCTCACGAAAGAACTGGAAAACCTTTGCAACATAAGTGACAGTTGTACTTATCATTATTGAAACACATGGAAAACGCTTCCAAAGTGATTGAAAGAACTAGAGGATAGAAATCTTAGAGACCATAGTATCACTAAAATCTGTTAGACAACATCTGTGGAATATTCAACTGACTCATTTCTTAATCTCTAATATAAGTTTCATGGAGCGAGACGGGTTGGTCGCCACCTATATTGACCAGCTATGTTATAACACAGAATGCCTCCCTAATGACCATCCGACCTTGATGCAGGACCCTGATGGTTGGCGTGATAGATTCATGAATGCCTGAGTAGCTCGACCGAATAAAAATATATATATATGAAAACGCGCTGAAACATGCGATTAGAATGATTTCACTTATCGTATTCCTGGTTATTTACTGATTTGTTTTTCGAATAACCGCTTCATAAGTTCCTGGTCATGTAATTCAATTCACGTTATCCGTTAAAGATTTTTTCTCAGACAACGCCGCGAATATCAAAATAAAGTCTCTTCATTTCTATCTATCTATCTATCTAAGACTTTTCTATCTATCTATCTATCTATATATATATATATATATATATATATATATATATATATATATATATATATATATATATATATATATCTACCTATCTACGCTATTTACATTATTCGGACTATTGTCCACATCTTTGTCGCCATATTTATTACAACGTTTCGGCCGTTGTACGCTCCGGCCTTCTTTAGGTATTTGCAATGTCAAACTGAACACTTTATTTCGCTCAGTGGGGTAGACTGTTCTAGTTCCACGTGCCATGTTTAATGGATGTCAGTTATCAGTTATCTCCTGTTAATTACCCTCTCCAAATTCTCCACTGCCTTAACCGGGTATTGAACTCACACTCTTTTGGGTCCTGTCAAGGACACATGGCACAGTGGACAAAGGCATTGGATAGATCCAGTAACAGATCAATCTATCTGTTGTTAAATGGCAAATGGAGTTTTCACGCCTCAAAACGAAACTGCTTTCTTTTAATTATCTAAGAGAAACCTTTTTTACCTTCCATCAGTATGGCTGATGCTAACCCCCAGAATAACTATGGTTTTCAGTGGACGTGAAGTGAAAATGTTATATTGAATCAACTGCTAAGTCTGTAGCTAAGAAAGTTTTTTACCGTGTCATGCTAGATATTTTTCATGCCAGAATCTATCTTATATATTTATAAGTCTACTAATCGTCCTTTCTAGTAATATTGCTGCCATTATTCATTTTATTATCCTCTTTCCTTAATAGCAGCTTTTATCATATCCTCTAACACGCATTAAACCCACTATAAGTGTGTGCACGTGTGTTTGTGTGTGTGAGAGAGAGAGAAAGAGATGCAAATAAAATGCACGATCTTCTAGACAAGGCAATGAAGAAAAGCGAGAAGAAAGGACTAACTATCAATTGTAAGAAGATGGAATGTGAAGTAAAAGAGACATCCGAAAATGCGAGCTTCGAATTGGCGACGTCACAATCAAGTACCGAAATATAACTGAGAATTGTTGTAATAGACGGCATAGAATGTGGCACCGGAATCCAAAGTTGCATTAGGGAATGATGCCTTCTACATCATTAAAAGCTAAGCAAAGTATTAAGAAAAGGGAAATTTTCATTAGATACAAAGAAATAAAACACTGAATTGCTCCTATAGAGCAGTGAATGCTTCACGGATGCGGAGCGTCCTGGGTGTGACGATAAACTACGTCCAACCAAAAGGCCGTCGATCCGATCAATCGGCTGGTCATGTCATGCCCCATCACATCTAACCCATCCCAAAACAACTACAACTTACTATTAACTTTCCCTCCCAAACCCTACACTAAATATACTAACACCTTACCCCTAAAATGTGATGGGAAACAATGATGTTGCCAGCTATACGTTTTTGAAACGATGATGTTGCCAGCTATACGTTTTTGAAACAATGATGTTGCCAGCTATACGTTTTTGAAACAATGATGTTGCCAGGGATACATTTTTTTGAAACAATGATGTTGCCAGCTATACGTTTTTGAAACAGTTGCCAGCTATACGTTTTTGAAACAGTTGCCAGCTATACGTTTTTGAAACAATGATGTTGCCAACTATACGTTTTTGAAACAATGATGTTGCCAGGGATACATTTTTTTTAAACAATGATGTTGCCAACTATACGTTTTTGAAACAATGATGTTGCCAGGGATACTTTTTTTTTTAAACAATGATGTTGCCAGCTATACGTTTTTGAAACAGTTGCCAGCTATACGTTTTTTGAAACAATGATGTTGTCAGCTATACGTTTTTTGAAACAATGATGTTGCCAGCTATACGTTTTTGAAACAATGATGTTGCCAGCTATACGTTTTTGAAACAATGATATTGCCAACTATACGTTTTTGATATATCTAGTAAATACTGGATCTGGCATTAAATAACCCATAGTGGTTGATATGCCATAAAACCCCAAACAAACAAACAAATAAACGGATGCAGATAGAGGCCTTGTTGTTATACGGAAGGATAATATGACAGTGAATGCTTCACGGATGACGATAGAGGCCTTGTTGTTATACGGACGGATAATGTGGCAGTGAATGCTTCACGGATGAAGACAGAGGCCTTGTTGTTATACAGAAGGATAATATGGCTGTGAATGCTTCACGGATGAAGACAGAGGCCTTGTTGTTATACGAAAGGATAATATGGCAGTGAATGCTTCACGGATGAAGACAGAGGCCTTGTTGTTATACGGATGGATAATATGGCTGTGAATGCTTCACGGATGAAGACAGAGGCCTTGTTGTTATACGGAAGTATAATATGGCTGTGAATGCTTCACGGATGACGATAGAGGCCTTGTTGTTATACGGACGGATAATATGGCAGTGAATGCTTCACGGATGACGATAGAGGCCTTGTTGTTATACGGACGGATAATGTGGCAGTGAATGCTTCACGGATGAAGACAGAGGCCTTGTTGTTATACAGAAGGATAATATGGCTGTGAATGCTTCACGGATGAAGACAGAGGCCTTGTTGTTATACGAAAGGATAATATGGCAGTGAATGCTTCACGGATGAAGACAGAGGCCTTGTTGTTATACGGATGGATAATATGGCTGTGAATGCTTCACGGATGAAGACAGAGGCCTTGTTGTTATACGGAAGGATAATATGGCTGTGAATGCTTCACGGATGACGATAGAGGCCTTGTTGTTATACGGACGGATAATATGGCAGTGAATGCTTCACGGATGACGATAGAGGCCTTGTTGTTATACGGACGGATAATGTGGCAGTGATTGCTTCACGGATGAAGACAGAGGCCTTGTTGTTATACAGAAGGATAATATGGCTGTGAATGCTTCACGGATGAAGACAGAGGCCTTGTTGTTATACGAAAGGATAATATGGCAGTGAATGCTTCACGGATGAAGACAGAGGCCTTGTTGTTATACGGATGGATAATATGGCTGTGAATGCTTCACGGATGAAGACAGAGGCCTTGTTGTTATACGGAAGGATAATATGGCTGTGAATGCTTCACGGATGACGATAGAGGCCTTGTTGTTATACGGACGGATAATATGGCAGTGAATGCTTCACGGATGAAGACAGAGGCCTTGTTGTTATACGGAAGGATAATATGGCAGTGAATGCTTCACGGATGACGATAGAGGCCTTGTTGTTATACGGACGGATAATGTGGCAGTGAATGCTTCACGGATGAAGACAGAGGCCTTGTTGTTATACAGAAGGATAATATGGCTGTGAATGCTTCACGGATGAAGACAGAGGCCTTGTTGTTATACGAAAGGATAATATGGCAGTGAATGCTTCACGGATGAAGACAGAGGCCTTGTTGTTATACGGATGGATAATATGGCTGTGAATGCTTCACGGATGACGACAGAGGCCTTGTTGTTATACGGAAGGATAATATGGCTGTGAATGCTTCACGGATGACGATAGAGGCCTTGTTGTTATACGGACGGATAATATGGCAGTGAATGCTTCACGGATGAAGACAGAGGCCTTGTTGTTATACGGAAGGATAATATGGCAGTGAATGCTTCACGGATGAAGACAGAGGCCTTGTTGTTATACGGAAGGATAATATGGCTGTGAATGCTTCACGGATGAAGACAGAGGCCTTGTTGTTATACGGAAAGATAATATGGCTGTGAATGCTTCACGGATGCAGATAGAGGCCTTGTTGATACACAGAAGGATAATATGGCAGTGAAAGCTTCACGTATGCAGATAGAAGCCTTGTTGTTATACGGAAGAATAATGAAAATTCCATAGATAAAGCATGTAAACTATGAGGAAGTTTCAGAGAATGAGAAAACAACATAGCATCCTTGTGCTTCGAATCCAAAAGGAGCCGTTCGGATTTCCGGCACACATAATGCGGAAAGAGTATATTTAGTGGGAGAAATAGCAGGAGTAAAAGACATTGTTTAGAGCTTAAAAATGATAGGAAGTTGTGGCGAGCAATGATCACCCACGTCCCAAAAGAAGACGACACACAGAAGAAGTCTTATTGGATATCATTCGTGCAGTCTGATGTGGTGTAATAGTTAGCAAGCTTGTCTCGCTAAATCATTTACGGGTGAGTAGTGGGTTCAATCCTAACTGGTTGTCCTATGATTTGGGCTTTGTGTCACGTCTAAGATAAGCTTAGAAAATAGCCTTTTTGTATATCAGGAAATGCTTTATTCTACTTATCTGTTATAAGGTGTCATTTTTTTTTTTACTATGACAATCCTGAATTACCTCACGTGTTAGATTTCGTTTGGTTTACGACATATCAACCTCAATGGGTCATTTAATGCAGAAAAAAAAATATTTCTAGTAATATCTTTTCTTCAAGAATGTATAGCTGGTAACGTCTTTTTCTCTCAAAAATGTATAGCTGGTAATATTATTTTTCCCAAAACATATAGCTGGTAATATTATTTTTTCAAAAAACGTATGGCTGGTAATATTTTTCAAATACGTAAAGCTGGCAACACTATTCTTTCAAAAAAAATATAGCCGGTAATATTTGTCAAAATTGTACATCTGGCAACATTATTTTTCCAAAAACGTATTATCAGAGGCCCTGCTGTTGGACGTAGTTTATCGTCATACTCAGGACGCGGATGTAGTTTATCGTCATACTCAGGACGCGGATGTAGTTTATCGTCATACCCAGGACGTGGAGTTAACTATTTGCCCATAGCCGGGACCCTAACAGGTGCTACCACCCCGGGTCAGGGTGGACCTGGGAACACCAGCAATTAAGAGGCGGTTCCACGCTCCTCAAAACCTCCTGATCAGAGGCCTTGCTGTTGGACGTAGTTTATCGTCTTACCCATGACTCGGATGCAGTTTAATGTCATACCCAGGACGGTCACGTGTTAGCTTTTGATAACCTACTGTGTAGGCACAGCATAGACTTAAACACCATTTAGAAGTATATGATCAGAACAGATATTAGGTTTAATTAGGGATTGCATCCCCGAAGGCGGTTATCTGTCAACACTGGCTACTTTCCGACATTTCCTGCAGCTAAGCCGTCCCCAAATGTAACGCCCTGTATTCCTTTGGATCTTCTCGTTACAGTCGAGATGGGGATCATGTAATCTGGATAGCGCGCAAAACTTCATATACCATAGCACAAGCCTGTTCCCCGGGAGTGGTCACTTCAGCTTCACCACCAACGGTCTGAATTTTGACAAAAGAGAGCGCCACCTTTATCGCCTGAGGCTACTATTGCATAATGAACACGGAATTACTTCTGTATTTTGACAAAATTCGAAGAAAAACAGAAAGAGCTTTATTATATAAAATATGGAAGCATGTGATATATAAATTTTTGTATGTCAGAACATATCAGGTAATTGAATGGTAAAGTGGAAAAAATCCTATGTAAAGCGTTTCGACCTCTAAACGCACTTCATCAGACTTATTGATGGGATTATATATATGTAGCGAGTGAGATATAATTATGTACCGAGTGGAGACGCAGAAGATGTAGGAACGACATTTTGTTCAATTTTAAAATGTCTGACATCTAATGTCGAGACGAACAGCTCATTCGGTTTCCCAATTTGATTTTAAATATCCGCCATTGTGATAACAGAAAATTTGTTAAGAAAGATGAAATTTTGTAAGAATCTGGATGCAAACTTACAGTTGATAATTTAAATATGTCATACTACTTTTATCAACATCTCTTTCTGATTCAGAAATGCATTTTACTAGACATGTCGGCCGGATGTGAACGCCAAGAAAACAAAACCCAAAATAAATAAAAAGTCGTCTTCTGCGCAGGGGCTCCGAGTATCAAACCCGATCCACAAAACAAATGCCTCGCAAAAAAAATCTAAAATACAATAGCCAATCACGAACGCTACCGCAAAAAGTGATGAACTTGGTAGCCACCGCCTGTTAAACCGCATATAAAAACGTCGCGCCTTGCCGACAACAGGCAGTTCGGTTCAACACGTCGACCCCGTCACACAACCGCCGGCTCATCCGCACACATCCCACTAGAATCAATTTCAACCCTGAAGATAGACGGATCAACCCAGCCAACGACACAAACCTCGTTATTCCAGGCAGCTTCACTAATCCAATCCAGGTCACTCATTATCACTACCACGAGCTCGGTCAACCGACCTAACAAATGCGTCACCCTTACACCTAATCGCTTCTCTATAAACGCTAACTAAAGAACCACATATCAACAATTGTACTACCTTTTTTGCAAAATTACATACGCTGGCATTGAGCATTATGTATATATTCTTAAAATTTATCAATAGACGATTGTCGAAATTTTAAAAAAAATTTTGTTCTTTTCTTTACAACCATGCGTTGAGTTATAACAACTGGTGTTCGATATCAGTGCCTTTTCGCCTAAGTAAGTTACTTTCTCTTTTCATTAAAGCAGTATTTCTTAATTGAAATGATGGCCAAACTCATTACAATGAACGATTAATGCACTGAGTGTATTGTTTAAAACCAAAAGATCTCTTTTGCGTTCATATGTTTTATTTAAATTTCTGGAAGTCTCTCCTATGTATTTTTCTGGTTAATTAGAGGCTATAGTATAACATCTTGTTTCAAGTTTTAGGTTGTTACTATTTTATTTTATAGTAAGTCTTATTGTTTCAGAAGCAGTTGTAACAAATTTTATGTTAAGCTTAAATGCATTTTCAATTGTAGTTCGAAAGTGATATTTAGTTTGTTTGCTCGTTGGTTGGTTAATTTGATTTGCCACATAAACTTAACTTGATTCGCACCTCTGAACTATTGGCAAACATGCAAGCAACATACCAATACGACAGCTAATATTTACGGAAATATTCGGGTAAAAATAACTTTGGGAGATTAACATTGGTTTGTCTGAAGTTTTTATGGGTTTTTAAAGTCTTTAAATACTGGATAAACGCCACAGAAGTAAAATCAAGAACTGTAACAAATAACAGAATCGACGAATAATGTAAACAGTGAACAGAAACGACATCAGTTGACGGCTTTTAGCAATAACCACAACTGAAATGGAAAGGACATGTATCTTGAAGAGAAAATAATTAACACCATTAGAAGCTAATGTTCGAAACTACTTAAAATAAAACGTTTAAAAGGAAATTCCCATCAATACTGGAAAGAGAAAAAACAGTGAATGCACTTTAGAAACCTGATACCCTGAAAAATTTTTCCAACCGACAGTGTCATTGCCTGCTGGGTCAGTAAATGCCGAATGTTTACTTATGAAGAAACGGCTAATATTACATTTGCCAGAGGCCATTCTTTGTTAAATTTCCTTCTCTCTGACTCTAAACTTGTTATTACTGATCCATACAAGGAGATGTTTGAATTCTTTAGAATTTCTTAATCCTACATTGTGAATCTTATGACGGATTGACGGCATGTGGCATCATTTTTTAAATTTTCATTCTAATTTTGGATCATAGTTTTCTGTTTTATTTCCCAGGTTTTATCTTGGGTCCCATTTCTTGGATCATTTGGCAGAAGATGTTGATTATTTCATCAACACCTTTGTATCTCTATCGTCGATACGGTGGTTTCTTACATGGGAAAAAAAGAGACGGCTGCTTTCTGTCATTAAGTAAGACACGAAGGACTGTTCGAACAACGAGGTAAATATTCAGATATTTGGGAAGGATATTAGAAGAATCCGGAATCGACACAGACAGAAAATGAATTCATTAAATGTACAAAACTGAAAGGGATGTAAGTCAAGGATGTGTTTACTCACCAAATTATTCAAAAAGAGAGGCGATATTGAGAAAATTAGAAGTCCAACCGGGATTCATTTTGGCGAAGACAATCTACATAAGTTTTGCAGGTGAGAATACTACAGAAGGAAATGAAAGAAATCACGCGGAAAGGATTGAACATCAATTGCAAGAAGACGGAATGCATGGTTGCTAGCAAAAGGAACAGCCCAACATGCAAATTACAAATTGGAGATACCAAAATCAAACAAGTACAACAATTGAAATATCTGGGAAATGTTTTATCTGGATGGAAGGTAATGAAGGAAAGCAGGAGGAAAGGATTAAACATCAATTGCAAGAAGACGGAATGCATGGTTGCTAGCAAAAGGAACAGTCCAACATGCAAATTGCAAATTGGAGATACCAAAATCAAACAAGTACAACAATTGAAATATCTGGAAAGTGTTTTAACAGGATGGAAGGTAATGAAGGAAAGGAGGAGGAAAGGATTGAACATCAATTGCAAGAAGACGGAATGCATGGTTGCTAGCAAAAGGAACAGCCCAATATGCAAATTACAAATTGGAGATAGCAAAATCAAACAAGTACAACAATTGAAATATCTGGGAAGTGTTTTATCAGGATGGAAGGTAATGAAGGAAAGCACGAGGAAAGGATTAAACATCAATTGCAAGAAGACGGAATGCATGGTTGCTAGCAAAAGGAACAGCCCAACATGCAAATTACAAATTGGAGATACCAAAATCAAAGAAGGACAATAATTGAAATATCTGGGAAGTGTTTTATCGGGATGGAACGTAATGAAGGAAAGGAGGAGGAAAGGATTAAACATCAATTGCAAGAATGAATGAATGGTTGCTAGCAAAAGGAACAGCCCAACATGCAAATTAATAATTGGAGATACCATAATCAAACAAGTTGGTTGATTTTGTTTAGCGACATATTAGCCTCTGTGGTTTATTTAATGCCAAAATCTAACTACAAATATTATTTATTGTTAGTCATTTTACTATATACTGCATAGGTGGTCATTTTGATTTGTCATTGTATTGTTGGTAATTTTTCTATCAGTAGGTGTTGATAATCTTTTAATATAAAAATGTATAGCAAAATTTTAATATAGAAAATATATTTTTATGCTTGTATATTGTTTTGGTTGTTCACTATTTGCCCATCACTGGTAGCCTATCACTACCACTCTCGTTTCGCGTGGACCTGGGCGCATTAGCAATTAAGATGTGTTTCCACGTTCCTGAAAACCTCCAATCTCCCGATCATTAGTCTTGCTGCTGGATGTAGTTTATCGTTATACCCAGGACTACAAGCAAGTTCAAAAATTCAAATATCTCTGAAGTGTTTTGCAAAGGGCGGAAATTTTAACAACCGACGGCGCATTGAATAGCGAAAAATGCCTTCCAAAAGCTAAGCAACTATTAAGAAAGAGGAAAATTTCGTTAGATAGAAATAAGTACTGAATTGTTAAGTAATATCTCTCCTCTTAATAGCAGTGAGTGCTTGATACACAAATGATGAAAAGACCCGAAGCAGGAGAAATGGGGTTCTACTGAAGGATGCTGAGGATGGCATGAAACGGGCAACGACAAAGTTTTAGAGAAAATGGAAACAAAAGAGACATTTATACTTAACTTTAGAAAGAGCGTAGGCACATAATGAGGAAAGAGGGCTTGGAAAATTTGACGCTCACAGGACATTCTGAAGGCAAGAGAGACAGAGGAAAACAAGGCGTAATCTATCTAATGAGCTTGTGTAAATCGTTGGCAGAACAGTGTTTAGGAGAAATAGCGAATGTCAAACAATTGAGTAAGATATGCAGAGAAATAGAGAGCCATGTTGAAAAAAGAAAAAGAAGATTCGTTTGCAATGAAGTATGGTATATTTAAATGTTCTAAACCCATTGATTTGCTATGTATAGTGTAGGAAGAGAAACATCGAACCAGGTCTTTTGTCGGGTCACATGGGCTTCCTTCCACGTGGCTTCCATAATAAATGTTATTATGATAATTTTATCTCCACTTTTTCCTTTTCGGGGCTTAACTTTCAAAATTTACGTGAAAAGACAATAAAAGCCCATTCACTGAGAAGAGAAAAATCAATTTCAGACCGAAGCAATTACATTATGCGTGCGTTCTTTCTCAAGCGGCCACTGTGTTCCCCACTTCCAGAAAAGAGAAATTCACTCCTGTGAGTATTCCTCTCCTAATCTGATTTGGCTGTGGGCGTTTTCTGCATATTACATTTAAAAATTCTGGAACCTTCTACAGACCTCAAATCTCTTGAGAATCCATAAGCAGGCATTCTTGACAGTCTCTCACATGAAACGTTATTGTCTTATACAGTATTTACTCAATAGACTTTATTCACAGGAATACCTTGATAGATAGATAGATAGATAGATAGATAGATAGATAGATAGATAGAACAGACCAAGATATTAGGTCATCCCATAAGTTCTGTCCGAATTTTAACTTTTTGTTAAAATGAACGAAATTTAAAGAGTATTTTATAATGTCTAATAGAGGTGAACATTATTTTTATGTTTAGATGCATTTAAACTGATCAAATTTTATTTCAGAGAACAATAAAATTAAATTTTGTTTGATTAAAACCCTGCTAATATGGAAGTACCCAAGAATCATTTGAGGCACATAATGCTTTATGAGTTCAAGAAAGGAAACTCAGCAGCCGAAGCGGCTAGAAACATTCACTCAGTTTATGGAGAGGAATGTGTGAATGAAAGAACTTGCAGAAGATGGTTTGCAAAATTCAGAGATGTAGATTTCATCCTGAAGATGAAAATCGAACCGGACGTCCAGTTGAGTTTGATGAAAAGCTTCTTGAAGCAGCCCTTGAAGAAAATCCTGCTTTATCAGTTGAGGAATTGGCAGTGGTACTCAGTTCAAACCATCGTCATCTTCAACAACTTGGAAAAGTTCCTAAACTAGGAAAATGGGTGCCTCGTGAATTGTCTGAAAACAACCTCAAATCCCGAGTTGACATCTGCTCTTCTCTCCATTCTCGCCAACTTGTTTCACCTTTTTTGGATAGACTTGTGACTGGCAACGAAAAATGGATCTTTTATCGAAATGCTAAGCGTCGTAGACAGTGGCTTGGTAAAGGGGAAGGACCCCAGCCACAACCGAGAAGGGAACTTCATGGGAAAAATGTTCTTCTTTCAATCTGGTGGGATTGCCAAGGAATAATCCACTTTGAATTCTTACCATCTAATGCAACAATTAATGTTCAAATATACTGTCAGCAATTAGAGCGTTTCAACCAAGCTTTGAGGAAAAAAAGACCTGCTCTAGTGAATCGAAAACGGGTGATGTTTCATCAGGACAATGCGCGACCACACACAGCAAGAATCACGTCACAAAAGATCGAAGAACTTGGTTGGGAGAAAATTCCTCATCCACCTTATTCTCCCGACCTTGCCCCTTCAGACTACCATTTGTTTCGTAGCTTACAGAATAATTTGGAAGAAACAGCTTTTGTAACACAGGAAGAGGTTAAAACTGACATTTGTGAGTTCTTCGAATCAAAGCCAAAAGAATTTTACAGTAATGGAATTAGTAAGCTTGTTAATAGATGGAAGGAATCATAGATAATCAGGGAAAATACATTGTTGATTGAATCTGTAATTAAATGTAACATTTGGTCACTTGTTTTATTTATTCAAAATTCGGAGAGAACTTATGGGATGACCTGATAGATAGATAGATACATGCATACATACATACATACATACATACATACATACAGGCATAGGTAGATAGATATATAAACAAACAGAAAAAGAGAGAATGATTAGATTCGATTGGTTCAATCTCAGAATACGAAAGAGAAATATATATATATATATATATATATATATATATATATATATATATATATACAGTTTTAAGGTGTGCTATATTTATGAAATAAAGTGTTCAATATCAGAGATAAAGCGTATGTAAATATAAATATAAAAGTGAATATTGAAGTCAACACTCAGAGGCGACAGGCTGTTTCATGCTAGACGCAACGATTGCATCTAACATGCAACAGCCTGTCGCCTTTGACTGTTGACTTTAATGTTCACTTATATATATATATATATATATATATATATATATATATATATATATATATATATAGTCATTCCCAGACAGACTGTTTCGCTGTATCACTGCTCATCAGTGTAGCTAAACATCTGATTGCTTCAAGCCGGGATCGAAACCCTAATTACTTTAAACATTATTATAGTGGATACTTCGTATTTGAAACAGACGCCCATATTTATTTTTTAAACAGTGTGTATTATGTCTATCGGCCAACGCACTGAAGAAATCTTAATAAAAGAAAATGCGTTTCCTGGCGGGAGTCGAACATACGTCCCTCTTTATAGGAAACACAACCAATCGATCCAATGTGCTTTACCGCTCGGCTACGAAGAACGTCACAACCAGAGGAAACTCTCTTTTCGCTTTTTAAGGAAAGCCTATCTTTTTCATTATTTTCTCGAAAGCTTCATATCTGCTCAGGTTCCTAGCCGAAACGTAAAAGTAAAGTCATTTCTGAAGAATTAATATTTTTAATCCTATGTTTTTATTACTTCAAATGTTATTATAGTGGATACTTCGCATTTGAAATTTCTCCAATGCGTTGGCCGAAAGACGTAATACACATTGTTTAATAAATAAAAATGGGGCATCAAATACGAATTATCCACTATAGTAACATTTACCGGCCTGAATGTCCGAGAAATTTTCATAGAAAATATTCGTCCTTAATAGGATTCGAACCTGTATCCTATACGGAACCGTCATATAGCCTGACGTGCCTTAACCGTTTCGGCCACTAAGCATGAGCAGTTATGAATGTACGTGAGAGATTCATGGAAGATTGAAGTTTATAAGCAGTAAATTCGACCTTGCCAACCGAACGATATTCAGTGGATGAAATGGTTAAGACACGTCAGGCTATATGACGGTTCCGTATAGGATACAGGTTCGAATCCTGTCGGGGGACGAATATTTTCTATGAAAATTTCTCGGACATTCAGGCCTGTAAATGTTATTAATACTGTTTATTATAAAACAGAGCATTTACTTAAATACTTGTATCTATAAAAAGAATGTTAACATAAAAATGTCTTTAAATATATATATTCTGTTCCATTTTTACCTCTTTGGCCAGTTGTACCCTGACGACCCGTTTAGGTGAAACCTAGGTAGGTTTACCTGGTTCTTCAGGTTTTTATTTATATATATATATATATATATATATATATATATATATATATATATCTTGATACGAAACTGAATAGATATGAAATTTTCGAGAAGTCTATGTCGAAAGGAATTTTACTTGAAGGCAATATTCAATGTTTCCTGATTGGCTAAGTTACCCGTTGTTTAGTCGGTATAAGAGTACATTGGGTCTAATGATTCTTCTCTCTGTCCAGGTTCGAATCCTGCCTGGAGAGTGCATATTTTTTTTCTTTAATAAGATCTCTTCAATATTCTGTTTAATAAATAAACGGTGCTTCTACTCAAATACGAATGTACGTTAAATTTAACATTTAAAGTGATTTCTATTTATTTATAAGTGTGTATGTGTGTATATATATGTGAGTATATATATATATATATATATATAGAGAGAGAGAGAGAGAGAGAGAGACTGTCCACGTATGCTTCTTATAATATGTAGATATAGTAGGCCGATGAAATATATTCGAGAGATAAAAAAAAAAAAATAAATAAAATTATTGTTAATAAGACTAATAATATTTATTGTATATATATCATTTCACCTCAAACAATGTAATAAAGCCACCTAGAACGCAAGAGGTCACTGGGTGTTAGAGAATATGATAAAAAAACACTTCCATTAAGGAGAAAGGACAAGAATAGGAAATTAAGAAGATAGAAGATAACGATTGACATTGCATTTAAATTGTTGAAGATCAATGTTGACTGAGAAGCAAGAAACCGGAATAGAGCTCCACAAGCAAGAAGTGCGAGAGAAGGAACTGTTAGCATAGAACCTACGGTTACATCTAGCCATTTCAACGGTAAACTGATGAGACCTGGCCGTCAATTTAGTACTGCACTCAAACTCCTAGCCTAGGTAACATAGAGGAAAGTTCATCGGAACTATTACCATGAAAATATTTATAGAAAAATCGCAAGGAAGATACGATACGACACTGGAAAAGGGACTGAAACCGATATGCCAGTTCAGGACCAATAACATTACAGATTCTTCTTTGGATTCTATCAAAAATCTCTAAATATTTAGTCAGAACACCAAATCAGATGTGGCAGTAATATTAAAAGCAAGGATGAGTAGAGACTTATAAATATGTAAGATAGATTCTGGTGAGAAAAAATGTCTAACACGACACAGTGAATCAACTTTCTTAGCTACCGACTTATTAATTGATTCAATATAACCTTTCCACTTTTGACCGAATGTGAATGATGTTAAAAATAGTGGAAAACAACTTCGCCCAAATCTATTAGATCTCATCAGTAATATAACACACGGGGAAAATGTAATAAAATATAATCACATGCATAATAGCGAGTAAAAACAAGGATATCTGCTAACATAACGAAGATCACGACATCATACAGACCTTTTATATGCTCTTTCTTCGGATATGTAAATCAGGAAATTTCTCACATGCTTATATCATTACTGAGATATAAAGTTTACACGTCAAAATTTTATTGCATACGAGTTTAAATTAAGTTTCCTTTCAATAAATGAACTTTCCCACTGATAAACGAATTTTCCACCTAATAAAAAAATTCCGTTGATTATAGATTCGCTGAACTGTCTGACGCTTTTTATGTTTAAACCCAAATGTGTTTGCTCATGTGTTTCATGTTATATTGTCACCTTACGACATTAAATCAAAATAGAATGATTCTTATTTGTCACCAAATACAGTGTCGATTGATTCAATGACAAACTAAAGCAAATTGATTTCGATTTTCAATTTATTGCTTAGAGGTAGTTTCGCCCAACACCTCCAATAGCTACAAAACCAAAACATTAACCTGAAAATTCAAGTCATGTTCTTAAACAGCCTTGTCAGATAGAGGTTTTCATATAGATGCCAAACATCGCATCAAACCCAGTCAGAAATATCTAAACTGTCAGCTGTATAAAATTCTTTCTAAGATCAATGGTTAAAAATGGCTTTAAGAGAATGTAGCCTGAAGGTTTTGCTGAAGACCATCTTTCTTTACTTTGTCTCTAATAAAATTCTTCTATTTCTCAATACTTAGCTATTGGAAGGTTTTTTTTGTTTTGGTTTTGGTTTTGTTTTTTGTTTTTTTGTTTTTTGTTGTTTTTTTGCTTTTCAAATCCACCGTTGGATTTCTCAAATATTTAAACTTGCTTAATTTTGATATCTCCATTTGTAGTTAACATCTTGGGCTATTCCTCTTGTTAACAACCATATATTCTGCCTTACTATTGATGCTTAGCCCTTTCTTCACACTTTCCTTTATTACTTCCTGTAGGAGTTCCAGCAGTTTCCTTTCTGCGTCTGTTATCATTAACAAGAAAATTCATGTCACGTTTTTAAATAGCCTCGTCAGATCAAGATTTTTATATAAATGACGTTCATATCACCAAACCCAGTCAGAAATATCTAAACTCCCAACTGTATGCAACTGCTTTCTAAGATCAATGGTTAAAAATGTCCACGAGAGAGTGAAGCCTGTGGTTCTTGGTGAAGACCATCTTTGTTTCTAACACAATTCTTCTGTTTCTCAATACTTTGCTTAGCTTCTGGAGAAGCCTTTTGCCTGTTCCAATGTACCCTCGAATTTCAATGTCACATTTTCATACGGGAACCGATGTCTCAACATGATATGGCCGTAAGCCCATAGCCTAGTCAGATCTAGACATTCTTATGAATGACATGCATGGCGCCAAACACGTTCAGAAATATGTAAACTGTCAGCTATATACAAATGCTTCCTCAGACAAATGTTTAAAATGGCTTCGAACGAGTGAAGACTGTAGGTCTTGGTAAAGACGATCCTTTTCGAATCTTGTGTACTGGCGCTACAGAATCACAAACAAAAAACTGTAACAAAGAAACGCTATCGATTGTGGACTTTTGATTGATTGACTTGTGTTTTCTTTTACGATTTATCAACTTTTGCAGGTTATTTAAAGCCAGAAAATATTTTAGATAGTAAGAATCTTTGGAGATAATAATGATTTACTGATACAAGTCCTACTAATTAACCCATAGCTGAGGGGATTCATATTTTCCCAACGGTATTTCTGCGTAAGTGAATATAATGAAATCGACTGGAATTTGAAGGCGGCTCTCCGATTCCCGAATCCGAGCCGTTATACATCACACCACCCGCACACCCAACCTTGCAGCACCTGCACCCGTCTAGTTACTGGCCAGGCTCGACGTTGCTTAACTTTGGTGATCATACGAGAACCAGTGTTTCAATGGTGGACTTTCAACAACAGCTACAACTAAAATGGCTATCACATGTAACTCGTAGAGAAAACAATGACATAATGAAGATGTTGACATTCCACTCTACTTCAAACAAAAGGTTAGGAAGGAAACGCCCATCAATAGTGGAAAGAGCAATAACATCTACTGGACTTGAGAAACCTATTTTCTAGAAAAATTGTTTTAAGGGAAAGATTTTATAAATTTCAACCAACAATAGCAATTTTCGGTCAATCAATAGCGAATGTTTCCTTATAAGGAAACGGCCAATATTACTATTTATTTAATTTCCATGCAGAATATTATCCTCATCTTTGTTGTTATCATCACCCGATCGCCTTCCGCTCAAATTTCGGCAATAAGGGATTGTCAGTATTTACATTGTTGTTATTATTACAACGTTTCGGCTCTCACGCCCTTTGTCCTTAATCAGATGATCCCATTATTTAATCTACGGTCGAAGATTGTTCGCGTCTAGTTCTTATTTCAGTAATATTCACTTATAACTCGCCTCGTTTCCACTGAATTCTTCTGGGCCCAAGGATTGAACTCACTATCACTATATGACCAACGTTTTAATCTACTTGAATCCTGCGGCCAATGACTTGTCACGTTTGAATGCACGCACTAAGACTTTTCTTTTACTTCTGTGAGTTTTGCTGCTGCTGCTGTTGAAGATTTACTGTCATTTCTCTTTATTTATTAACAGCTCCCATTTCTATGCTAGGTCTACTTAATAGTTATTTTGGTGAAAAATTCATCGATTTAATTTCTGTATATTTGCTTAATAAAACGTAGCTGCGTGTGTAGATATTTTGAGTAGAAAGAAAGAGAAGGGGGGCGAACGGTATGAAGTCGATTCATTTAGTATTGATCGAGAATGTCGTTCTATCACTTTATTGATTTTAAAGATCAATAAAATTTATTACTAAACTCTACGTTAATATTTATAAAACCTTCATATTCAAATGCACATAATTTTCAGAGGTAACTCTCATCGGGATTTTCCATCGACTCCAATTCTCTGGAGAAACCAAACGAAGACCTTGACTTGAAATCTGAACGTTGTCACCTTCGACAATCTTTATCAGATAATACTTTATTTGGTTATATATATATATATATATATATATATATATATATATATATATATATATATATATATATATATATATACAGAGAGAGAGAGATCATGAACAGATTGAGATAGATCATGAACAGATTTTGATAGATAGCTACTGAACAGATTTAAATAGATCATGAACATATTTAGATAGATAGATAGATAGATAGATAGATAGATAGATAGATAGATAGATAGATAGATAGATCAGGACTGAGACATTCTTTCGCGATAGAAATCATTGGACCGAGATATGATCAGAATGATACAGAAAATGGATTTATTTATCCTTTCACTCCAAGCAAAGCGATAATGCGAGGAAGGTGACATGGGTTAATGAGAGTGAAAGAGAATGAGAGAACGACATTGAAGAGAAAAGACAATAAAAGAAAAGGATGCAGAAAGAGAAAAGATGGCGATTGATGTTGCCTTTAACTTTTTTTCAAGATCGTAGCTGCCATGGAAGCATGAAATCGGAAGAGAGTTCCACAGGCGAAAAGTGCTAAAGAATATAATTTACGGTTACATATACCTATTTAAGCAGTAAAATCGACCTAATCGCCAATCTAGTTCTACGCTTCAATTCACGAGGCTGAGGTACCAAATTTGAAATCCCATTAGAACTATTGCCATGAAAATATTTATTAAAAAAAGACACAATGGAACTACGCCACGACGGTGGGAATACGACTGAGATGCCAGGTCAGGACCGATAACATTGCAGATTCTTCTTTGGATTTTGTCAAGAATCTCAAAATATATAGCAGGAGCACCAGACCAGTTTTAGCAACAAGATTTAATGGAGAGACGTATGGTAGATTTATAAACGTTCAAGATGGATTCTACTGCCCCGCACAACACAGTAATCTAACTTTCCTAGCAGGGGACCAAGCAATTGATTCATGTAATCCTTCCACTTCATGTCAGTGGAAAGCGTGAGACCGAGACGTTGTAATGTGTTATTCTCCTGGGCTTGGGTATCAGCCATGCAAACGGAAGGCAAACATGATTCTCTAAAATGACTAAAAGGCTACAGCTTCGTTTTGGAGGCGTTAAAATTCACAATTTTTTTGCCTCAATTAACAACAGAATAAATGTAATTTTCGTGATCAGCTGCCAGTTTTATTTCATCGAAACTGACTTACTATGAAGACATGAATAAATAATTGTGTCATCAACATAGATACCGAGTTTGGATGTCATGACATCCGGAAGGACATTGATGAAGATAAGAAATAAAGCAAGACACCCCGCATTAAATTGAAAGGATGTAGAAGAGTGGCCGTTCAAGATGATTTTCATTAGGCGATTTTAAGAAAGATTGGACCAAATAAAAAATTCGGCCGGAGACATCATATCTGTTAATCTTGTGAAGAAGACCAGCATGCCAAACCTTGTCAATCGCCTTCGAGATATCTAAAGTCACAACCTTCGCCATTTTTATATATAGCTTGACAGACTCTTTCAATAACAACCGTTAGAATATCGGCAGTTGACCTAGAGAAGCGAAAGGCACATTGTTTGTCTGAAAGAAGACCATGCGAGGAAAAATACTTAACCAATTCCAAGTTGATTACAACCTCTAGTGCTTTGTTAAAGAGAGGTAAAAGACTTTCGAAGGTCGATAATTCGAAGGATCTGACATTCACCCCCTGTTAGAGCTAGGTCATAGCAGAAATCAGCTGTCAAGCTCTGGTCATTCAGGTAGTTATCGATTTTGTACGCGGCCTTCCATTGTCATGGATGAGAACAACATTTTTACTATTGACAAGCACAGGGCGCTTTTCAATCATACTTTCAGAGATACAACTGCTGGACGTTTTAATGTGCAATTAGTGTTTCATTACATTTTAAGAATTCTAAAGGAATAATACTCTGATGATCTCATCAAACGCACAATAATTTCTTTGGTTATGGAGTTACAATTTATTCCCCAAAATCGAAATTACTTATGATTCAACCGTCTTCTTTAGGGAGTAGGCGATCATGGTTCTCCACTTCTTCCGCTCTCTTTTTGCTATTTCTCCTAATCTATGTTTCACTGAAGACTCAATTTAATAAATACATTTGTCATGAAATGGTTATTGAATATCTTCTTCTATGTGCTATGTCTCTTTAGGATGTAGACGATCGTGGCTCTCCACATCTTCCGGGCCCTTGTTGCTATTTCTCCTAATCTATGTTTCACTGAAGACTCAATTTAATAAATACATTTGTCATGAAATGGTTATTGAATATCTTCTTCTATGTGCTATGTCTCTTTAGGATGTAGACGATCGTGGCTCTCCACATCTTCCGGGCTCTTGTTGCTATTTCTCCTAATCTATGTTTCACTGAAGACTCAATTTAATAAATACATTTGTCATGAAATGGTTATTGAATATCTTCTTCTATGTGCTATGTCTCTTTAGGATGTAGACGATCGTGGCTCTCCACATCTTCCGAGCCCTTGTTGCTATTTCTCCTAATCTATGTTCTACTGAAGACTCAACTTAATAAATACATGTTGTCATATGAAGTGGCTATTGAATATCCTGATCTGGCTGGAGGATTTAGGGTCCAATGGTGTTCAAGTATTTACGAGAAATTTTGCCTTCATTATCTCTCTGGGGGATTAATTTGGTTTGTTTTTCAAAAATGGACGTATAGATAATACAGTTATTTCTAAATAATTTTATTTATTAATCTAATATATTCAATTAAAATACTGTTCAAAAGATAATCGAAACGTCTACTCAAATAGGAGTATCCGCTAAAAATCTAAAGAGATAAAAAGAGCTGGATTCATAACATTCCCAGGAGTATTTACTTGTATATGAACATAACGAATCCAACGGGAACTGGAACTCGGCCCTGCGATTAACTATTCCGAGCTATTATTCATTACACCACCCGCACACCCAAGCCTACAATACCTGGTATTTCCCAGTGGTCACCCATCTAGGTATTGACCACGCTTGATGTTGCTTAACATCGATGATCTTGGGTTCCGGCGTTTCACATGAACTAAGGAATGTTAGTGTTAATGTAGTTATTCTTAACTTACGTGGGCGATCATGGCTCTCCACATCTTCCGGTTCCTAAGGTATGTTCGTGTACTCCAACTTTATTCTTAACCTCTACTTATGATTAATAGATAGGATGATATATTCGTCATTTCAAATGTTTCCCAAAAATAGAGATTGCTTATGATTCAGCCTTCTTCTTTTCCTGGGTGATCATGGCTCTCCACATCTTCCGGTCCCAAGATATGTTCATGAACTCCAAATTTTTTTTTTTTGACACGTATGCTTAGGGTGATATATTCGTCATTTCAAATGTTTCCCAAAAATGGAGATTGCTTATGATTTACCCTTCTCCTTCTGCTGTGAGCAATGTCTCATTAGGACGTGGGCGATCATGGCTCTCCACATTTTCCGATCCCTAAACTATGTTTGTGTACTCCAACTTTATTCTTAATCTCCACATATGATTAGTAGATCGGATCATATATTCGTCAATATAAATGTGTCCTCAAAACGGATTATTTTTATGATTTAACCTAATAAATTTGTAGATCCTGACAACACCTAAATACCGACTAATTAATTAATTTTATTTTATTGTGCTTTTTTAAATTGTTGATTTAATTTGCGCATATATCTCTTACCCAACTCTTGTATTTGCGTCATTAGCCAAATATGCCTTCCAAAAGCTAAGCAAAGTATTAAGAAACAGAAAAACTTCGTTAGAAACAAAGAAAAGAGTACTGAACTGTTACGTGATAGCTGTCCTCTTATATGGCAATGAATGCTGGGTAATCTCCTCAAAGATAAAGAAGAGACTTGAAGCAACAGAAATGTGGTTCTACAGAAAGATGCTGAGGATACCACGGGCCGAACATGCGAGCAACGACGATGTTTTAGAGAAAACGGAAACCAAAAGGAAACTTATACTTATATGGAAAAGATAGTTGAAATTTCTGGGGCACGTAATATGGAAGGAGGGCTTGGAAAATCTGATACTCACAGGACAGATTGAGAGAAATAGGGACCGAGGAATAGCAAAAAAAAAAATTTATTAAGAACTACAAGGGACAGGAAGTTGTGGAGGGCCACGATCGCCTACGTTCTGAGAGGAGACAGCACATAAAGAAAGAAAGAACCAATCCTTCTATCAGTACAGAAGGATCTCTATTCTTATAATAAAAGGACTAGCCTCGCTTTCATCTTCCTGTCTACTCATTAGTCTCGTATTTTGAACGACCCACGTCCGCTATTATTATGTCGGATTCTCAAACTCATTCAGCTGCACAAGGTTGATATTCAATTTTCCTCGCTAGGGGGCGATGTCTTCGTCGTCGTCTTACCTATTCCACACTCGTAATTACCCATACGATACATTGATTAAATGCCCGGTTCCATGGGAAAATTGGATACGTTTCTATTTTTAACGCTGTTTGAGACTCTGTTCGCTTTTTTCTCCCTATCACCACGACAATTCGCAGCGTTCTTAAAGCTTAACAGATATGAACAAGTCTACATGAGCAAGAGCATATTTTGTATAGCCAATGTCTCTGTAAGTGAAAGAAACGTATCCATTAGAACGAAAGGTGCAATGTCTTATATAGGATGTCTTACGATACGTAACTATAGATAAACATTATGAGAAATAATTAAAGTCTAGCATAGTACCCATCAAGAATGATGAGATTATATACGCATGGCTCGACTTGAAATATCTGTGCCTTCTGCCTAGGATGAATGCAACAATTCTCTGTGCCTCTGCCGATAATCAATGCAATATATATATATATATATATATATATATATATATATATATATATATATATATATATATATATATGTGTGTGTGTGTGTGTGTGTGTGTGTGTGTGTGTGTGTGTGTGTGTATGTGTGTATGTGTGTGTGTGTGTGTATAAATATAAAAGTGAACATTGAAATCAACACGTAGAGGCGACAGGCTGTTTCATGCCAGACGCAATCGTCAATGGCCTGATGATTGCGTCCAGCATGAAACAGTCTGTCGCCTCTGAGTGTTGACTTCAATGTTCACTTTTATATTTACACACGCTCTATCTCTGATATTGAGCACTTTATCCCACTTTTTTTTTAGATATAGCACACCTTAAGAGTATATATATATATATATATATATATATATATATATATATATATATATATATATATTATGAGAGTAATGGATTTTTATTAATCGGAGAGATTTTTTATCACTTCAAATGTTATTTTAGTGGATACTCGCATTTGAATAGTTTACTTATTTACCGGTATATTTATTTATTTTCATCTACCGGCCTGAATATTCGAGAAATGTTATTAAGGGAAATTCATATTCTCTGGCAGGATTCGAACCTGCGTTCCTCTGGCCAGAAGGAGGTACCGTTAAATCCGTGGAGAACAAATCAGTCAGGCAAGGCCGAAATTATATCTTTAAGCCATCTTCTCTCGTCATCCATCTTTTGAAAAATTTTTATCTGCACAGTTTCGTATACAAACGTAAACAAAGCTAATTTTGTTAAGAAGTAATGGATTTTAACGTAAATTTTCTTTAATAAGATTTCTCGAATATTCAGGATAGTAGAAGGAAATAAATAAATATAATCTTTAATAAACGGAGCGTCTACTCAAATACGAGTTTTCACTAAAATTAATCTTGAAAATGATATAATAGATAGATAGATAGATAGATAGATAGATAAGGGAGAGGTTATAGTTGTTCCAGCGAGAGAAAAGTGTATATTTTAAAGAGAAGAGAGAAGCCCAAAACCTTTTTGGTTATAATGTGGAATTTTTTAAATATATATTATAATTAATTTTTGCTACACGGGTTTCGTGTCTTTCGACCTTCATCAGGCGAAGAGTGGTTATTTCTACATATTATTCAACGGAATTCATTTTTCCTTATGTTTCCCGATGTTTAACCATTGTCTTTTGTGTGTAGTAGTAATCCAAACTTTTTCAATAAAATTTGGATACTACTACCTTTAAATAATATGTGGAAATAACTACTATTCGCCTGATGAAGATCGAAGAAACCCGAAACACATGTAGCAAAAATATGGAAGATAATATATTATATATATTTTTAAAAAATACTCATTAAAACCCAAAACGTTTGCGGCGTCTCTCTTCTCTTTAAAATACGCGCGAGCGCACGCGCGCACGCACACACACACACACACACACACACACACACATACATATATATATATATATATATATTTACATTGTTCGGACTATCGTCCTCATCTTCGTTGCCATATTTATCACAAATCGCCGTGTTTATCACAAGGTTTCGGCCGTTGTACCCTCCGGCTTTCTTTATTTCGCTCGCTGTTCTAGTTCCACGTGCCATGTCTAATGGATGTCAGTTAGAAGCTATCTGTTCTAGTTCCACGTGCCATGTCAGTTAGCAGCTTTCTTCTGTTAATTCGGCCCTCCAAATTCTCCACCGCCTTAACCAGGTACTGAAATCACATTCTTTGGGTCTTGTCACTGGATCTAACTAACGCCTTTATCCACTGTGTCATATATAAATAGTGTACATAATACCTCATCTCAGAAATATAGACAGATATATATATATATATATATTTACAGAAAGAGAGAGAGAGAGAGGGGGAAGAGAGATGAAGAAACGGAAAATCTATGACACAATAGAAACGTTTTTCGTAACACGCGTTTCGTTTTCTAGGGCTTCATCAGCATCGGACTAATTACGCTCAAATAATTACACATATGCATGAAGGAGAGGAGTCACTGAAATTTTAAATTTAATTTTTTTAATACGTGTTTTGGGTATATAGTTTAGAAACTAAATGAAATGGGCTTGAATCGAAGAAGTCATA
>OZ038497.1:7139469-7395322 GCA_964036315.1 Acanthosepion esculentum
CAAAAACTGTCCAACTGAAAAGTACAGTACGGATTTAATGACGAGGAAATTTAAATCATTCACTTTTCGAGTCAATAGGTTATCTTAGTGTTTTTTACAGGGAACATGTATGAAGTTAGTAAAATTTCTTTCTTTTTTTTTCCTCCTCTACGATAAATAATCTCAAAGACTGTCCAACTGAAAAGTACAGTACGGATTTAATGACGAGGAAATTTAAATCATTCACTTTTCGAGTCAATAGGTTATTTTAGTGTTTTTTTACAGGGAAAATGTATGAAATGAATTTTTTTTTCCTCCTCTACGATAAATAATCTCAAAAACTGTCCAACTGAAAAGTACAGTACGGATTTAATGACGAGGAAATTTAAATCATTCACTTTTCGAGTCAATAGGTTATTTTAGTGTTTTGAAGATTAAAAAAAAGGTTATTTATTATGTTTATGCTTGAATGGAGATGAATGCGTTATCGCTATGGTAGTTTATATTCTTTGGCTCGTTGTTATTTTTCAGCAAAAGTTGTTCTGTCACAGAAAAAAAAAAAACACTGAATGTGGGAAATGAAATTTTTTCATTTAATGTTTGTCGTCTGCTTCAATATGGGCAAACGACGTCATGGGCAAAGTGACGTCATCCGAAGCAGTACGGAACTGCGATTTGCAGGCATGAAGTTATTTTTATTCTTATTTTACACAACTGTTTAGTTAATATAACAAGTAACAAACATCGCCATTAGAAATTGTCTACTTGTCGTTTTACAGTCCCGGTGGCTCTGTAAGTCTTGCATTAAAAAATGTTGTTAAAAATCAAACCGTTAGTAGGTGAATATGTGCGCATGCGTATAGAATGTACGTGTGTGTGTATATATATATATATATATATATATATATATATATATATATATATATATATATACACATATATATATATATATATATATATATATATATATATACACATATATATAATTGTGTATTTGCGCAGCAATTCCTCTTTTATACAAGTTTCATTAAAAACGACGCGGTTAAGTTATTATTTCATTTTTCTTGTTTTCTTATAATTTATTTTATTTTCTGGGCATAAATTATGTAGAAATTGTCCGAATATTCTGTATGTGTGAGCGCTTTCTGCTATACTTTTAACTATTATCAAGGATGATTTTATTTTTACATGTAACTGAATATATGGATTTTTTATGTATCTAACTAAAGTTATAAGAATGTTTTATTTTCAAAACATCGTCTGCACATTGTTGCCGTGCTCATAGTTGATATTATTGAGTGTTGGCTTTTTCTTTTTTATTAAAAATTCTTCCATTATTTTTAACCTTTTTTAGATGTGGATGAAGCTATTATATTTGTATTATCAACGAGTATGTCACGGATGAAGTTTGGTAGGTGTATTTAAATGAGACCTAGATTAGGTATGGTCAGGGAGATGTAATGTGAGTCTTCTTGCTAAGCATGTTGTAGTATATCCAATATAATTATTTACGATTTTGGCTTGATTAATTTTGTACCCTTAAGAATTCGTATGATGAGTATACGAATTAATGCATGGAAGAGCTGATGGCATTGACTGCATAAAATGTTTATGGCCGACAAGGTCGATTTTGTTGCTCCTTTCTCTCGTTGCTAGACGTCGTCTTTTTCTCTCCTGGTGGCTTCGAAGTTTCTGATTCCGATGGCGATGGAACACCGCTGGTTGCTACGGTCTCGGGCATGTATTTCAAACAATTTAGACTCAAGTCTAATGGCTTTCGGTGTTGTTTTCAGTTGGTCCTTTGAAGAGGGCAATCCTGTGGTCTTTTCCCCGAAGTGAGCTCGCTGAATACGACCACACGTGGAAACCTCGACTCTTGCTACATGTCCTGATTATCGAAGACGGTGTTGGTCACAGAGTATTTCCATTTGATGTTCAAGATTGAACGAAGCTTTTGCTGTTGAAATTGTTCTAATTTTTGAATGTCCCGACAATATAGAGTGCCGTATTCACAGCCATATAGCAAAGTTGAAATGACAACAGCATTACAAACCTAAATTTTTATGTTCAGATCTTAGCTGTTGAAGACGCATTTGATTATCTAATATATATATATATATATATATATATATATATATATGTATATTAAATGAATGGCAACTACATATATATATATATATAAATTTTTTCATAATAAATATATAGTTTAATTAAGATTTTTTGATTATCTGCAAAAAAGAGACAAATATTTAAATTATCTTAAGGGTTCACTTACTTTTGCACACCACTCTCTCTCTCTATATATATATATATATATATATATATGAGAAAAAACTATTCCTAGCCGACGTGAGTAAATTTATCAAGACAGACCTTTTTGTTCATTTTTTCCTTTTTAGATACACGCTATCTGAAAATATATATATATATATATATATATATATATATATATATATATATATATTAAAGGTATTTTTGAAGGTACAAAATTTTATCATAGCAATAAAAGTGTGAAGCTTGATATTACGAGACATATTAAAAACGGGCGAATCAACCGGTTTCGCTCCCGCTCTTCAGGCTTCCAACGGGAGATTTAATTTAAATTAAAAAACAGAAAATGTACAATGAAAATGAAATGTGGAGAAGAAAAAAAATTATGAATACAAGAAGCTAGAGGCAAATGACAGCGAGTCCCAACAAACACTCACGCTGTTTACACAATGAAGGCTGGCAGGACCCGATCTAAAGTGCCTCCAGCACCTTAAGGTGAAATAAAGAGTGTGACCGGGACAACACAGTGAACCGGTCGACACAAAAATTAGCTACACACAATCTGCTCTTTAATAGGTGCTCGCATATGGCTGAACTGTAGGTGTTTGGGATATATATATATAAATCAATTAAAAAAACAAGCCGTCAAATTACTAATTTACGAAAAAACGCTAATATGAATAAAAAGCATTCAATTCAAATTTAAATAAGGAAAATGCAGAGCAATATAAGACATAAAAATTAACCTTCGTTAGAGACAGAAAGTCAGACTTACTACCTGAAGACACTGGAGGTAGTGAAACCGCGGTAGAGAAAAGGTTAATATTCCTGCGAAATTTGATGTCATTTTATGCTAGTTGGACCGCGGATTTTTCTTGCCGTAAATAAAAATGCATCAAATGACGGAATGCATCCATTTTTCCCTATTTTCCCTTTTAATATAAAAAATATTTTAAACGCGCAATCCACACACGAATCCAGTGGAAAAGGCATTGGAATGGCAACCTTCCAGAATTTGTCTTAGGTTTGGCCAAAAATATTCCTTCCCTTATCAAGTAGAAAATAAACCGAACGAATTTTTGGGACAACCCAATAGAACTGTTTTAGATTTCTGTTACATGCGGTACGAAATCAAGTATCAAGATAGATAGATAGATAGATAGATATAAACAGATTGCGACAGAAGAAAAATGCTTTTTTTTCTCAAAAGATTTTTGGGACAACCCAATAGAAATGTCCTAGATTTCAGTTACATGCGGTACGAAATCAAGTATCAAGATAGATAGATAGATAGATAGATAGATAGATAGATAGATAGGTAGAACAGACTGAGATAAATAGATATGAACAGATTGAGACAGAAGAAAAATGCTTTTTTTCTCAAAAAGAGACTGATAAATCTTTTTAAAAAATACATTTTTCGAAAAAAAGAAATATAAACAAATTTAAAAGAACCCAAAAATCGAAGAAAATAAAAAAGAACGTGAACAGATCTTCGGAACAAGATACAAAGGCACAAAATATCGAGTGGTATTTCGATAGAAAATATGTGAGCAAAATACAATTAGAATAATTTCAGGGGGGGGGAGAAGAAGAAGAAGAAAAAAAAGAAGCCATGATGAAAATGAAATGATTAATTCACTCAATTGTTCAAACGAGAAACGCGGAGCCCAAACTCTAACGACGGACATTGTTCACAGATCTCAGATTGGAAACGCTTTTACATAAAGGCATATCTTTTAGTCTGACACTCCTTTTCCATTGATTTCTCTTTCGCCTTGATTATTTCAAGCAAGGTTATTGGTATTGCCCAGATTAAAATGCTTTCCGAGATCATCATCAACCTTTTATTATGCTCGCGACTTATTTGATGTAACAACCAATTAACACCGGAACGGAAATGAATAGGCAAATTTAATAAACAAATTAAACAGTAGAGACGTGAAATCGATTTACTCGAGGCTTTAGCTGAATATTACGAAGTTATTTTGGTGATGTTAATTATTTCGTTTTGTCATATTTGAAAAGAAATCAATATACATCATTTTAATAGCAGTCTAAAAATTGGCTTCTGTAGCATTTCAAGTTCAAGTTAGGAATAATCAAACTTAAATTGATACTAAACAATTTCAAGTTGGTACTAAACAATTTTAAATTGATACTAAACAATTTCAAGTTGGTACTAAACAATTTTAAATTGATACTAAACAATTTCAAGTTGGCAAATATATTTTTCAACAAAACAAATGAAGCATAAGAATGAAAGTGAGCTAGCAAATATTTATTGTCACTAAATCATGAATTATGGAATATTGTCGGAGTTAACCCCTCCTTAATTCCCAAATTGTCACTAGGGGTCACTCTCCCTATACTATAAATACTGAGCGACTTCTCGCCTCGTTCTCTTTTTCATTTCTTCATTTCAGCGACTACAATGTAAGCTCTCTTAGAAGATCCGCGTCTTCCCATTTGTGGGAGACGCCATGAACATTATACACACATACACGTATGTACGAACATTCACCAAAGAACAAACACGAATGTTTACACACACACAAATGTTATTGTCCATTGTAAAATTGTTTTGTTTAATACATATATTTGTTATATATATATATATATATATATATATATATATATATATATATATATATATATATATATAAAATAAATGATAATATATCGGTCTTCTTTGTTTTCCTTTCATCTTCAATTGGACTTAATTCAAGTCCGGCCATTTTGTTGTAATTGGACCTCTTAATATTCTACCAGGAGTTACACACGTGTTTCTAATACAACAACACTTAAAACCCCCGGTACGCTACAATATCAATGTACTCGTGTATGTCAAAAATTCATATCCTCAAGATCCAAGTCTGGCTGTATAAATCGCTGAACATGTGTCAGCAGAGCAGTACATTTAGGCAGGCTTATTAGAGGTTATATTATTAGCAATCACTTGCTCAAGTTGTGCACTGCGAAATTCAGTTTGAGTTACATTTCCCCGTCCTTCAGCTGCATGAACTTGAGGAAGCTTCAAAGCTGCCTCGGATTTTCCACCATCCTTAAGAATTGACCATGCTCTTTCTATCGGATGCATCATCAGATTATATGGTCCGAGGTGTAAGAAGTGATGATGGGTAAACTCAGGTTCCAGAAATACATTTTCCAACGAAACATGGCAAGGGGGCATTGTCAGCCAGCAATAGTACAGCTGGCTGGTGTCTGTCGTGGGCTCATTGTAAACAATGTCTGACAAACTCTTCAGTTTGTTCTTTTTTGACTGACGCTCGACGGATTTCATGAGAGATTAATTCGAAGATACTGATCCCTCCAATTATGTAAATATTTCTCCTGTGAGTCCCGACGGCGACTACACTGCAGCCACCACCCTTCCTTGATCGCCCTTCCGTACGACGAATATACCAATTAAAATTTGTTTCATCAACGTAAACAACTAGGATACTGTCGGCCTGGAATCGTAGAAGTTCCTGGACAGATTGTCGACGTTTGTTTTGCTGATATCCCAATTCGCATTCGCATTCGCTCATTGGAAACTGTTTTGAGCGCGCGAATAAATGGTCAAATGGTCAAATGGTGTTCAACAGATTCGGAATTCACATGCCTCATTTGTTTTGTTGAATATATTTGCAAATTTGAAATTGTTTAGTTCAACTTGAAATTTTTAGCATCAATTTGAAATTATTTAGCCTCAATTTCAAATTATTTAGCCTTGAATAGCCAACTTGAAATTGTTTAGTATCAATTTGAAATTGATTAGTCCAATTTGAAATTGTTTAGTCTCAATTTGAAATTGTTTAGCCTCAATTTAAAATTGTTTAGTCCAACTTGAAATTGTTTAGTGTCAATTTGAAATTGATTAGTCCAACTTGAAATTGTTTAGCCTCAATTTGAAATTGATTAGTCCAACTTGAAATTGTTTAGCCACAATTTGAAATTGATTAGTCCAACTTGAAATTGTTTAGTATCAATTTGAAATTGATTAGTCCAATTTGAAATTGTTTAGTCTCAATTTGAAATTGTTTAACCTTAATTTGAAATTGATTAGTCCAATTTGAAATTGTTTAGCCTCAATTTGAAATTGATTAGTCCAACTTGAAATTGTTTAGCCTCAATTTGAAATTGATTAGTCCAACTTGAAATTGTTTAGCCGCAATTTGAAATTGATTAGTCCAACTTGAAATTGTTTAGCCACAATTTGAAATTGATTAGTCCAACTTGAAATTGTTTAGTATCAATTTGAAATTGATTAGTCCAATTTGAAATTGTTTAGTCTCAATTTGAAATTGTTTAACCTTAATTTGAAATTGATTAGTCCAATTTGAAATTGTTTAGCCTCAATTTGAAATTGATTAGTCCAACTTGAAATTGTTTAGCCTCAATTTGAAATTGATTAGTCCAACTTGAAATTGTTTAGCCGCAATTTGAAATTGATTAGTCCAACTTGAAATTGTTTAGCCACAATTTGAAATTGATTAGTCCAACTTGAAATTGTTTAGTATCAATTTGAAATTGATTAGTCCAATTTGAAATTGTTTAGTCTCAATTTGAAATTGTTTAACCTTAATTTGAAATTGATTAGTCCAATTTGAAATTGTTTAGCCTCAATTTGAAATTGATTAGTCCAACTTGAAATTGTTTAGCCTCAATTTGAAATTGATTAGTCCAACTTGAAATTGTTTAGCCGCAATTTGAAATTGATTAGTCCAACTTGAAATTGTTTAGCCACAATTTGAAATTGATTAGTCCAACTTGAAATTGTTTAGTATCAATTTGAAATTGATTAGTCCAATTTGAAATTGTTTAGTCTCAATTTGAAATTGTTTAACCTTAATTTGAAATTGATTAGTCCAATTTGAAATTGTTTAGCCTCAATTTGAAATTGATTAGTCCAACTTGAAATTGTTTAGCCTCAATTTGAAATTGATTAGTCCAACTTGAAATTGTTTAGCCGCAATTTGAAATTGATTAGTCCAACTTGAAATTGTTTAGCCACAATTTGAAATTGATTAGTCCAACTTGAAATTGTTTAGTATCAATTTGAAATTGATTAGTCCAATTTGAAATTGTTTAGTCTCAATTTGAAATTGTTTAACCTTAATTTGAAATTGATTAGTCCAATTTGAAATTGTTTAGCCTCAATTTGAAATTGATTAGTCCAACTTGAAATTGTTTAGCCTCAATTTGAAATTGATTAGTCCAACTTGAAATTGTTTAGCCGCAATTTGAAATTGATTAGTCCAACTTGAAATTGTTTAGCCACAATTTGAAATTGATTAGTCCAACTTGAAATTGTTTAGTATCAATTTGAAATTGATTAGTCCAATTTGAAATTGTTTAGTCTCAATTTGAAATTGTTTAACCTTAATTTGAAATTGATTAGTCCAATTTGAAATTGTTTAGCCGCAATTTGAAATTGATTCGTCCAACTTGATATTGTTTAGCCTCAATTTGAAATTGATTAGTCCAACTTGAAATTGTTTAGTATCAATTTGAAATTGATTAGTCCAATTTGAAATTGATAAGTCCAATTTGAAATTGTTTAGTCTCAATTTGAAATTATTTAACCTTAATTTGAAATTGATTAGTCCAATTTGAAATTATTTAGTCTCAATTTGGAATTGTTTAGCCTCAATTTGAAATTGATTAGTCCAATTTGAAATTGTTTAGTATTAAATTTGAAATCGATTAGTCTTAATTTGAAATTGTTTAGTCTCAATTTGAAATTCATTAGTATCAACTTGAATTTGATTAATCTAACTTGAATTTGATTATTCCCAACTTGAACTTGAAATGTTATAAAATTGGAGACCTTACTTATCAATTAACCCTCGTCATCTTGAAAATAAATTTCCTTCATTTTAATAACAGGTTTATTATTCTATCTGGTTTAAAACTCGTCTTATCGGATTGGAGACCTTATTTATCGTTCTAACCCCTCATAAATTCATACGTCACGCTCTATATTTTTATCTGGAGTCATTTTTACATCTCTAACTGTAATATTTCGTGTTACAACCTTTCCGTTCGCATTGCCTCTGAATTAGAGTTGTGCCAATTTTTAGCTTAATCCTGACCACCGCTTTAATGGTGGTAGAGAAAAATGACTTAATGTCCACCCACCGGTTGAATGGTGCGTAAACACTTGCGTCGTGTTTTCCTATTGTGTTGTTTCAGGCAACTTTCCCCCAGCAAGCCAAATCCCTCAGCTTCAGAAAGTTCCTAGATCAATAATGTGTGGATCTGGGGTTTACATTCCGGCCATCTGCAGTGTGCAGGCATTCAATCAATGCTGATGCTCTGAAACAAAATGTCGGCCTCCACCTCCCAGAGATACCAGAAGATGCCTCCACTAACAACTTCTGTGCTGTGCACTCTTATAAATACAATAAATTCAAACAGAAAAATCCAACTGCGGCCTACAAAGACTGTCCTGTCAAGGCCATGAAGTCTTCAGTCCGCTGTACAACATGCCAGCGCTTTTTGTGTATCAAGATAGCCAGCAGATTCTGGGTAGACTGTCACACAAGGAAAGAATTCTGGCGATAAAGTGAAGGCATACCATCATTTTCTCTCCCTGCTAAGTATAATGCTTAAATTTTTGTAGCTATTTTTATAACTACAGTGAAATATTACATACCAATTATTTGCGAATTTTGACTCAGGAGCTCAGGCAAAAGGGATAAAATTGTTCAGGAACTCAGGGCTCAAAGGGTAAATTAGTGATTGAATAACTCATGGCGAGTTCCATAACAGTACTGTAGATATTCCCCTTTTGCATCGTGAAATATTTGAGCTTGGCGACTTTAACAAAATATTGCAATAACAATCATAAATATGGATCTTGGTTGTTATTTTAAGAAGTAAAGGGGTACAAATGAAAAGATTTGAACAGCCGTTAAACACTTCTATCTTCCCCTTTGTTTTGTTTTTTCTCATTCATTTCTCTCTGAAACCAAGTATCGTCTGTGATGTTTTGTTTTTCCACGCAATCAAAACAGAATAATTCATTATTTATAAGGCATTCGCAAGGCGTAATATATTTTTGTAAAAAAAAAAAAAATTACCGGTAGTATATTTTTTGTAAGAAGAAAAAAATTACCAGCAATATATTTTTTGTAAAAAGACAATAAAAAAAATTACCGTCAATATATTTTTGTAAAAAAAAAAAAAATTAGTTGCAATACATTTTTTGGAGAAAACAAAATACCTGCACTACATTTTTGTAACAAAAAACGAAAAACAAAACATTACCAGTAATACAAGGGCCAGAAAGTCTGGAAAGGCATGTTCCCCTCAGTACTAAAGAATAAAGAAGGAATCCTGAAGCTATGTGGAGAGCCATGATCCTTAAATGACATAGTATTTAAAATTGTAATAACTTCAGGATCACAAAATATTTTTAAAAACATTGACTAATTATTGTTTTAACTCTTATGGCAATAAAAAAATACATCCCATCTCCCCTCTCGCTTGTAACCATACATCACAATAGAATAAACGTTTTTCAGCACGAACACAGAATGAGTTTAATAAAGCTTCATAAACTTCTACTTAGAGTTGTTTTTATATTACAAATCTATATTGTATATTCCATATGGTAATAAACTATGTATCAACCTGCAAAACAAATATGCACATTGTCATTTCAATAATATAGAATCAAATTGCCAAAAATAAAGTTAATATCTAATAATAATGCTCGAATTCTTTCGTATTTACTCTTTGTATTTATGTAATAAAGTGTTTTTGCTGGTTAAACTCTAACACTACACTTGAATATTTCATTAATATCATATTTTATTCAACTTCTGACTTCATCATTTACTCTCGGCCAGTGTGTGGAATTCGACCCCGCATTCTCATCCGACACGTTAACCCTACATTCTGCCCACGATGTGTGAAAGAGATTGCTGCCTCTTCTCTATGGTTGATTTTTTTTTATATAATTACCTGTATTATTATGCTTGAAAAACCAGATGCGTGTGTGAAGTTACGGAATTCGGCGACCGGGAGTGACCCCATGTAAACACCCTGGTGCACCTGGCTTCTTTGATGGTCTGCAACGTCTATTCTCGCATCATACTATATTTACACTAATGATAAAATAGCTTTTTAAAAAATCCAATATACTTCCAAAAATTGAAATGGACTAATAACCAGATCCCTTGCAATAAAATGAATCAATAACCAGCACTGAAAAAGCTGCTATTAACCTGACCTCATGATGTGAGAAACGATCTCAGATATAAGTCTGCTAACTAAAGAATGTGACGCACGGGACAATGGTCGAGAGGTTTAAAGCATTAGTTAGTGAATTTAGTGACATAATATTGTGAGTTCAAACCCTGGGTAGGGTAGTAGAGTTATACTCAGACTTATGAACGGATGCTATTTACATTATTCGGACTACTTGTCTCACCTTTGTTGCCATATTTATCACAGCGTTTCGGCCTTCTTCAGGTGGTTAGAATGGCGAACTAAAGCCTTTATTTTGCTCGATGGGGTAGAGACTGTTCTAGTTCCACGTCTAATGGATATCGGTTATCTCCTGTTAATTCACCAAGTTCTCCACTGTCTTAACCAGGTATTGAACTCACAACTCTTTGGGTCCTGTCACTGGATTTAACCAACACCTTTATCCATTGTGTCCTTAAGGCCATCTGTGTATGAATTTCTGGAACTTATAAACTTAATGTCTTCAGTAACCATTTTTACCAGTGCTCATATTCCAATTTTTACTGTTATTATTGCATATTTTTTACTAGAGCAATTTTCGTTGTTGTTATTGCTTTTCTTAGGCACTCCTTATTACTAGTTCCCATATTGTATTCATTTCTATGCTTAGTCGGCTCAGGAGATTTTTGTGGCATAGCATATGTGCTGATTCCTTAAGTTTACTAATTTTCCAATGATGTTCTTGTCTATGATTTCAACCTGATCCCACAGAGGACGGTGATCTCCCTTTTCTTTCCATATGATTTTTCCACTTCCCCTCGTGTTACAGCTTTTTGGTATTCTTGAAGCCTTACCTCAGATATACTCAGACTTATGAACGGATGTTCCCTCATGGTGTCTGCGTGCCTTGAGCTTAGTGGAACACTTACATACGACCCATCGCTAAAGATGCAGGGAAAATGGTCGGTTCCCGGGGTACCTCACCAGTGAGTACCTGACTCCTCCTGCTATCATCTACTTTTGGAAAATCAGGCTGGAAATGCCATATATCGGCAGGAGCTTTCCACTATTTACATTATTCCTCAAGGACACATGGCACAGTGGATAAAGGCGTTGGTTAGATCCAGGGACAGGACCCAAAGAGTGTGAGTTCAATACCCGGTTAAGGCAGAGAGAACTTGGAGAGGGGAATTAACAGGAGATAACTGATAACTGACATCCATCAAACATGGCACGTGGTACGTGGAACTACCCCAGTGAGCGAAATAAAGGGTTCAGTTCGACATTGCAACCACCTGAAGAAGGCCAGAGTGTACAACGACCGAAACGTTGTAATAAATATGGCGACAAAGATGAGGACAATAGTCCGAATAATGTAAATAGTGTACATAATACCTCATCTCATAAATATAGACAGGAGCTTTCCAGTCTTCACTTTCTACTCTCGACGAAGTCCAAAAGTAATCTCTGCGTCCTTGTGGGTGATGAATTATCCTCCACAGCTCCTTTCTCACAGATAAGACGTCCCAAGCCTCTCGCTGCTCTATCGCTATTTCCATTGTGAGTGTACAGATGAACTATACGCCTTATTACCACCAGTTATAATCTTCACAGATAAAAGCCACCCTGCCACGCCCATTGTAGCGAACCACCCTCATTCCCTTTGTATTCCATTGGTGAGATGTTCCACTTGAGCAGCTTCTTCCCACGGACAACTGCCTTGTGGAACCGACTTGTTTCCCCGATCATTACAACCTTCAAGTCAAGTGTTAACCGTTGTCTTCCATGCATATCCACATATGTTGTGACTCTTATTCTGTAACCCTCTACCTCGAGTGGCACTCAGGTCTTGTACAGCGTGAACATCATTGTAAAAAAACAGAACTGACAAAAACTGAACAATTAACCATGATAAGTTATCTCTCTATATGGAAAGTGTAACAAGAACAAGCTACCATACATAGATCGAATAACGGATCCAGTTCGAAACTGCTTATAAAATTAGCAGAATCGGCAGAAACCTGAAGACGGCCGGAGAGCACAACGACCAAAACATTATGATAAGCAATAACAATGATGAGAAAATTTCTGATAGATAGATAGATATAAACAGTCCGAAATAGATAGATAGATAGATAGATAGATAGATAGATAGATAGATAGATAGATAGATAGATAGATAGATATAAACAGACCGAAATAGATAGATAGATAGATAGATAGATAGATATAAACAGACCGAAATAGATAGATAGATAGATAGATAGATAGATAGATATAAACAGACCGAAATAGATAGATAGATAGATAGATAGATAGATAGATAGATAGATAGATAGATATAAACAGACCGAAATAGATAGATAGATGGATAGATAGATAGATAGATAGATAGATAGATAGATAGATAGATAGATAGATAGATAGATAGATATAAACAGTCCGAAATAGATAGATAGATAGATAGATAGATAGATAGATATAAACAGACCGAAATATAGATAGATAGATAGATAGATAGATAGATAGATAGATAGATAGATAGATATAAACAGACCGAAATAGATAGATAGATAGACAGACAGACAGATAGATAGATAGATAGATAGATAGATAGATAGATAGATAGATAGATAGATAGATAGATAGATAGATATAAACAGACCGAAATAGATAGATAGATAGATAGATAGATAGATAGATATAAACAGACCGAAATAGATAGATAGATAGATAGATAGATAGATAGATAGATAGATAGATATAAACAGACCGAGATAGATAGATAGATAGATAGATAGATAGATAGATAGATATAAACAGACCGAGATAGATAGATAGATAGATAGATAGATAGATAGATAGATAGATAGATAGATAGATAGATAGATAGATATAAACAGACCGAGATAGATAGATAGATAGATAGATAGATAGATAGATAGATAGATAGATAGATAGATAGATAGATATAAACAGACCGAGAAAGAAAGAAAGAAAGAAAGAAAGAAAGAAAGAAAGAAAGAAAAAAAGAAAGAAAGAACAGAATTAGATAACAGACATCTTTTATTCATATATGAAAAACATTTAATATTTTGTCGTGTTAAGTTTGGGGTCGTCGATTAAAGTTCAGAATGTGTCGTGTGTTGACGAACAAAAATTGTTGAATTAGTTGAGAGAATAGACAAACATGAGAATGGAATAAAGTGAGATAGAATTCTTTTATTCTATCGGAAGCTTTTTTATGTGGAGAATGTTTAAGGATCGTTCCTGAAAGAAAGTGTAAATTCAAAGAATGTTCTTATGATAGCTTCTGTAAAAAATAAAGCGATGTCTTGTCTAAGTTATGTGCGTCAGTTCCGGAACGCTAAGTTTAGATTTCCTACCTCGGCCTCGGTACGGTGTGAAAGACGGGCAGCCTTTTGAATTCGCACTAAGCAAGCACCCAGTTTATTTATTTATTTATGCTACGTATGGCCAAAAGCTGAAAAAATATCGGTGTTGCTGACAGAGTGATCAACGCAAGCGTGTCTGGCGAAAAGATACAACGCCTGCTAAATCTTTAACTTTCGCCAATACTGTATAATCGATACATTGCAAACTTTTCTGACAACCTATTCTTAGCAAAAAACTTAAACATTTATTTCCTTCTGAGAGTTCTTCTGATTTTTAATGACGTTCTTTTATTTGGGGGGGGGATAACATTCAGCTGTACAGTCTGGAAAATAGATACCAGATTTTGAAATGAGTATTTATTATTGTAAGAATTTTTAAAATGATTATTTTATATTGTTCGTGAAGAAAAACTTTAAAATATGTATAAATTAAGATTTGCTAAAAAACAAAACAAAAAAAACGAATTACAAAGTTTCAAATTATAGCGAACGTATTGGAATATATTCAATTAATTAATAAGTCTCAGACAAAATAAAAATGTCTTTTTTAAAATGATTAATAAGACAGGATATCTCTACTGAGTGGCTACCAAGTTAAGATAAAATTTAAATAACATAATTTATGGAGAAAGATAAAATTTACACACCATTTAAAACGTGTATCAAATTATTAATCTGCAAACTTACAACTTTTTACTCATGTATAGTAATTAATTTAGAAATGTTATACTCTTCAAATAATTGAAGATTCGAAACAATTGAGATGATAATTTTTCTGTTAAATATTCGCGCGCATTTTCTGTCTATTATTACGTCTGCGAGTGAGGTATAAACAGAAGTACAATGTATCGAGTAGGCAGTCAGAGTTCAAGCAGTCCGATGTTACAGTCTGCGTCGAAGTATTTAAAGACATTTTCCTTGGTCTACTATATATCCTTCGTATGAAATTTATCTTCATAAGTAGAAATTGAACTATAAAAAAAGAAAACACAGCTTTTGAAGAACACTTCAATGAATTCTGGAATACAAATTACTTTTTTTTTTTTTTTGAGGACGAGTTCAATATTTTACCCTCTCAACCTCCGATAAATTTCAGTCTTTTTTTCACTTTTATTAGAATCCATGTTCAGCCCAGTCCCCAAAGCTACGCTATCACTGGGCGGCGGTGAGTTAATTAAACCGTAATATGACATATAAGAGATAAAATTTTGTAACAATATATATACAACTATCATATTCAGTAAACCATTGAACATCTTGTATCAGGTTGCACGATATTGGCACCAACTGAATATAAAAACCGGCATGACAGAGTGGGCCAATATCTGCACTGGAAAATTTGCAACTTCTGCGGGAAGGAAACTGAAAGAAACTGGTACGAACACCACCCAGGACCGGTTACAGAGATAGGACCCGTTACAATTCTATGTGACTACACAATACACACTGACAGAACAATCAAAGCCAACCGCCCAGACATTGTTATTAAAGAAAAAAATGCCTCCTTATTGATAAGGCAGTCCCTGCAGACTGCTATGTATCTTTGAAGATATTCGAAAAGCTGTCAAAATACAAGGACCTTGAAATAGAAATCTCAAAAATGTGGCACATGGGAACATCAACAATCCCTGTTGTAGTTGGAGCCTTAGGATTGGTTGGAAAAGATTCCAGTAGACTAATTGAAGGGATCCCTGGAAGCCCATGCTTTAAAGAAATACAAAAAATTGTTCTCACGAGTACAGCCCACACCTTAAGAAGGGCTTTGTCTATGAAAAATTTTCTTTTTTTTTTTTGCAGTGGAAAACATCATGATGCCATTTCTAACCATAGGTCTCTGGACGGGACCCGGAAAGAAATATGTACACACCAGAAATCAAAGGAAATAAAATAATAATGATAATAATAATAATAATCAGTACTTACTTATAACAGAGTTAAAAGCTGAAATCGAAAATTTTATTCTTGCTGCACAGGACTAATGCTTGCTAACTAGGACTTACCAAGCACATATAGCGAAAAATTGTGTTGACCACAAATGCAGATTCTGTGATAAATATCCAGAAACAATTCACCATTTTGTATCAGGTTGCACAGTGTTAACACCAATTGGATATAAAACCCAGCCTGATAGATTGGGCCAATATCTGCACTGGAAAATATGCCACTTTTGCGGGAAGCAAACTGCAAAAATCTGGTATGAACATCACCCAGACCCGATTCCACAGATACGACCTGGGACTTCACAAGACACGCAGTCAGAACAACCAAAGCTAATCGCCCAGACATCGCGATCAAATAGTAGAAAAAAGATGTCTTTATTCATGTCGTCTTTTTATAGATATATCTTGAGTGATATCTGAATTTTTACACACACACACACATACACACGCACATACACACACATACACACACACATACACACACACATACACGCACACACATGCACACACACACATATATATATATATATATATATATATATATATATATATATATATATATATATATGAGACATAACGCTATATAATTTTTATATCAAGAAACAGTATTGAGAAAATAGTATGACAAGTTGGAAAAATGTTTTTGTGACAACAGAAGTTCTGCCAAGATGGTGATATAGTGTAAGAGGCTGAAAGCAAACATCAACAAAGCACAGTCTGATCAAGTCCTAACAGATGAAACGCATCACAAAAACTTTTTCCAATTTGTCATACTATTTTCTCAATTTAGATAGATAGATAGATAGATACAAAGCTGTTCGATAAAAGTGACTCACCTGATTTTTTTTACTAAAAATATTTTTTGTCTATTGTTTTTGGGGTTAAAATAATTTTTAATCTTACTAATATAAAGACCCCCTTCCCGACCACCTAGAGAAAAAAGTTTATTCACCCTAAGGTATTCTATTGATAATTATAAATTTGGATATAAATGAGATTCATGAAAAAACTCTGTGCAAAAAAAGTGACTCAGATATCGCATTCTTATAATTAAACTGGTAAATTTAAAGAGCTTTTGATATTGAAACTATTTTACAATACACTCAGAACAATATTCTAGAGAATTCTAGAAAAGCTTAAATTAAATCTAGAGTATTCCAGAATATTCCAGAAAGTCTCATACAGTATAAAAACAGCTTGAAATAGCCACTCAAGTCACTAAGCAGATGAAAGGTTACAAACACGCATCAGAACCACTTAAGGCATCTATTATTGCCCTCTCAAAAGCAGGCAAGTCTACGAGAAAAATTGCAGAAATTGCTATAACCTCGCAATCAACTGTCTCTCGAGTGCTTAGGGCACATAAGCATGCCACTCCTGCTCCAAGGAAGGAAGCAAGAGGTCGAAAGAAAAAGATTGATGATAGAACTGGCAGGGTAATCAAGAGAAAAGTTGCGAAGAATAGGACTATAACTAACCAAGAAATTCCAGCCAGTCTAAGTGAAGAGCAAGGTGTTAGTCTTGCCTCTTCAACAGTCCGTCGGTGGCTGTTAGAACAAGGATACAAATATTGTACAAGAAGGTTTAAGCCGCTAATAAGCAAAGCCAACAAAGCCAAGAGACTTGAATGAGCTCACTATTACAAAAATTTTAATCTTAGAAGACTGGAAGAATGTTCTCTTCTCCGATGAAACGAAAGTTGAGCTAAATTCAAAGTATAAGGTGAGTCACTTTTATCGAACAGCACTGCAGATAGGTATTAATATGGAAGGACCAAATAACTAGGTATTAGCAACAGTGCTAAGAAGTATATTTTAATAAATATGCATATACCTACGTTCGAAGTGCAACTTAAGTTTCTTTGTTCTACCAACTCATCAGGCACGAATTATTACTTCAATTTTGGAAATCAAAATTAATAATTCGTGCCTGATGAGTTGGTAAAACAAAGAAACTTAAGTTGCACTTCGAACGTAGGTATATGCATATTTATTAATTTATATATCCATTAATATATGTATCCATTAATTTATCTATCCATTAATATATGTATCCATTAATTTATCTATCCATTAATATACGTATCCATTAATTTATCTATCCATTAATATATGTATCCATTAATTTATCTATCCATTAATATATGTATCCATTAATTTATCTATCCATTAATATACGTATCCATTAATTTATATATCCATTAATATATGTATCCATTAGTTTTTCATTTGTGGCTTTCGAGAGTCGCGTTTTCACGCAACAATGAGTGTCACTTTTACGAGTTAATTTCTTCTTTTTTTTTCTTTAAAGATTTCCTTACCCACTTGAAGAATAAATGTCGCCCTAATAATAACAAATAAAACAATACCTATAGTTGTTAAACAATCATTACATTACCGCACTGGTTAACTTGATATCTATTCGATAGTATCTCAATTAATTGGGTATCATGTACCAAACCAAAATACTAAATCCGACAAATATTTAACAATTACAGAAAATATTAGAGTAAATAAACTGTTAAAAAATGACTGCAAATAATAGAAGCCTTAACCATAAAAGCACGTCATTACACCTGAAGAATCAAAAAACATAAATATAAAACAGAAACCGATGTATAAAACCGATATCCGAAAACAACAAAAGAAATATATTTCATACATACATACATATATATATATATATATATATATATATATATATATATATTCGCCATTAATTACATTAACTTTACTGATTAATTCTTTGTATGACTACTCCTTTATAATATTATAAAGGAGTAGTCATACAAAGAATTAATCAGTAAAGTTAATGTAATTAATGGCGAATTCACTTTGCTAACAGATTTAATAAAGCATTAACTTACTAACCACACGTTGAATGACACGAACTTTGTTTTTAAAAATTGTAAAATTCTTTATAATATATATATATATATATATACATATATATATATATATATATATATATATATATATATATATATATATATATATATATATATATATATATATATATATATGCAGTCAGCTATTAATAGACAAACAATTCCTTGATACAGGCCTATGAAATCCGAAAGAACACAGGAGACACTGGACGATTGATGTTCTCGAAAACACAAAAATGGTCCGCGTCGTAGAAAAATTCAATAATATATTTCAGTCTGAACTTTGGTTGGTCTTCAACCAAACTTGCATCTATCTATCTATCTATCTACCTATCTATCTATCTATCTATCTATCTCGCTCTCTCTCTCTCCCTTTCTATATATATATATATATATATATATATATATATATATATATATATATATTGTGTATCTAGGCAGCAATCATTCTTTCATGCAAGTTTCATTAAATATGATAGACAAGGTGCTTTGATTAAGTATTTATAAAACAATTTCATGTGCTCTTATAATTTTTTTCTTTTCAGTAGACAAATTATATAAAAAGGGCTAAAAAATAATGGAAGCCTTATTAATAAAACAAAAAAAAACAACACTCAATAATATCGACTATGAACATCAACACAGTATCTTCATCTTGTTTTGAAAATGAAACATTATATAAATACATACATACAACAATTTATTTCTAGCTAACAGTTAATATATTTCAACCTTGAAAATGGCTAAATGTATAGCCGAAAGCGCTCGGTAAAAAACACTTGGACAGTTTTTATATAATTTATCTACTGAAAAGAAAAAATTATTAGATCACATGAAAAATTTTATAAAGAAACTTAATCAAAGCACCTTGTCTGTAAATTTTAATGAAACTTTCATATATATGTGTGTGTGTGTGTGCGTGTGCGTGTGTGTGTGTGTGTGTGTGCGCGTGTGTGTGTCTGTGTGTCTGCACGCGCGTGCGTGTGTGTTTGTTTGTTTCATTACATGCTACGGACAAGAAAATTTTTCAAAGATTTTTATTCCGTTTGACTCGTGTCCTTATATTTTTCTTTAATGAGGACTAAGAGTAAACAAACTTCCTTTAATGATTCTTGTTCCAGGCGTTTTGGGTTAATTCATTAGACATGTTCAAGGGAGCCGTCGTTAGTATATTCTTTGTGTTTGTAGTTTAAGCCGTGTTGCATAGTAATTCTATGTTGGGTTACTTTCAGAACATTCCCAATGCGTTGCGACTAATTGCAAAGCAACTAATGTTGAATGAAAGTCTATATTTTTTTATAAAAAGAGCTTGCAAAAGACGTTTAAAGATAATGTCCTCATGGCTATATTGAGAGATATAAAAGAAACATTTATTAAATATCTCTTTCTCTTTGCTCTTTTTAGACAATTAATTGCATTATCGTAAAAGTTACAATTCTTGGCATTATCATTCTAACTTTAAACTGGAAGCCAAAGTCTTTTTGTGCACGGGGCAACACCGAATATTGCAAAACTCAAAATTTAAAAACAAAAATAAACATAACCATGCAAGTTCGAATTTAGAATCCATTTTCTTTATCGGTAACTATTTCCTTAAACTTACCAAGATTTCCTTCCCCAGTCCCCCACCCCGGAGCAACCACTCCAGTCAAATTCTTATTCTTGTCAGGGGAAAGACGACTGCTTTCTTATCATGTAAAGAAAAAACAGCTTGGAGCATGAAAATCTGAAATGGCATTACAATGTTTCGATATAGCTGCAACAAAACTCAGTTTAGAGACAGACAAAAAAAAAAACAGATATAAATTATAAGTAAAATCTAACATTGTGTGCAACATGGGCATTATATACCAGGGGTGGTCAAGCCATGACTCGCGAGCCACATACGGCTCTTTGACCCTTTATATGCGGGTCGTGGAAATATGTTGACTGGGCCCCCTTTTTCATCACAGTTAATATAAAAAGGTAAATAAGAAACAATTGAAGCTTTATAATTATTTACTGGGTATGAATTGAAAGCCCCATTGGATTAAAATGGATGTTAAATATTAATGTGCATGTAACAAAAATATGTGTAAATTTTGTCCATGTTTTGCGGCTCTCAAACACCGGAACTTTATCCAATGTGGCCACCCCTGTTATATGCGTATATGTAGGAGTATGTGTTGTAATTATGATAGCTTTTTCTTATGTTTATTCCCTACATTGTAATTGATGGAGATTTTGACCATAGCATGGAGTATACTTTAAATATTGTATCCTATTAGATGAAGAAGTGCCATGAAGCAACAGAGATGTGGTTCTATCAATGAATACAGAGATGATAATGGATACACAATGTTAACAATGAGGAAGTATTACGGAAAATAGTAACTATATATTTATACTAACAATCAAAACGAAATAGATGAATTTTTTAATTTTTTGTACGGTTTATCAACCCTGTTCAGGTTTCTTAAAGCCAGAAAATATTTTTAGATTGTAAGATATTTTTTGGGGATATAATAATCGTTTAGTCTTACTAATCAACCCATATTTGGGGGAGAAGACATCGATTCATACCAAAGTTATTTGCGCGTAAGGGAATATAACGATCCCAACGAGAATTGGATCTCGGCTCTCGGATAAACAATTCAGAGCCATTATCCATTACACCAGACACACATCCAAGCTTACACCTCCTGGTATTCCTAAACGGTCACCCATCTACGTAGTGACTAAGCTCAACGCTGCTTAATTTCGGTAATCGTACAGGAACCGGTGTTTCAAGGTGATGCGGCCGTAAGCTGTTGCATTTTGATCTAGCATTTTCACTATTTTTGTTTTATTACGCAATGCCATTGTATTATTGTTTTTTTTACATAATGGATTTTCACTATTTTTGTTTTATTGCGCAATTCCATTGTATTATTGTTTTTTCTTTGCATAAAGCATTTTCTCTATTTTTGTTTTATTGTGGCATTCCATTGTATTAATGATATTTTTACATAAAGCATTTTCAATATTTTTCTTTTATTACACAATTCCATTGTATTATTGTTTTTTTAAATCAAGCATTTTCTCTATTTTTGTTTTATTGTGCAATTCCATTCTATTAATGATTTTTTACATAAAGCATTTTCACTATTTTTGTTTTATACGCAATTCTATTGTATTATTGTTTTTTTTACATAAAGCATATTGAGTATGTTTGTTTTATTGCGCAATTCCATTGTATTATTGTTTTTTAAATAAAGTATTTTCCCCATTTTTGTTTTATTTCACTGTATTATCGTTTTTTTACATAAAGCATTTTCACTATTTTTGCTTTATTGCTCAATTTCATTGTATTAATGATTTTTTACATGAAGCATTTTCACTATTTTTGTTTCCTGCCGCAATTCCATTGTATTAAATGATTTTTACATGAAACATTTTCATTATTTTTGTTAATTACGCAATTCCATTGTATTATTGTTTTTTTACATAAAGCATTTTCACTATTTTTGTTTTATTGCGCAATTCCATTGTATTATTGTTTTTTTACATGAAGCATTTTCTCTATTTTTGTTTTATTGAACAATTCCATGGTCTAAATGATTTTCTACATAAAGCATTTTCACTATTTTTTATTTTATTGCGCAATTCCATTGTATTCATGTTTTTTTTAGATGAAGCATTTTCACTATTTTTGTTTTATTGCGCAATTCCATTGTATTACGGGTTTTATTTACAAAAAGCATTTTCACTATTTTTATTTTATTGCGCAATTCCATTGCATTAATGATTTTTTACATAAAGCATTTTCAATATTTTCTTTTATTACGCAATTCCATTGTATTATTGTTTTTTACATGAAGCATTTTCTCTATTATTGTTTTATTGAACAATTCCATTGTATAAAAGGTTTTTTACATAAAACATTTTCATTATTTTTGTTTTATTACGCAATTCCATTGTATTATTTTTTTCATAAAAGATTTTCTCTATTTTTGTTTTATTACGCAATTCCATTGTATTATTTTTTTTTACATAAACCATTTTCACTATTCTGTTTTTATGCGCAATGCGATTGTATTATTGTTTTTTTACATAAAGCATTTTCAATATTTTTGTCTCATTACGCAATTCCATTGTATTATTTTTTTTATATAAAGCATTTTCACTATTTTGGTTTTATTGCGCAATTCCATTTTATTATTGTTTCTTTTTACGTAAAGCATTTTCACTATTTTGTTTTTATACGCAATGCGATAGCATTATTGTTTTTTTACTTAATGCATTTTTAAAATTTTTTGTTACATTACGCAATTCCATTATTGTTTTTCTCTAACATAAATCATTTTCACTATTTTGGTTTTATTACGCAATTCCATTGTATTATGTTTTTTTTTTACATAATGCATTTTTACTATTTTTGTTTTATTGCGCAGTTCCATTGTATTATTGTTTTCTTACAAAAAGCATTTTCGCTCTTTTTATTTTATTGCGCAATTCCATGGCATTAATGATATTTTACATAAAGCATTTTCACTATTTTTGTTTTATTGCGCAATTCCATTGTATAAAATATTTTTTACATAAAGCATTTTCACTATTTTTGTTTTATTGCACAATTCCATTGCATTATGTTTTTTTTACAAAAAGCATTTGCACTATTTTTGTTTTACTGCACATTTCCATTGTATTATTGTTTTTTTTTACATAAAGCATTTTCACTATTTTGTTTTTATGCGCAATACGATTGTATTATTGTTTTTTTACATAAAGCATTTTCATTTTTTTTTTGTTTCGTTACGCAATCCCATTGTATTATTGTTTTTTCTATCATAAGTCATTTTCACCATTTTGGTTTTTTACGCAATTACATTCTATCATTGTTTTTTTTTATTCATAAAGCATATTCACTATTTTTGTTTTATTGCGCATTTCCATTGTATTATTGATGTTTTTTGTTATGTAAAGCATTTTCTCTATTTTTGTTTTATCGCCCAATTTCATTGTATTAATGTTTTTTTTACATAAAGCATTTTCACAATTTTGTTTTATTGCGCGATTCCATTGCATTATTGTTTTTTTACATAAAGCATTTTCACTATTTTTGTTTTATTGCACTATTCCATTGTATTATGGTTTTTTTACAAAAAGCATTTTCACTATTTTTTTTATTCCGCATTTCCATTGTATTATTGATGTTTTTTGTTACGTAAAGCATTTCATCTACTTTTGTTTTATCGCACAATTTCATTGTATTACCGGTTTTATTTACAAAAAGCATTTTGACTATTTTGGTTTTATTGCGCAATGCGATTGTATTATTGTTTTTTTACATAAAGCATTTTCAATATTTTTTTGTTTTATTAGCAATTTCATTGTAATTATTGTTTTTTTCTAACATAAATCATTTTCACTATTTTGGTTTTAGTACGCAATTTCATTGTATTATTGTTTCTTTTTTACATAAAGCATTTTCACTATTTTTATTTTATTGCGCAATTCCATTGCATTAATGATTTTTTACATAAAGTTTTTTCACTATTTTTTGTTTTATTGCTCAATTCCATTGTATTACGGTTTTTTTTACATAAAGTATTTTCATAATTTTGTTTTATTGCGCAATTCCATTGTATTATTGTTTTTTTACATAAAGTATTTTCACTATTTTTGTTTTATTGAGCAATTCCATGGTCTAAATGTTTTTCTACATAAAGCATTTTCACTATTTTTGTTTTATTACGCAATTCCATTGTATTATTTTTTTATTTTTTTCATAAAGGATTTTCACTATTTTTATTTTATTGCGCAATTCCATTGTATTAATGTTTTTTTTACATAAAGCATTTTCACAATTTTGTGTTATTGCGCGATTCCATTGCATTATTGTTTTTTTTACATAAAGCATTTTCACTATTTTTGTTTTATACGCAATTCCATTGTATTATTGTTTTTTTACATAAAGTATTTTCACTATTTTGTTTTCATGCGCAATGTGATTGTATTATTGTTTTTTTACATAAAGCATTTTCAATATTTTTTCTTTCATTACGCAATTCCATTGTATTATTTTTTTTTATATAAAGCATTTTCACTATTTTGGTTTTATTGCGCAATTCCATTGTATAAAAGGTTTTTTACATAAAACATTTTCATTATTTTTGTTTTATTACGCAATTCCATTGTATTATTTTTTTCATAAAAAATTTTCTCTATTTTTGTTTCATTACGCAATTCCATTGTATTATTTTTTTTTATATAAAGCATTTTCACTATTTTGGTTTTATTGCGCAATTCCATTGTATAAAAGGTTTTTTACATAAAACATTTTCATTATTTTTGTTTTATTACGCAATTCCATTGTATTATTTTTTTCATAAAAGATTTTCTCTATTTTTGTTTCATTACGCAATTCCATTGTATTATTTTTTTTTTATATAAAGCATTTTCACTATTTTGGTTTTATTGCGCAATTCCATTGTATAAAAGGTTTTTTACATAAAACATTTTCATTATTTTTGTTTTATTACGCAATTCCATTGTATTATTTTTTTCATAAAAGATTTTCTCTATTTTTGTTTTATTACGCAATTCCATTGTATTATTGTTTTTTTACAAAAAGCATTTTCACTATTTTGTTTTCATGCGCAATGCGATTGTCTTATTGTTTTTTACATAAAGCATTTTCAATATTTTTGTTTTATTAGCAATTTCATTGTATTATTGTTTTTTTCTAACATAAATCATTTTCACTATTTTGGTTTTAGTACGCAATTCCATTGTATTATTGTTTTTTTTACATAAAGCATTTTCACTATTTTGGTTTTATTGCACTATTCAATTGTATTATGGTTTTCTTACAAAAAGCATTTTAACTATTTTTATTTCATTGCGCAATTCCATTGTATTAATGATTTTTTGCATAAAGCATTTTCACTATTTTTATTTTATTGCGCAATTCCAATGTTTTATTGTTTTTTACATGAAGCATTTTCACTATTTTTGTTTTATTGCGCATTTCCATTTTATTAATGATTTTTTACATGAAGCATTTTCTCTATTTTTGTTTTATTGCGCAATTCCATTGAATTATTGTTTTTTTACATGAAGCATTTTCTCTATTTTTGTTTTATTGCGCAATTCCATTGTATTAATGATTTTTTACATAAAGCATTTTCAATATTTTTGTTTTATTGCGCAATTCCATTGTATGAATGATTTTTTACATAAAGCATTTTCACTATTTTTGTTCCACGTGCCATTCTTCTTCCGGATGTCTCAGTTATTTCCCTTTAACTCAACTCTCTTTGTTCACCACTGAAGCAGCCAGGAATTGAACTCACAAGTCTTTTGAGTCAAGTCACTGTATCCAACCAAAGCTTTAATTCACTGGGACGATATAACGGGTTCAGTTCCAAATTACAATCACCTGAAAAGGGCCGGAGCGTACAACGGTCAAACCGTCGGGAATATGGCAACAAAGATGAAGACAACAGTACATTCAATGTAAATAGTGTAAATAATTACAATACCTCATCTCAAAAATAGAGACAGAAGTTGAAGGTGAATATGGCAATAAAGATGAGGACAACAGTCCAAACAATGTAAATAGTGTAAATAGTTACAATACCTCATCTGAGAAATAGAGACAGATGTTGAAGGTGAATATGGCAATAAAGATGAGGACAACAGTCCAAACAATGTAAATAGTGTAAATAGTTACAATACCTCATCTGAGAAATAGAGACAGATGTTGAAGGTGAATATGGCAATAAAGATGAGGATAACAGTCCAAACAATGTAAATAGTGTAAATAGTTACAATACCTCATATGAGAAATAGAGACAGATGTTGAAGGTGAATATGGCAATAAAGATGAGGACAACAGTCCAAACAATGTAAATAGTGTAAATAGTTACAATACCTCATCTGAGAAATAGAGACAGATGTTGAAGGTGAATATGGCAATAAAGATGAGGACAACAGTCCAAACAATGTAAATAGTGTAAATAGTTACAATACCTCATCTGAGAAATAGAGACAGATGTTGAAGGTGAATATGGCAATAAAGATGAGGACAACAGTCCAAACAATGTAAATAGTGTAAATAGTTACAATACCTCATCTGAGAAATAGAGACAGATGTTGAAGGTGAATATGGCAATAAAGATGAGGATAACAGTCCAAACAATGTAAATAGTGTAAATAGTTACAATACCTCATCTGAGAAATAGAGACAGATGTTGAAGGTGAATATGGCAATAAAGATGAGGACAACAGTCCAAACAATGTAAATAGTGTAAATAGTTACAATACCTCATCTGAGAAATAGAGACAGATGTTGAAGGTGAATATGGCAATAAAGATGAGGACAACAGTCCAAACAATGTAAATAGTGTAAATAGTTACAATACCTCATCTGAGAAATAGAGACAGATGTTGAAGGTGAATATGGCAATAAAGATGAGGACAACAGTCCAAACAATGTAAATAGTGTAAATAGTTACAATACCTCATCTGAGAAATAGAGACAGATGTTGAAGGTGAATATGGCAATAAAGATGAGGACAACAGTCCAAACAATGTAAATAGTGTAAATAGTTACAATACCTCATCTCAGAAATATAGACACATGTTGAAGGTGAATATGGCAATAAAGATGAGGACAACAGTCCGAACAATGTAAATAGTGTAAATAGTTACAATACCTCATCTGAGAAATAGAGACAGATGTTGAAGGTGAATATGGCAATAAAGATGAGGACGACACTCCGAACAATGTAAATAGTGTAAATAGTTACAATACCTCATCTGAGAAATAGAGACAGATGTTGAAGGTGAATATGGCAATAAAGATGAGGACAACAGTCCGAACAATGTAAATAGTGTAAATAATTACTATACCTTATCTCAGAAATAGAGAAAGAAGTTGAAGGTGAATATGGCAATAAAGATGAGGACAACAGTCCAAACAATGTAAATAGTGTAAATAGTTACAATACCTCATCTGAGAAATAGAGACAGATGTTGAAGGTGAATATGGCAATAAAGATGAGGACAACAGTCCAAACAATGTAAATAGTGTAAATAGTTACAATACCTCATCTGAGAAATAGAGACAGATGTTGAAGGTGAATATGGCAATAAAGATGAGGACAACAGTCCAAACAATGTAAATAGTGTAAATAGTTACAATACCTCATCTGAGAAATAGAGACAGATGTTGAAGGTGAATATGGCAATAAAGATGAGGACAACAGTCCGAACAATGTAAATAGTGTAAATAATTACTATACCTCATCTCAAAAATAGAGACAGAAGTTGAAGGTGAATATGGCAATAAAGATGAGGACAACAGTCCAAACAATGTAAATAGTGTAAATAGTTACAATACCTCATCTGAGAAATAGAGACAGATGTTGAAGGTGAATATGGCAATAAAGATGAGGACAACAGTCCAAACAATGTAAATAGTGTAAATAGTTACAATACCTCATCTGAGAAATAGAGACAGATGTTGAAGGTGAATATGGCAATAAAGATGAGGACAACAGTCCAAACAATGTAAATAGTGTAAATAGTTACAATACCTCATCTGAGAAATAGAGACAGATGTTGAAGGTGAATATGGCAATAAAGATGAGGACAACAGTCCAAACAATGTAAATAGTGTAAATAGTTACAATACCTCATCTGAGAAATAGAGACAGATGTTGAAGGTGAATATGGCAATAAAGATGAGGACAACAGTCCAAACAATGTAAATAGTGTAAATAGTTACAATACCTCATCTGAGAAATAGAGACAGATGTTGAAGGTGAATATGGCAATAAAGATGAGGACAACAGTCCAAACAATGTAAATAGTGTAAATAGTTACAATACCTCATCTGAGAAATAGAGACAGATGTTGAAGGTGAATATGGCAATAAAGATGAGGACAACAGTCCGAACAATGTAAATAGTGTAAATAGTTACAATACCTCATCTGAGAAATAGAGACAGATGTTGAAGGTGAATATGGCAATAAAGATGAGGACGACACTCCGAACAATGTAAATAGTGTAAATAGTTACAATACCTCATCTGAGAAATAGAGACAGATGTTGAAGGTGAATATGGCAATAAAGATGAGGACAACAGTCCGAACAATGTAAATAGTGTAAATAATTACTATACCTTATCTCAGAAATAGAGAAAGAAGTTGAAGGTGAATATGGCAATAAAGATGAGGACAACAGTCCAAACAATGTAAATAGTGTAAATAGTTACAATACCTCATCTGAGAAATAGAGACAGATGTTGAAGGTGAATATGGCAATAAAGATGAGGACAACAGTCCGAACAACGTAAATAGTGTAAATAATTACATTACTTCATCTCAGAGATAAAATCTGACTCATTTTAAATTGATAATAATGAGTATTGAAAAATCAACAATAATAACATTGATTTAAACTGTTAATAATAATAATAATAATAATAATAATAATAATAATAATAGTAATATTAGAGAAAATTTTTCATCTCCACATTAATAGAATAAGCTATTAAGAAAATAAGAGATGTTGATCCTTTTCTTTGCATTTTAAGTCTTTCTCATTTGTTTAGCGGTCCTTTTTTTAAGATTTGACATTCACTAAATATGAAAAGCAGAAGAAACAGTGAGGAAGCGACTTAATGATTTTAAATGAATTGATAGAACAAAATCAAAGAAGGGAAGTAAAGGGTCAGAAATTACTTAAGACGACAAAAGGAAATTGTGGAGAGCTATGATCGGCTACATTCTGAAAGTTGATATTCATATATCACCAATTTTTCTAATTTTACAACTACGCAAATATACGGCTCTTTTCAGATTAAGACTAAAAAAAAAGATCATCCATCTTTTTGTCTACTCAATATTTGTTGTTGATCTCTTCACGCAGAATTACACCAACTAAATTAAGCATCAATAAAAACAAACAAAAAACATCACCGGAAGAGGGTTGGAGAATGGATCAAGTGAAATGTTGCGAAACAGGGATTGTATCTTCTTCAAAACCAAATGAACATTTAACCACAAAAACTCTGAGAGTACTTTCATGTAGTATTGGGATTAAAGTGATTTGTCATGATAGAGAATTTCGAAGAACCAGTTCCTGGACTGCTCTAAAAATTATTTTATCTGTTATCAATTAAACAGTTTTTCGGCACAAATCAGCTGTTTTCTGAAAATAGCTGAGTCCAATTTGCTCATTCAATCTGATATTCTGTTCATGTGGAGACAACAGAATTTGGTAGAAAGTGTTTAGCTTCCAAAAAGAATGTAAAAAATGAAGTTGATATACAGTAAACTTTCATATATCTGTTGTGGATTTGAATCAACCCACAATAAAGAAAAGGGCGAGAAAGAGTTTTAAATATAATTTATTTTTATTTTCGTGTTTTTACAGCTAAATCTTTCCCAGCGTGTGTGAGTGCTAACGTTCCTTGTTTGTTAAGATGAAAAGAAATGTGATTTTTTTCGCGTGTATTTGTGAAAAAGAGAGGCGAGGGAGAAAGTGAGGAGGAAAGTGTAAGTGTCATGTAGCTTGGTGAGGAGGACGGATGAATGAGTTTGAAGCCGACGTTCTGAACTGATGTCGCATATATCCATCTCTATCTCCTTACTAGCTTGCCTGGTCTATAATCTTGGCTCATATACTCTTCAAAGGGATGGCGAAGTACAGTTTTTATTGTCGGCGGAAACGCACCCGTTGGTTGAAAAATATTAAATATTTATTTTCAAAGGATTAATTTATTAACCGGAAGGATGCGCGGATCCTCTGGCTTAGAAACTATTTTTTGTCATTGGGTGATTGACTGTTTTTTTGTTTATTTTCCTCTTCGATCCACATGTCGACAATAAAACAATAAATCCTACGTGTATATTTATTACACTATATGAAAATTTTCTAGAAAAATGCTATTTAAAGTTTAGTTTTAAGATTGGCCTTATTTCAATTAAAATGGTTCTGTATGTAAGTTTTGATATAATGGATATCGGCTAGGAATGACGACTCGGAGAGCCGAGTTCGAATTCCAGTCGAAATTCACTTACGCACAAATACCCTTGGGAAAGGTATGAATCCATCTCTTCTCCTTCCAGCTATGGGTTGAATAGCAGGACAGACTGAGTTCTTTAGCCTTGGTTGGCAACCAGTCTACTGCAGAAAGAAAACCCGAAAAAATCTGCCTCGTCAGTCATGTATCGCATGATACATGATCGCCTAAGCGTGTATCATGTATGGCATTTAACTGACTGACTGAAGTACGAATGTGTTAAAAAGTGAGTATATGCTGATAAGTGTTTTGTTCATGTGCGTACGTTCATGAGATGAAGGAAGATTGACAGAGCAGTTGTTATCTTTGATGTTTTTATCTGCGACTGTAGGAAGTAGAAGAGCAGCAGTGTTTCTTTGAAGTCACAGCGGTACCAAGTGGGCTTTTTGAGATGAGTGAATCCAGTTGTCGACTAATTTTTTATTTATGAAATGACTACCGGTTCACAGGCTTTGAGGTTTTGGAAAACTAAACCGAACCATTTGATTACTTAATTATTCTGTCTAAACGAACTCATGATGTGGTTTCTACTGCATCTGTCGATTTCTAACAGGCTCAAGTCAAGCCTATTTTCCTTTTTGTGTAAAAATCGAGCAGAAGCGCATATCTATTTATATTTCGGGTTTTTTTTTAGAGTTCTCTCGTGGGTTGCTAATTGTTTTTGATGTCCCCTGTCATTGTTTGTTTGGGATATATGTGCATAACCCACACAGCTTAAAATCGTCTAAAATGTTATTAAATTATGTATTGTATTTTTTCTTTATTTAATTTCATTTCGATTATATTTATTCCCAAAATATGGAAATCATGTGATAATAAGTAAAATTAATAGTTGTTTAATAATGCTTTTGGCACATGTAAAATTTATGAAAGTTAAGAAAGAGAGAACTGGCTTATAAGAATTTCGTGGCACGACTGCCCACGTGTAGTTATGTTGTTATTGTATTGGCTATGGGTTACAAGTGGGGTCTGGTAAAAAAAAAAAAATAGCAGTGGAGACTGCGTAGACACAGGCTGATTTGGAGCTCTTCTCATTAAAGTCTACAACAAACAATCCTTCAAAGAACATTTGCTGAGTCTTATTCAAGGCTTTAGAGACTTCTTCTCTCCTTTTATCCCAAACCTCCCTCCCTCCCACACACACACACACACACACACACACACACGCACGCACACACACACACGCACGCACGCACACACACACACACACACACACACACTACTTTCATTTTCTTTCGCGATCTTTTTCTCTCTCCCGTGTGCATACACCACTTTCTCATTCTCTTTCTCTATCTGCCTCTCTCACACACAAATACACACACACACATACACTAATCTCTCATTCTCTTTCTCGTTCTTTTACTTTCTTTCTCTATCTGTCTCTCTAACTCTCTCTCTCTCTCTCTCTCTCAGACACGCACGCACACACAATACTCTCTCGTTTTCTTTCTTACTCTTATTTATTCTCACACACATACACGCATATAAACTAGCAGCTTATCCCCACTCTCTCTCACGCATACTACTCTCTCATTCTCTTTGTTGTATTTCTCTCTCTCTCTCTCTCTCTCTCTCTCTCTCTCTCTCTCTCTCTCTCTCTCTCTCTCTCTCTCTCTCTCTCTCTCACGCACACACACACAGAGAAATCGCCCATTCTCTTTCCCATGGGAGTTTTCTTTCTCAGTCACACACTACTCTCATTTTCTTTCTTGCTCTTTTTCTCTCTTTCTCACTTTCTCTTACACACATTTCACATCACTCTCTCCTGTCTTCGCCCTCTTCCTCTCTCCCCCTTGCTTACACATTTACACTGCTCTTTCAATCTCTGTCTCCCTCTCCCTCTTTCACACACTACTCTCTCATTTACATTCGCGATTTTTTTTCTCTCTCACGCTCACACACACTACTCTCTCATTATCGTGCTCGTTTTTTTACCCCTCTCTCATGCATACACATATACTTTGTCCCCTTTCTCTCTCTCTCTCTCTCTCTCATTACGCTCTCATTCTTTCTCGCTATTTTCTCTCACACACACTACCCTCTCCTTCTCTTTCTCGCTCTTTTCTCTCTTTCTCTCACACACACTACTTCCTCATTCTCTTTCTCTCTCTCTTCTTACTCTCTTTCTCTCACACATACTACTCTCTCATTCTCTTTCTCACTCTTTTTCTCTCTTTCTCTCACGCACACTGCTCTCTCATTATCTTTCTCGCTTTTTATCACTTTCTATCTATCTATCTATCTATCTCATGAATACACTTATACACTACGCTATTGTGCTCTTTCTCTCTCCTTCTCACGCACGCTACTCTCTCATTCTTTGTCTTACTCTTTTTGTTTTCTCCCCCTTTCTTTCTCTCAAACACACTACTCTCTCAATCCTTTTCTTACTCTTTTTCTCTCTTACTCTTTTTGTTTCTCCCTCTCTCTCACTCTCTCTCTCACACACACACGCGCACACACATACACAATTCTCTTATCCTCTTTCTTGTTTTCTTTTTGCAAATGAAGAGAATAAATAAGAAAGAGTGTCTTTTAACCCTTTCTTCTCTTTCTTTTTCTTCGGACTTTTCTTATTTTATTTTATTTTTGTACGTCTCACTTCATTGTTTCGTTCGTAGAATTCTTTCATCTCTTCTTTGTCTTGGTTCATCCTCACGTTTCATCCCCTCATTTTACTTTCTTTCTTTCTTTCTTTCTTATTGTTTCTCCTTGTGTTCTTAAACTTTTCTGTCTTTTTTTTTCTGTACCCACTCTCTCTATCTTCCTCTCTATCGTTCCGGGTTTAATTGGTTTCTTTCACACTCACAGCATCGACCTCGGATCCATTCTATTGTTAAAATACAAAATAGAATTAAATAAAGAAAAAAAAAAGAGAAGAAAGAAATACTGCTCTGCACACCGTTGGCTTCGAGGAAAGAATAAGACGAAAAAATCGTCTGCGAGAGAAAAGCAAAATGATGCAATTAGCAAACAATGAAGACGTGGATTCAACTCAATTCTTTGGCGATGACCGCCCACGTCAGTGCGCATGCGCCAACTCCCGAGCACACACACACACACACACACACACACACACGAGCGCGCGCGCATATATATTCATTTATTTATTTGTTTATTTGCTTATTTCCTTCTGCAGTAGTAAGGTTGTCTGGTGTTGCCCGGGTTAGTGTGGCATTTAAGTAGCATAAGATATAAGACGCCATAACATTTAAGACGCCATATGTTCAAAACATGGAGTAAAATCTTTGGAAAGTTAACTACCTTGGTTGTTTAGTAATAGTAATGGTAATACTAACCATTTCCTTATAAGGAAATATTCGGCATTCATTTACCGAACAGCCAGTGCTACATTCGTAAAAACTTTCTGTTAAAATAACATTGTCCAACAATGATTTTGCTACAGAAAGAATCATTCAGTTTTCTAAAATGGTCATTTGAGTCAATCATCAAAAGGAAATCCATTTATTACAAGATTTATTTATTTACAAATTAAATTTTTCAAAATTTCGAAAAATTTAGATTTATGAGTATATGTATAGGTATTAAACATGTATAGGTATTAAACATGTTCATATAAACGTTTCATTTCATTTAAAAGTATCAAAAAATACAGGCTTATTTATTAAAAGAAAATTTTTGATAAAAATGTATTACTTTTTAGAGTATTTGTTCTTTTTTCCATGTTTAGTATCTAGCCTGTCTCTATGGAGAGTCCAGCAAAAACCAACTTGCATAGCAGGACTCCACTTGCCTTTATAACAATTTTCTATTTTGACAATATCTTGGGGAAACTTTTCTCCATGTTTGTCACTGACTACTGCTGCGTTTTCCCCCGAAATACCACAGACGTGAGTGCAAAAAATACACTTTTAGTGACATCCTATATTTTTATCTGCTCCAATCATATTTTGAACTCGTATTTCATAGTTTGGCATTTTGTGCCTTCCAGGGAGACCATTACACATGCCTTTGACACTTTTCTAAGCCTCCAATTCCAATTCGTTTAATGTTGCTTCAAATTCATTGTCTCTCATGAGCTGTTGAATTTGAGGCCTGACAAAGATTCTTGAATTTTAGCATCACTAAGCCTTGGTGGAGTGGTAGCACCTGTTAGGGTTCCAGATACGGGCAAATAGTTAACCCCCCCAAACTGGGCTCAAAACCCGATGAAAGTATAAACATTTCTATAGTAGAAATACCAACAATACATTCTCATAGTATAAAAAATGTCCAGCAATACACTTTTGTATAAGAAGTTACTAATGCTCCCAAGAAAATTAAATTTCAATATTAAATGACCCATAAGGTGTTGATATGCCACTAAACAAACAAACACCTACAACTAAGCCTGGGAAATTATTATTATGTTTTAAGGCTTTCACACATTGTTTCATTAAGCCCACTTTTATATGAAGTGGTGGCAAGATCATATTTTCCTTGCCCACTAAGGGTTCACATATAACATTACGTGAATTAATTTTTGACTCCTTTCTTAATGGTCATTCTGTGTTTGTGTGTAGTGTTCACCTTAAGCTCGGCTGTCCCATTGACACACAAAAAGGACATACATTTCATATAGCCTGCTGGCAGTCCATTCAAAATAGCGACTACGTTAAGATCTACACAGATTAACCATTTATGTTCATTGTATTTCATATTTTGTTTCAAACAAAATCAAGATTTTCTTGAGTTTCGTTTAAAACAGCCGAATGAACTAAAGGGGAATCAATGGCAGTATATTTCCAATATAGAAAAGCACGATTTTGGTTCTATAAAGAGAGACGTCAATGAAAAGCCAAAAATGAGTAGACTCATACTGCAAATTTAGTTCTTCAAAATGTCCAGGTATATCTTTACAGTAACATAAATTGTTGTCAAAAGAAAATGTTTCTTCTAAAGTGTCCATGCGAGTGAAAAACATAGTAATTTGAACATTGTGTGTAACTAAATTCCTTTCTATTAGCCTCGGAGTGAGCAACTCACTCTGCTGTTTTGTTGTGTCGAAATCTCTTATGAGATCATTAAGATCATGCTGTGACAAAGGTTTTGACACATGATATTCAAATTCGGGAACATATGTATTGCCTTCTTGTCCAGGAAATTTCATTTCTGATTCGTCTGAATTAGACAGGACAATTTCTGTGGGTGGTTCAGGTACTGAAACTACTTCTGAGTGGTGTACAGGTCTAATAGCAGATATAAGGTTGGGATATACCCACTGATGAAGCACTCTTGAGAGCTTCTTCTGAGTGGTGTACAGGTCTAATAGCAGATTTACGGTTGGGATATACCCACTGATGAAGCACTCTTGAGAGCTTCTTCTGAGTGGTGAACAGGTCTAATAGCAGATTTACGGTTGGGATATACCCACTGATGAAGCACTCTTGAGAGCTTCTTCTGAGTGGTGTACAGGTCTAATAGCAGATTTACGGTTGGGATATACCCACTGATGAAGCACTCTTGAGAGCTTCTTCTGAGTGATGTACAGGTCTAATAGCAGATTTACGGTTGGGATATACCCACTGATGAAGCACTCTTGAGAGCTTCTTCTGAGTGGTGTACAGGTCTAATAGCAGATTTACGGTTGGGATATACCCACTGATGAAGCACTCTTGAGAGCTTCTTCTGAGTGGTGTACAGGTCTAATAGCAGATTTACGGTTGGGATATACCCACTGATGAAGCACTCTTGAGAGCTTCTTCTGAGTGATGTACAGGTCTAATAGCAGATTTACGGTTGGGATATACCCACTGATGAAGCACTCTTGAGAGCTTCTTCTGAGTGGTGTACAGGTCTAATAGCAGATTTACGGTTGGGATATACCCACTGATGAAGCACTCTTGAGAGCTTCTTCTGAGTGGTGTACAGGTCTAATAGCAGATTTACGGTTGGGATATACCCACTGATGAAGCACTCTTGAGAGCTTCTTCTGAGTGGTGTACAGGTCTAATAGCAGATTTACGGTTGGGATATACCCACTGATGAAGCACTCTTGAGAGCTTCTTCTGAGTGATGTACAGGTCTAATAGCAGATTTACCGTTGGGATATATCCACTGATGAAGCACTCTTGAGAGCTTCTTCTGAGTCGTGTACAGGTCTAATAGCAGATTTAAGGTTGGGATATACCCACTGATGAAGCACTCTTGAGAGCTTCTTCTGAGTAGTGTACAGGTCTAATAGCAGATTTACGGTTGGGATATACCCACTGATGAAGCACTCTTGAGAGCTTCTTCTGAGTCGTGTACAGGTCTAATAGCAGATTTACGGTTGGGATATACCCACTGATGAAGCACTCTTGAGAGCTTCTTCTGAGTGATGTACAGGTCTAATAGCAGATTTACCGTTGGGATATACCCACTGATGAAGCACTCTTGAGAGCTTCTTCTGAGTCGTGTACAGGTCTAATAGCAGATTTAAGGTTGGGATATACCCACTGATGAAGCACTCTTGAGAGCTTCTTCTGAGTAGTGTACAGGTCTAATAGCAGATTTACGGTTGGGATATACCCACTGATGAAGCACTCTTGAGAGCTTCTTCTGAGTGGTGTACAGGTCTAATAGCAGATTTACCAAGTTGGATTCCAAAATATAAATTGTATAGTTGTTTTTTTTTAACAAGCGGGGTAATATTTTATTCTTTTTAAATGTTACAGAACCACATATATAGAATTTATTTGGAATATTTTTACATTTACCTCTTGGCATTTGGAATTAAATTTTTAGTATAATCCGAAAATAGGAAATAAAAGGGTTAATTTTTTTAAATAAATGCTAGTTGGCAACTTACAAAAAACTGAAGCCATTTCATAAAAAATAAATGTTATTTTCATAATCAAGACGACCCGAGAAAACAACATTCGACGTAGTTGACAAAAAGTTAAATTTTGTTGGGCAGTATCGTTTTTCGGATAAATAAGTTTCGCAAATCCAGTAGCTGTTATTGCTCTTTCCACTATTGAAATGGGTTTCCTTCCTAACCTTTTGTTTGAAGTAGTGTGAAAAGTCAACATCTTCATTATATCATTATTTTCACTTCGAGTTACATCCTACTCATCATCATCTGTGATCTCGACAGCAGTCAAACCTTGACCACAAATGAATTGCAAATTCCTCGATCCTTTCATTAGCTGCAAAGTATGTGCTTCGACGGCGCCATATAAGATTTTGAATTTATAATTTTCTCCTTCTCCTAGACTGGTTGCCAACCAAGGTTGAAGATCCCAGTTGGCTCTACTATTTACCCAAAGGCTTTAAATTCAGTGGTGTCCTTCTCCTCGTCCGGTTGCCATCCAAGGCTATAGAATCCAGTCTGTCCTGGAAGAAGAGATGGATTCATACCTTCCCCACAGGTATTTGCATGTAATTGAATGTAACAAAAACTCAACTGGAATTTGAACTCCGATTCCTCAATCCGAGCCACTATCCATTACTCCACCGTAAATCCACTACAGGTAACATGTGCTGTCCATTTTAGTTGTTGCTATTGTTGAAAGTCTTCCAAGGTGTAGTTTCTGTTATTTGTTACAGTTCCATGTTTGTGAATCTGTAGCATTAGTGTACAAGATTAGAAGAATGATGGTCCCTGCTAAGACCTACAGGCTTCATTCTCCAATAGACCACGGATAAAGCACAAAGGAATCATGAAAGATGCCTTTCAGAGACTGGGCAAAGTATTAAGGGATCAAAAAATGTTCCCAGGGACTAATCTCCTCCATGGTAATTCTCTCACAGGTGGAGAAAAGATTTGAAGCAACCGAGATGTGATTCTATTGAATATTTCTAAGAATACCATGGACTTAACATATGATAAACGAGGAAGTTCTAAATAGAATAGGAACTACAAGGAAAATGATGCTAACTATCAGGAGGAGGAATAATGAGGAAAGAAAGCCTAGAGAATTTAGTACACACAACGAAACAAGGGAAGCAGTGAGTAAACCTATTGAGAAATTTGAGTAAATTGATGTTAGAACAAGTACTACAAGGACAAAGAGGGTTGTAAAGGAGTAAGTATTACTTAGGGCAGCAAAAGACTGGAGGTTTTTTTTCTCTTTCTTTTTCCTTTTTCTCTTTCTTTTTTCTTTTCTGCTTTTTGCTCTTTCTTTTTCCCCTTTTTCTCTTTCTTTTTTGTTATTTTTTCTCTTTTTTTGAATTTTTCTTTTTCTTCTCCCTCTTTTTTGTCTTCTTTTTCCATTTTTTCTTCTTTCTTTTTTCTTTTCTCCTTTTTTCTTTTTCTTTTTTCTATTTCTCTTTTCATTTTTTCTTTTTCTTCTCCAATTATTTCCTTATTTAATTTGTACTTTTTTTATTCATTTTCAATATCTTTTCGTTCATTTTCACTTTTTCCTTTGTCTTTCTTTTTCATATTACTATTTTATGATTCTTTTTTATTTGCTTCTCGTCCTTTTCTCTTTCTTTTTTTTTTCACATTAATATTTTATCTTATTTACATTTTATTTCTTCTTTGCTCTTTCTATTTCATCCCATTTCCTTTTCTTCTTTTTCTCTTTCTTTTTTTCCATTTATCTATTATTTCTTTTTTATTTATTTTATTCTGTGTTTCTCTTTCTTTCTTCCTTAGGCGTACGGCCACATCACCTTGAAACATTGATTCTTATACAATCACTAAAGTTAAGCAACGTCAAGCCTTGTCAGTACCTAGATGGGCGACCGCTTGAGAATACCAGATTTCAATTTGTCGATAGAAATTTATTTTTATATGATTTTCATTAAATAAACATATTTTTATGACGCACATGTACGATTTAGTGTAAAATTAGTGTTACAGTCTAAGCTGCCAATGCAGTAGTTGTTTTAAATTATGTTAATGTATTAGAAACAGTCATATTTGATTAGCCAATCGGCAGGCATTATGTATGTAGAGCGTGCTACGTCACATGAACCCAGTTTCATAAACCGAGTTCGTCCGTCTTTTTTATGAATGAGAATATTGATATTAGGAGTTCCAATGTACAAAACAAATTCTTCTACTTTTTTAATGCACACTTTTCCCCGCGTTCTCCAGGAATTTCGCTGTGGTCTATTGATTAACACACTTGTTTCGTTGATCAAGTTAAGACTGAGTCATGAATTCAATCCACACTCGGTACTCCATAATTTCAGCCTTGTGCCACATCTAATTTACGCTTAGTAAATCGTTTGAGCACTTCGGCGTGGTGTAATCGTTGGCGTGCTTTTATCGCTGGACTGTAAAGGACCGTGTGGGTTCACGTGTTGGTAAATTAGGAAAACGTGCTGTTTATTTCCTGCTAGAAGAAGGTCCAACTACAGGAACAGTGCGGACTCAAGTTGAGTCCAACCGAAGATGTAAAGAAAACAAACACGACCGATGTATATAAACAAATATATGTATTAAACAACAAATTTACAAGTGACAAAGACATCAACATTTGTATTTGTGTGTGAACGTAAAGAGTTTGTATATTGGTGAAAGTTCGTACGTACGTGTATGTGTGTTTCATGGCGTTTTCCCACAAGTGGACGAAAATGCTGATCTCCGTGAGAAATTACATTTTCAGTTCGCTGAAATACAAAGTAGAAAAGAGAATGGGGCAAGAAGTCACCCAGTATTTATAGTGTAGGAGGAGTGTCCCCTAGTGAAATATTTGGTCAATTAAGGAGGAGTTAACTCCGACAAGATCAATTACGACTGAATAGTTAGTTCGATCCCATACTTTCAGCCTTGTGCACATCTAAGCTACGCTTGGTAAACCAACGCCTTCTCCATGTTTTTTTGTTTTCTTTTCTCGTTTTTTTCTTTTCTATTCTCGTTTTTCTTTTCTTTTCTTTTCTTTTCATGACTTTCTTCTTTTTTACTCGCCATTCGACTAAGATTCAAACTTTAAAAACTTTACCTGCAAACAACACCAAAATTAGTATCTTCCCTTTTCAGTGAAAATATTTCTGCATCTGAACACCTTGCTTGGGGGCAAAATTAAATAAGATATTAACGTTATCGCTCCAAGTTAAATTCAATGAAACCCACTTTAAAATTCCAACCTTAAGCTCTAAAAACTATTCAAGTGAAGCTGGCAAATATTCCCGAGACGCTTATTGCTCAAAGAGCCCATGTTAAAAATCTCAAATTCTCAAATGTATTCTCATATGTGCTAAAAAGAAAAGACAGCTATAAACTCATTAGATGCATATTTAAGAGCTATGGGATCAACATACACCCCTATCCTAAGGTTTCTTAACTGCTGTATTTGATAATCTGCATGCCTTTCCATCACTGCGAACAATAAATTATGTATCTCTCTATATTTCTGAGATGAGGTATTATGTACATTATTTACATTATTCGGACTATTGTCCTCATCTTTATCGCCATATTTATTACAACGTTTCGGCAGTTGTACGCTCCGACCTTCTTCAGGTGTTTGCAATGTCGAACTGAACCCTTTATTTCGTTTACTGGGGTAGACTGTTCTAGTTCTACGTGCCAAGTTTTAATGGATGTCAGTTATCATTTATAATCTTCTGTTAATTCCCCTCTGAAAGTTCTCCACTGTCTTAGCCGGGTATTGACAGAGACAGGAACCAAAGAGTGTGAGTTTTGTAGGAGAAATATTACCAGAAATAGATTTTATAAAGAAAAAAATATTACCAGCTACATATGTTTTGTAGGAAAAAATATTACCAGAAATAGATTTTTTGAAGGAAACAATATTACCAGAAATAGAATCTTTGAAGGAAAAAATATTACCAGCTATATATGTTTTGTAGGAAAAAAAATAACCAGAAATACATTTTTTGAAGCAAAAAGATATTACCAGAAACAGATTTTTTGAAGGAAAAAATATTACCATCTACATATGTTTTGTAGGAAAAAATATTACCAGAAATAGTTTTTTTTAAGAAAAAAATATTAACAGAAATAGATTTTTTGAAGAAAAAAATATTGCCAGAAATAGATTTTTTGAAGGAAAAAATATTACCAGAAATAGATGTTTTTAAAGGAAAAAATATTACCAGAAATAGATTTTTTGAAGGAAAATATATTACCAGCAATAGATTTTTTGAAGGAAAATATATTACCAGGTATATATGTTTTGTAGGAAAAAATATTACCAGCTATATATGTTTTGTAGGAAAAAATAGATTTTTTGAAGGAAAAAATATTACAAGAAATAAATTTTTTAAGGAAAAAATATTACCAGAAATAAATTTTTTGAGGGAAAAAATATTACCAGAAATAAATTTTTTGAGGGAAAAAATATTACCAGAAATAAATTTTTTGAAGGAAAAAATATTTCAAGTAATAGATTTTTTAAGGAAAAAATATTACCAGAAGTAGATTTTATGAAGGAAAAAATATTACCAGCTATATATGTTTTGTAGGAAAATATTACCAGAAATAGATTGTTTGAAATAAAAAATATTACCAGCTATATATGTTTTGTAGGAAGAAATATTACCAGAAAAAGATTTTTTGAAGAAAAAAATATTACCAGAATAGATTTTTTGAAGGAAAATATATTACCAAAAATACAGTTTTGAGAAAAAAAATATTACCAGAAATACTGTTTTGAGAAAAAAAATATTAGCAGCAATAAAAATTTTGTCGTCATTAAATAACCTATTATATAACTTATTATATAACCTATATGCAGTGAATCAAACCAAACCAAACCAAACTATGGACATATTGGACTGCTCCTTCTGCTCACAACAATGCATTCTGTCTTCTTGCATTTAATGTTTAGTCCTTTTTTCTTGCTTTCCTTCTCTGCTTCGTTTAATAGTGCTTTCAGTTGTTTCTTCTGATTGCCATCTATCAAACACTTTAAGACAAATGCTATCTAAAAATGTTTGTTTGTAAAATATTCGATTAATAGTTGTCATCGTTAATAATCCAATGCTTCATCGCTGTTGGGATTTTCTATCATTCTTTATATGCATCTATACATTTTTTCTTTCATAGGAAAAATCATAAAAAAGAAAATAAGCAAATATCTGAATAAAATACATTATTTAAAATGGTGCAAATCCATAGTGCATTAGGAATCCTCAAATTACTCATTCTAATCGTGTGACAATAATTTATAGATCAAATATAGTGACAGTTGTATTGTAACACAGAAAGCGTGTCATGCTATATTTGTTTCATATCTAAGAATTTCGTCCAGATAAACATTTCCTATTTTGCATAGATAACCCCAAACTAGGTCCGCATAAAATGGTGTTACTTATTTCTTGCTCATTTATTTGATAGATACTGAAACTGTATATTTCTGAGATGAGGTATTACGTACACTATTTACATTATTCGGACTATTGTCCTCATCTTTGTCGCCATATTTATTACAACGTTTCAGCCGTTGTACGCTCCGGCCTTCTTCAGGTGGTTGGAATGTCGATCTGAACCCTTTATTTCGCTCACTGGGGGAGACTGTTGTTGAACCTGTTCTTGAAGCTGATCCTGTTTCTGCTGCTGAACTTACGGCTCTTGTTGGTGGTGGTGGTCCTCCTTTGGCTGCTGCTTCCGCTGCTCTTTCGGTTACTGCTTCTGTTTAGCCCGATTTTTAGGCAATACAGCCTTCTTTGTTGGGATATCCTGCTGGAAAGGAGCTGCCTACTTTGTTTCTTTCCTCGCGACTTCAGTCCACTCACTGGAGCCACTGGGGGCCTAAACGGACTTTATGACCCTACCGCTTCTTTTCGTGTTGCTGGTGTAGCTAGTGTTGGTGTTGGTGCCGGGTTCTTTCCAGGGAACACCTTTGACAAGTACGCTGTGACACCACAAGACCAGCAGTTGGGACGACGACCTTCAACGACGACATGATACGGCCTTACAAGTAAGTACGTCGGAGACGTCTAAAAAATTATTTCGGGTCATTGTCACCATCACAACAAAGTTACCGGTGGCAATTCCCACTTTGCTGCTTATCGCCGAGACCTCCCCGACCTGTCTATAATTGGTGAAAACACCCCCAAATGGCCCTCGGTGATGTACATGGGCACCCCATGTAAAGTAATCCGGGTCTTCCGTGTTCCCATGTATTCGGTCTGCAACCTCACCAATTTCGTCATGAGAATGCTTCCGGCCAAAGACTTAGCTACTGCTTCTGTCGTCAGCAGGATGTCCCACATGGCGTTAGTCCGACGTGCCAATATATTGGGTCCAATATTGAGGCTCTTTAGGGCCACGTCCATCACATCCCTGCTGACTGCAGTCAAATTTCCTCGACTTTACGTCCGTTGACGGCAGAGATATGGTTCTTGTTGTGGCTGCCTTCATTACCCGAAGGCGCACAGCCAAAAGTTCATTACCTGAAATAAGGTCTTTATACTGCGACTTCAGGCTATTATAATATTCGTGACCTTTCTTTTTTTTTTTGTCCTGTCTGCCGCCCATGCCGCGATGGTCTTGCGGCTGTGGGTGTGGTGTCCAAATGTTGAGGAGACTGGACCATTTGGGCCGGGGCACCACCACAGTACACACAGAAAAAAACAGTTCGCCAAACAAAAACAATCACATATGCGAAAGAAACTAAACGATACAAATAAACAACGTGAGAAAAATATATAAATAAAACCCAAATCACAATGGGAAAAATAAATAAAAAAGGGGAGGGGCACGTAACAGATTAAAGTTTTAGAATGGTGTTGCTTAAGAAAGTAAAGCTAACAGAATGGTCAAAAAATAAAATAAAGATTAAATAATAATCAAATACAAAAGAAGAGTTAAAGTAAAATATAAAAATGGCTTATAGGAAAAAAGGTAAAAGAAAACAGTGTCCAGCTACTCTAGGCCTAGTACCTAAAACCATCCGGGCGCAGACAAGCCTAGGGTGAATAGGACTAGCCTTTATTTTCTCTTTTAAGCCCCAGTGGTCACAACGAGGCGGTTTCCTGTGAATCATCCCGGGTTATGTTAGACACTATTTAGTGTTGTTCCATGATGGGTCTTGGGATTGATAGTGGAGTGGTTTCCCGTTGCTTTCTCTCCAGTGGTTTATGGGGATGACATAACTGGCTGGCTTAAGCAAGTGGATGACAGAGCGTGGTCTGGGGGAGGTGGCAGAGGGATGAAACTTATTGAGAACTACAAGGGATAGGGTGAAGTGGAGAGCCATGATTGCCTACGTCCTGAAAGGACACGGCACATAAAAAGGAAGAAAATGTTGTTCCTGGCCTGTTCTCGGCATTCTCCTTTGTTATGTTCCATGTCGAGATTCCCAATCTCCCCAGTTTATTTTTGTCCCCTTTTTTATTTCGGCTGGGTCAGCTTCTGATTTTCCCACACCGCCATTTATGTTTTTCTCGCTTCATTCGTAAGTGTGCTTCTTGATTCTGTCAAAGGGCAGAATACAGCAGCCACTCTTATTATTTTGAGCGGTGAACGGGTCCTACTAACATATATTTTATTTTAGTTTGAATATTTTATTGTATTTTTAGTTTCATTTTTGGATTCATCCCCTCTTCTATCATTTCATGTTTCATGAAATGTTTACATATTTTTTTTAAAAAATAAACCAGAAAATGATTTTAAAAAAACATATAGAAACTTTTGAACATTTACAAAATTTACATGCAAAAAAATCGTCATTCTAGCAATCCAAAAATATGTTTCGGTTTTAAATATCCCACAAAGGGTTGATAAGCCGTAAAAATCAATCAATCAATACCTACTAGACAAATACCCGTCCTACGAACAGTGATGGCAAGTACTACTAAGTTATTGCTACACACTGCCCAGCCATTGAATTGTATTCAAAATTCCCACGTCAGAAATTTCACTAGCCAACTCTTTACTAAATTAAAAAAGAACTAGATGAGTTATCTCCCCTAGAGATAAACAGAGGAATGAGAACAATCTACGCCATAGATTGAAAAAAAGGATTCAGTTCGAAATTCCTTGAAAGTTACACAGAGCGACAAGCACCTGATGAAGGCTGGAGAGGATAATGGCTGAAACGATGTGCTAATAGCAACAAAGGTGATGCCAATAGTCCACATGTAAATAATATAAATAATAATAACACCTCACCCCAGAAATTCTGATAGAAAGGCAAGTGTTTAAAGGCTAACTAATGGTCGTCTCTGTAATTTCAGGTGGAACGCATTTTCCGACCATTATTTTGTATCTAAACAACAAACTCCTGCTGATTGATTGACTGCACAAACAATAGAGTGTTGAGAAAACTTGAAACACACTTCTAAGATTTCCCTAACATTGTACAAAAAATAGCATTGAGAATTTATGGAACAACCACATAATTGCTGTTGTTCCCAGGTCCACCCTAGCCCGGAGTCCTAGCACCTTTTAGGGTTCCAACTATGGAAAAATAATGAATCCCCAAGCAAAAAGAAAACACTATGAATGTATAAAAATACTTTTTTTATATATATAAAAAATGACCAAAAATACATCACTCAATTATGAAAGAACATAATATCCTACAATTTCTTAAGTCAAACTGTATTCCAAGATATCAGTCCAGCAAAACATAAACATTATCGTGTCTCTAATGTCTATACAAACATGTTTATGCACAAAAGCTGAGTATCATCTACCATGTATTCAATTGTGAAAGCAGAATAACATATATGATATTTTTATTACTTCAAGTCTCCCAAGAAAATTAAATTTCGGCATTAAATGACCCATAAGGAGTTGATGTGCCGTTAAATAAACAAATCATCTTCATTAGCTCAAACTACTTATCATAATACTTAAAAATCACTAGAATTTTAAGGTGAGCAGAATTTTTGTCAAGAAAGTGCTCAACAGATAACTAGAGTTAGAATATTCAATAAATGAATAAATGTTTAAGAAACTTATCTCTTGAATGACTCCAGAGTTTTGTGAACACTGCTCCCTCAGGGTGAGAAGATTTGATATATCTATTGAATTATGCCCGATATATTTAGACTCTATAAAATAAATACTAATCGTAAACTCCAAATGACAGATTTTAAATGTATAGAATGCTAGATTCCGCTAAGAACATGACAACACTGTAGTATTCAGAAGTTGCTAAAATGTTATATATATATATATATATATATATATATATATATATATATATATATATATATATATATATATATAGAGAGAGAGAGAGAGAGAGAGAGAGAGAGAGAGAGAGAGATAATATTAGTGGTCAATATACATATATATATATATATATATATTTTGAACGATAAAAATTATTAAAAAAAATAATTAAAATCTTCAGACATACTGGGTTGTAGATTAATATTCTTATGTTTTTATTGTTATTATTTCATTTAGATTCCTCGACTAGTTTCGGCCAACATGGCCATCATCGGGAGAAAAAACTTTTCTTTTTTTTTTAAATTTATAGTTTTAAAGGCACGGCAAAGATTCATAATTGAGTGTTTCCGAGGATACCGAGAAATCCATTCATCTAGACAAGGAGTGGTAGCGTGTTCAATTTTTTAATTTTCGTTGTATCAGTTAATAGTTACATTCGAAAGCGGGTTATGTTTAGGAATGGGTAGGGATGTATTTTTCAACAAATTCTGACATCCGCTAAATGCATGTCGTCTGTAACCTGTAAATTAAAAAAATTAAAAAAATAAGTTACTCCAAAATTCGCTTGACGAGGAAATGGAACTAATGTCTTTAATTTAATAACAAAATTAAATTCGAAGGTTTTAGCTTCCATTTTTGAAACATGGTTATCACTGTGTAGCGAAAAAAAAACATATTTTAAATCAATTAATTTATAATATTAATGCTCTGTAAATTTACATTGAGCACTATTGTGTAAAAATAAAAATATCTATAAGAACACCGGATTTTATATCGTACTGTTCTTTCTTTTTATTTATATATACATATATATATATATATATATATATATATATATATATATATGTATAAAGTGGGGATATATATATATATATATATATATATATATATATATATATTGTAAACAAATTATAAAAAATTATAAATTATAAAATAAATTATAGATTATAATTCATTATGTGTCGCAGAAATATCAATTCTTTCTTATTCTAAGCATAAGCGTCGTTTTGTTCCATTTTTCTTGAAACTTCTTCGTTGCTCACGTTTTCAGTCCATGATATCCTCAGTATCCTTCTGTAGAAACACTTTTCTGCTGCCTCAAGTCTCTTCTTTATTTGTGAGGAGATTACCGAGCATTCACTGAAGAGGACTGATTTAACATAACAGTTTAGAACTCTTTTCTCTGTTTCTGACGAAATTTTCCTATTTCTTAATACTTTGCTTAGCTTTTGGAAGTCGTCTTTCGCCGTTAAGGTGCGGCTTCGGATTTCGTTGTCATGTTTTCTGTCCTTTGCTAGAAAACTTCCCAGATAGTTAAATTTTCGTACTTGGTTCATTTTAGTATTTCTAGTTCGTGGTTCACACCTGACAACCATACATTCTGTTTTTTTTTTAATAATTAATGTTTAGTCCTTTCTTCTCACTTTCCTTTCCGACCTTCTGTAGAAGTTCCTGCAGTTTCCTTTGTCTGTCTGCTATCAATACTGTGTCCTTTGCATATCTTAGGCTGTTAAGATTATGGACACCAATAATAAATCATGTTAGAAGCTCTCTCAGGATCACCTCTCTCTAAATGTTGAATAAATCTGATGAGAAGACATATCCTTGTATTAGGTCCCCTTCTAACTTTGTGTGCTTAATTCATCTGTATTTGTTGTCATTTATTGTTATCCACCGATGTTTAATCTTCAATAAATTGAAATATATTCAGAATTTTACAATTTCATTTTCCGTCAGGGTATATAGCAGTATGTATTTACATTTACATACATAAATATAGGTATATATAATCTCGAATGACAAACGAATTAATAATATATAAATTCTAGTTATGTGTGTGTGCTACTGTAACATTGTGTATAACAAGATTAAGGATTAGGAAAATAAAAGAACATCTAACTAAAATACAATCAAACACGTTGCTGGAAATATATTTCAGAAATACAATATGGCAGTGTCTTTTCATTGGACCGTGAATTAACGAATCAGCAATTAACGAGTAAGCGAGATTTAATGGTAAAAAAATTGATTTTTCTCCAAAATTATTCAGTGAGAACTCTCACCTCGGAGGAATTTGGATCTGTAAATCTTCTTCTATGTGCAGCGTCCCTTCAGTGCATAGGTGATCATGGCTCTCCACAATTTCCTACCACGTGTGACCCTTAGCAGTCTTTCTCCCGTTGCTAAAGCTCCCGCCCCGCTTCGCTTCGCCACCCATTCACGCAAGCTGGTCAAGTAAGTGGCTCACTGCCTTTCTTGCACTCAGTATGCTTCGAATTTTCAAAAGTCTCCTTCCTCATTATGTGTACAAGGAATTTCAGCTCTCTCTTCTGCATTCTGAGTAGAAGAGTTCTTTCTGTTGTCTTTTTATTGAAGGCTTTGATCGTAGCTTACTCGCTCCGTCCATGGAATTTTCAGAACTTTGAATAGAACCACTTCCCTCACTTCATTCTCTCTGTCACTGATAAGTAGTCGGCAAAACTTCCCTACTGGGAATAAACGTAGCTAATACAGACCATATGGGTTGTGATATTTAATGCTACAAAAAGAAAGTTTTCTTCTGGTGAAAGGAAGGCTGATTTGATTTTACGTAACAGAGACAGTGAAACTTTGGCGTATCGACACAGCTGACACGGCCCACTACAGAACAACGACCCTGGACGCCGATCACATATTTAACAACATATGATGTCGTGACTTATGTTGTCACTCACAATTTTTTTAATGTCATATCTCTTCAGGACATCATGATAAGTAACAAATTTTCTCCATTGTGAATTTCAATGCATTTTTGGTGAAGATAGTGGAGTGGTTTCCTGTTGCCTTCTCTACGGTTTAAAATTCAGATTGTTCTTACCCTTAGAGAGATTGCTCAGTCTCCCCTGCTATGTAGCCCACAGCTGATGTGAGAAGAAACGGATGCGTGTCTACCCCAAGGTGAAAGTGAATGCAACAGACTAGCCTGGAATTCGAACTCGTCTCACCAAGGGCACGTATAAGGTCATGGAACAAGCACATTTTGGGTGTAAGGTCAGATAATATATAGGATCGAATAGATTATTTACATTATTCGGGCTACTGTCCTCATCTTTGTCGCCATATTTTTTACAACGTTTCGGCCGTTATACGCTCCGGCCTTCTTCAGGTGGTTGGAATGTCGAACTGAACCCTTTATTTCACTCACTGGGGTAAACTGTTCTAGTTCCACGTGCCATGTTTAAGAGTATGAGTTCAATACCCGGCTAAAGCAGTGGAGAACTTTCAGAGGGAAATTAACAGGAGATAACTGATAACTGAGATCCATTAAACATGGCACGTGGAACTAGAACAGTCTACTCCAGCGAGCGAAATAAAGGGTTCAGTTCGACATTCCAACCACCTGAAGAAGGCCGGAGCTTACAACGGCCGAAACGTTGTAACAAATATGGCGACAAAGATGAGGACAATAGACCGAATAATGTAAATAATCTACATAATACCCCATCTAGAGAGATTCTGAAGGATCGAATAGATTTCAAACCTGTTAACTATGACTTGAAAACAACAACACCGGTTGGGATTTGAAGTCGACACTTTGACACGTTGATACATGTACATTTATATGCCTTTATGTTGGCATTTATTTAGGCAGGCCATAACGCGTTTTTAATTTCTCGTGTTTCTTTAGTCCTAATGCATAGCCAGTCAGAACGAACCATAAATCACGATGACAAACTTTAACTTCTTTGACGGAAACAATAATTCTTTTTCTTCTTGATTACATATGGTGATCATCTGAATTTCAATTTTTATAAAATCATTTTCACTCCAAGCAAAGCAATAATGCCACTAAGACGCGATGGTTTACTGAAAGTTAAAGAGAATGATAAAATTTTAACGAAGAGAAAGGACTATAAATGAACAGAATTCAGAAAGTCAGAAGATGGCGATTGACGTTGCTCTAAATTTTTGAAAATTGTAAGAGTTCCACAAGCGAGAAAAGAAACTATTACAATAAAACTTATGATTACTTCTATTTCAACAGTAAAACAATGAGACCTAGTTGACAATTTAGTATTCAGATAAAAAAGAAATTACTGTATTTTCCGTCTTACAAGACGCACTTCTTTTTATAAAAAATACCATGAATTATACGAATGGCCAGGCTCAAGTAAGCTTGGACAGTCACCTAATTGGCTTGACTGATAGGGACGTGGATTTGTATCTTGAGTCATTACACTATAATGTTAACTATCTAAGTCAGCCTTTTATATGATGTAACCTCAGTACTTAGCTGCTACAAGTATTTACAAAACTATAAACCTTCCTGGAGCTGAGCCACAAACTTAAACATACGCTGTTGCCTTTCTGCTTTTGACTAGTATGCCATTGCCATACAAACAAAATCGGATGAGTGATTAATGTAAACAATACGTGGCGCCAGTTTGGTGAATGTGTTGTTGGGTGAGAATGACTTTTTTTCTAGAAATTTCTTTCCAGTATTAGGGTGCGTCTTCCAAACTGCAGCGTATTGTAAGCCAGAAAATACAGTACTTATTATTTGTGTAAGTAACATTTGTTTGTACCGTTGAACTCACTTCATTTACACAGTCATGACTAAAATTGCACATAGAATATCTTGAAAGAAGCAGGTTTTTGATGCACTGTCAGATTCAGTGAACATTGAATAGAGCTCAAACTTGCTACGAACGGTTTTAGAGTTTTGTTTGTCAGTCGATGTTCTTCGTTATACGCCTCTCATCTATGCCTGTATTTTGAAATATTATTTGCTGAAAAGTGAAATCAATAAAATGGGCGTGGTTGTCAAGTGGCCAGTCTCCCTGGAAAAGGCATTGGATGCAGCCGTGTTTACAGACATCCTCTTGTTACAGGCTACAAAACAGAGTTCCGCGACTACCGGGGTGATATACGAAATAAAGCGATTAGTTATTGAAGAAGACACAGGTTGAAAAACAATATCTAGTCAAATATATTGGGACATATGTACAATCGTTGTCATTTCTTTCCAGAGAAACAAGTGAAATTGGCACAGATCCACCCACAAAATTGCATACATATGCTCTTATATATACACACGGCCTACACACACAAATCCGAACATTACTATAAGCATGTCTTCATATTTAATATTTACACATGCACATAGAGATTGTAATGAAACGATTACAATATAAATCAATAAGTTTATTATTCAAGCAAGTGGTACAAAGGTATTAAACCTGAATCGAATGCTTTAGTCTGTTCTCGGTGGATGAGCTCTTGATATTCACTACAAGCCGGACTAGTAATACATATATATATATATATATATATATATATATATATGTGTGTGTGTGTGTGTATATATATGTGTGTGTGTGTGTGTGTGTGTGTGTGTGTGTGTGTGTGTGTGTGTGTGTAAGGGAGAGAGAGAGAAAGAGAGAGAGATAATAAGATATATCTTTATATATCAAGACCAGTATTGGGGAAAATATATGACAAAATATATGACAAGAATTCGGATAGATATTTAAAAAAAGAAAACTAAAAAACTTCTAAAATCCCAAGTACCCCTCCTTTGTGCACATGTGTAGCCGTACTAAAATAACAAATTTAGTCTGATGAAGTGCTGAAGGACGAAACGCGTCACAAATAAACTTTTTACACTTTGTCATACATTTTCCCATATATGTGTGTGTGTGTGTGTGTGTGTGTGTGTGTGTGTGTGTGTGTGTGTGAAGAGCCTATGTAGTAACTACATTAGACATACCAATTCGTTCACTAGCACAGTCACTAAATCTACTTTTAAAATCTACCATGACTCTAACTGTAGAAGCCATAACATAATTTACCTCTTAGAATGCACACGATGCTAAAAACAATATGTGGAAAAATCTGATTGGCCCTTTCACTGCAGAATTAATAATTATCCGATCAAGTCGGCTCCCCACGAAAGATTATTACCCGTAGAACATGATTTTAATAACCATGCAAAATTCGCTATAATTGAAAAGAACAAAAATAGACAGAAAAGACAACCTTAGAAAAATACTAGTGGAACATGAAACAAATGGATTTTGCGCCGCAAATCACTTCGCCCAGACGGGCTTAACCACAAATTTAACAGCAGAGATAAAATTAATATATAATCCCATAAATCAAGCCCTACCCATATTTCTCACCCACACAAGACAGACATGCTTGCAGAGGTGTTTAGGTCTCACACTTATACACACACTTACACAAATATAAACACATACACACACACCAACCCCCTCCAAAGAACTAAAAGATAACATACACTTAACACGCACATCCCATTCCCAGCAACCAATAAAACTGTTAAAATGACCAAGGAGGGATTTCTTAAAGTCAGGAATCTCCCATCTGCTATCTTAAAAACAACTTGAAAGGGGCCGTTTGACCAATTAACGACAACAAATTATATATATATATAATTAAGTGAGTCTGAAAGAAACCTCAACAGAATGCAGAAAGCACTGGACGGCCGTTTCGTCCTGTATTTGGGACTCATCAGCAGTGCGCATCCACTACCGAGAATTGAAACCCTGACAGTTAGGTTGCCAAGTAAACACCATACCAACTGTTCCAACAGGCCTCGGTGACGAAGTGTACTAAAAGCCTCCGATTAATTTCAGCCCCTGACACGCTTTCCGACCAGAGAAATCGGATCACTGCGAGCGGGGCGGCTATGTTTACACTGTATCAGCAGCAGAGAAACTAGCGCGATCGAGCTCAAACTTCGATCACGAGACCACAATGGTATCAACTATAAGCACGCATGAGCAGAAAGCAATGTGACAAATCTAAAGATATTTTATGGCGAAATTGTGGATAATGTTTTACTTACATTCGTGATATATGAAATATATATATTATATATAAAGTTTTATCTTTCATATATATATATATATATATATATTTATAATTGCTCCCGTCAAATAATAGTTAGGATAAACTACAGTAAACAACCCCAAAATTGAATAAATAGCTTTCATTACCTTCCCAAAACAAACATTATTAAATAAGCGATATAAACAAATTTTTACTACGTTAATAAAACACCGATTAAAATTAAAATAAATAAATATATATATAAGATAAGAAATAAAAATAAAAAATAAAAATAAATAAAAACAAGCAAAATAAATTAGCCCAAATAAATAAATAAACAAATAAACAACTTCCGGCAAAATAACCGCCAAAATAGACTACTCACAATGCATCACTAACCCGTATATATAAATAGCCGAGTAAAAAACAACACACGTGGTCTGACGATTGCGTCTAGCATGAAACAGCCTGTCGCCTCTGAGTGTTGACTTCAATGTTCACTTTTATATTTACACACGCACTATATCTGATATTGAACACTTTATCCCATAAATATAGCACACCGTAAGACTATATTTCTTCATATATATATAGAGAGAGAGAGAGAGACAGACAGACAGACAGACAGAAAGAAAGAAAGAAAGAGAGAGGACTCTTCCGTTGTATTCGACGTATGAGGGTCAAGCAGCTCGGTTCCTAGGAACCGACAGCCCAGACACCAGCACATATGATTTGATTCCAATGGTGAAGGCTTTGTGCAGAACCCACTACACTTTTTTGAGGAAATTATGATAGAATGTATTTTGAAGGACGTGCCTCTGGTTTATATAATGAATTGAGTTTGGGTTTAAACTTACTGATAAAAATGCTTCTTAGTTAATGCGGTTTTGTTTGGCAGATTTCGCATTCCTCTGTATGTTGGCTAAGGGCTTTTTGTCTAGTGTAAGAATCCCTAATTTGTTGGCGATGAATATACATATAAAGTTCTATCTAACCCTTGATATAGAATATCTGTTTTGATCTGACACTCATGTAAGGTTCTATATATGTGAGTGCATATATGTACTTTTCAAGACAAAGACATGCTCTTATTGACATAAAATATGATACAAATGCACGTCCATTAAAGTGTAGATGCGCGTGGTATTGTGAGCTACTCTAACTGCTAATTAAGGTTTGTGCTATATGCAGTACCTATGAACACTAATAGGTCTGTCCCAATCATCATAAATACGTTGGACACTATTGTAAGTGGGGGGGTAAGATGCTATGTAGTCCACTGTTACATTCCGTGCTAATAGGAATATATACTTGAAAAACAAGGTGGATAAAATAAGTAAAGGTTTATTGTAAAAACCAGTAGAATAAGAATAAAGGTAACAGTTATGCACAAGGTCGTCGCAAGTCAATCCAGTAGTGAGTGCTACTATTGGAAGGTCGGTAATTCTCGCGTAAGTCTGAGTCGTACTCAACAGGTCCCAGCTAGTGTATTTACTAACCTCCCCACGCGATCAGATGTGGCACAAGGCCGGGTTCAATGTGGAGCATCCAAACCCGTAGTCTCAACCAAAAATTCCCGTAGACCCCGTATAAAACAGGGTCGGGTAGCTGTTTCCTGAGACGAAACTCTGCCCTTCGACATAGCCTCGGAGGCGGAGAGTGCGACCAGCACAGCTGGAACAGATTCCAGCTAGCGATATCTAGCTACCCACCGACGAGGGTTGCATGTGGCACAAGGCCGGGTTTAACGTGGGCTTTCCGATCCCGTAGGCTCGGCCAAAAATATTCCCTATTTGAACCCGTAAAAACGGGTTCAGGGTCAGTCTATCTCCCCGAACGAGACTCTGCCCTTCGGCGGAGCCTCGTCCGGGTTCCTCTCTGCCCGAAGGCAGAGAGTTCGACTGTCTTTGCTGGAACAGATCTCAGCTAGCCTCTATGGTCTGTTGAATTGCAGATACTTATAGTTAGTCACTACCTATAGTGTAGTCATTCATGGGGGTGACAAGTTATTCCATTACATCACCCACCACTAGCAGTGATTTACCTACTTCATGCCGCTGGCGCGTATTGTACTTTTATTGATGTTATAAAGATTACCATTTCATTTACAACCTCCGTTTTGGTTATTCTTCATTCAGCAGCCTTTTCTAGGTTACAATAGTTTATTATAAATACACGTGTTTCAGTTGACGTCCCCGTTTCTTTTCCTTTCTTTTTCTTGAACAGTGAAATTAATATCAACCCGGTTGGGTAATCATAAGTCTTATTAAAGAAATTGTGCCTATGCCTCGTAACAGGGATCGAACTTTTATCCTGAGATATCAATTTTAGCCTAACCGTGCTTAAAATCTCAGCCACGAGAGACGTCATAGCCAGATTCTATTGCCATTCATGATAAAGAACTTGACCATAATTCTGACTTAAAGAAAGCAATTTTAATTAAACGGGAAATAATTTATATAGGCGGGAATATATAGAAAGTGCATTGATTTCAGAGTCTTCCATGGTAATTTTATGTCTATTTTCATTATTTCTTTTTCTTAACGAAACCACTGCTGTTACAATTTAGAATACTTAAAATCAAAGATGATGTGTAGGGGTTGCAACGCATTTCTCGCACGAAAGAGGGATTATCAGATAATCCCCATCATTCCAAATAAACATTTTACCTCTCCCTCAATATGAACTCGTTTCAGAGAATTCCATTTTCTGTGCCGTTAACCTTAATCCAACTCAGTACCTCCACGCATTTTTTTTATCCACGAAAAACTTAGATTCTTTGGACTGTATATAATGGCAGTTACAAAAAAAATAGATTATTGATTTTTTCCAAAGCAGTCAATCAATCCTGACATTGAAAATCTTCCAATTTCATGTCTTCATATCTAACCTAACGTCATACCATACACACTAAGATGAGTTTAGTGTTTATCAAATCTATAGAGGCATACGTACAAAATTGGGTGGGTTTTTTTTTCATTTCTAAAAGTTTGAGTAAAGACCAACGAAAGTTCTTTGTTAAATAGATTTTTGTATTTTTCCATATTTCGGACAGTTTTCCTGATTTCCGGTGAAAAATTTTTAAAGAATTGTCCAATATCCGAGCACTTTCGGCTTCCATAAGCCATTATCAAAGAGGTTGCGATTTTTATTCTATGTCGGTGTTATCATTTTTCAAATATCGCGTCTTCACGTATCATGTCGGTTTTTATAAAGTATCGCGTCTTCGTAATGTTTATAAGAGGTGCTGAAAAATACTGTTCAACTAACTTCTGAAAATCGGACCCACTGAGTACATTTCGTTTATAATAATTTATTTCGTGAACACCGAGATGTTCAACTCATCAGAAGGAAACCACCTCTGAAAATGTAGAAAGTACACAGGACGGACACATTAGATTTATAGTGGGGAGGGAAGGTGAGAGATAAGGGATAGGTTAAGAGATTAGTGGTTAGTAGTAGTCGGTACACTTGGGAGGTATTTCTGACACTCCTTATATATATATATATATATATATATATATATATATATATATATATATATATATATATATATATGCAGATACGATGAGAACAAATAGAATACAATTCTAACGTTCGTAACATTTAATTTAAAAGAGAGCTCAATACAAAGTAAAGCAATATTTACAGTCGCCTGATGAGATGCATTGATACGCATCGAAAAACGACTGCAATTAATATATATATATATATATATATATATATATATATATATACAGAGAAAGAGAGAGAGAGAGAGAAAGAGATTTTTATTAATCCGACATATTTTATCACATTAACTGATATTTTAGTGGACACTCGTATCTGAATAGACGTTCCGTTTATTTATTAAACAGTATATTATTAATTTTCGTCTACCCGCCTAATGCTCGAGAAATCTTATTAAAGAAGAAATTGCTCTCTTTAATACGAGTATTTGCTAATAATAACCTTTAATGTGATATATATATATATCCTAAAATATATATATATATATATGTATTTGCATCCTAAAATAAATGTATATATATATCCGTGTGTGTGTGTGTGTGTGTGTGTGTGTGTGTGTGTGTGTGTGTGTGTGTGTGTGTACGTGCACATGTTTCTACTAAATTTAAATTCATCTACAGGAAAATGCCGCGTTGTATGTATAGGAATATAATTGTAAATGTTTGTACTACAAAAATTTATAGATAATTACGTTAAAAATACTCGTACTCACATTGACATATACAAACACACACACACACACACACACACATATATATATATATATGTGTGTGTGTGTGTGTGTGTGTGTGTGTGTATGTATGTATGTATGTATGTATGTATTTTATCTATGGCGCCAAAGAAAATTATAGGGCTGAGTGTCAAAGATGGCTGATCTCTGCAGTGTGTACGCAGACTCAATGATTCCTGGGAGAAAATGGCACAAACTCCAGTCACGGGCTATATTTGGCGAAGAGCCAGTTTGCAGTAAAAATGAATACTGATCAATAAAGACGAGTAAAGAAAGAGGTTACATCTTCGAGAATGGTAAGCATGTTTCTAAATCACTTCTTTTATATTTCATGAGTAATACCTTTACTTTCTTACAATTTCTTTTTAACATTTTCTAAAAAAAAGGCTATTGTAAAAATAATCATCATCATTGTAATAATAATAATAATAATAATAAACGAGAAAATGTCTCTTCATTGAAGTGACTGGTCAAAAAAATGGCGAACCCAAAAATATACCGACCTTCAGTTATCATTGGAGCTTTGGGGTCTATACCATCGAACTTGAAATCCTACGTTGAAAAAATCGGATGAGAGCCTAGTACCCCGTCGTTTCAGTTGTCTGCATAACTTGCTTCTGCAAATATTCTGTGAAAGGTGCTATCTGTGGTCATACGGCTCGGTAAAGAACACCTATAATGCAATATCTCCAGTCGAAAACGGAAAACAGTATAGAAGATCTAATAATAATAATCAGAACATATAATAATTATCAGTGTGTACATATTTATATATTTCCTGTCCCATCTGTAGTGGGAAGTGATGTAAAGCAACTTAAGTTAGCAAATTTATAAATGATTACTTCCCTTAGCCGTTTTAATAATCTGTACACATAAAATATTTATATGCATTTAGACAAAATTTCTTCCCGAGCAAAAGGAATTAACCAGTTCCTTTACTCTTACGTTTCTTAGATTGCAGTCTTATTTGTTCAAGTCTTTCACGTGAGGCACTCAGATACCTTTATCTTCAACTTGGTTTTGAAATAGGCTTCGTCGTTGTTGTCGTCGTTGTTTTTGTCGCTAATCTTTTTCTTCGTAAAGATATTTCCATTTTAATGTTATATTAAACACATACAGTTTTTAACACGAAAAAATATTGAGCAAAACGCGATTTATATAATACCAAGAGTAATCAATGAATCATCGATACCATTGAATATCTATAAAAAAATACAAAGGCGACGGATTAATTAAACGCTTTATTTTAGTTGTGTATTTTATCTCCGCTTTATTGAATCTCACTACATTGTTTCAAGACTTTTGTTTCATTGCATCTCACTATTAAAACTTTTAAACAGTTGCCGTCGTTTTTAACGACACGGGTACACTAATAATAATAATAATAATAATAATAATAATAATAATAATAATAATAATAATGATAGACAAGAAAAAATGTCCAGAAGAGAAGCGCTACAATCATCAGCGCGGAAAGTGGGCTCAAGTTCAATTTCCGGCCAAACTCGTCACGTCGACGTTCAAAGCGTTGTTAACGAATTTGAAATTATTCGATTCTATATGAATCTGACCATACGTTAAAAATTTTCTTGCTCTCTGATGTTCTACGTGCACTCGTTGAACCGAGTTCAAATTCCGGTATATTCTGTTGCGTTCACTTTCATGCAAATGTCCTTTGAAAAGGAATGAATTCATCCCTTCTCACTTCCAGCAATGGGTTAACTAGCAAACTATTACCCTTGAGCGCCAACCATAGTGAGAGAAAGACAACTCTGAATTCTAAAACTGCGGAAAAGTTAACGGGAAACGCCTCTACGGTCTTACATCATAACAGGCTTGACAATTCATAGATAATAATGAAAAGGTGTATGTGGATACTTATGAAAGGATCCGGCATTTTTAGAGAGACTATGTTAACATAAAAATACTAGAAATATCAGTGAAAATATTTTCCCTTCTTTCTTATTTAAATTTTCTGATCAATTCTTCAGTTAATGCTAGAATAAGCTCATGCTGAATTCTACAAGAACTTCCGTAGAAATGCCCCTGTCGCATCGTTTAATATTTGAGCTTAACAACTTTAGCAAAAATGTTGCAATAACAATGATAAATATGAATGTTAGTCGTTATTTTAAGAAATTAGGGGGGTACAAATAAAAACATTTGAAATCGACAGCTATTAAATCTTCCTTCTTTCATTTTCTCAATGAAATCAAGTGTCCTCTCTGATATGTCTTTCCACGCGATCAAAACGCAATAGTCTATTATTTATGAGGTATTGGCAGGTAACGTTAAATCCTTCTATCTTCCATTCTTCGTTTCTTTCTTTCTTTCATTTGGTCACTGAAACCAAGTAGCGTCTCGGATATGTCTTTTCCGTTCTTCCACTTAATCCAAACTGAATAGTCCATTATTTATGAGGTATTGACAGGCGTTAAACACTTCTATCTTCCATTTTTTATTATATTATCACTGTAACCAAGTTGGGTCTTTGATATCGAATCGTTAAATATTTGAACTTAACAACTTTAACAAAATGTTGCAATAACAAAAAATATGAATACAGGTCGTTATATTAAAAGGTAAGTGGGTACAAATTAAAACATTTGAAATCGACAACTTTTTCCATTCCATTAAAACAGACGTTAAACATTTGTATCTTCCCCTCTTTCTTTCATTTTTCACTGAAACCAAGTAGCGTCTTATTTATGAGATATTGGCAGGAAACGCTAGACACTTCTATCTTCTCTTCGTTCTGTCTTACATTTTCTCAATGAAACCAAGTAACGTCTCAGATATGGCTTTTCTGTCTCTCAACGTGATCAAAACGGAATAGTCCATTATGGAGTATTGTCAAAGTGTAACAGTCGTACTAACTAAATGAGGAACAAAGAGAATTAGAATAATTATATATTAATACTGATTCGTGATGAAATATGGTTTCAAAGTCCCTTGCCAAAATATTTAAAATTATTATATTATTTGTCAAACCAAGGATTAACTGAAGAAAAAAAAACGAACTGTAAGAATGCTGACAATTTTTTATGGATAGTCTCTATCTCTGTGGATAATCTCTATTTTTGTGGATAATCTCTATTTCTCTTTCTAGTGACGCTTTTGCGGATTAAGAAATTACACTTTTTTCAGATTTACCTTGATGTCACTTTAGTTCTATGTTGCGACTTTAACGAGATATCAATTCCAACCCCCTCCTGTGAAAATTCACTCGTTTGGCAAAGTTTAATGCTATTATAAAGTTTTAAGAAAATTGAGCAAAAAATATTTTTTTACTAAATATCCAAGAGCCACTCAAGGTAGAGTGTTACTGAATGATGTTGTTGTATGTACGTAATTGGAGGAAGTAAATGCAGATTATGGGCATGTGTAAGACCATAAGAGGTTAAGATTGCAATATTCGAAGATGCGTCATCTCGGGAGTCTGTTCCACAAATTAACGATCCTTGGAAAGAATCTTTCTGCGTGAAACTTCCACTTAATTAATGAAACACAAATGGAATGAGGATGATTCGACTATGGAAACTAAATATAAAGGTCTAAAATGGTGGAACTAAAGAATGGAGATTATCAGTAGAGCTGCAACAGCCTTGCAACGTTTCGTCTCTGGGGAAGAGGTGAAAAAATGATCCATCACTAACAAGGCCGCACAAATACCTTTGAATCCAGGCAAAATTGGAAAGTGATTATTTGGTAGAGCCAGCACAAATATGGCAGCAATAATCCATCTCTGGTCTGATGTAATTCTTGTAATGATACAGGTTTGGTTTGTGTTTGTTTTATTTTACGGCATATCAACCTCAATGGGTTATTTAATGCCGACAAGATTTTTATTGCTGGTAATCTTTTCTTTTCTTTCTTTTTTTCAAAAATGTGTTGTTGCTAATATTTTTTCCTTCATAAAAATATTGCAGGTAATATTTTTTTCATTAGAAAATGTATTACTGGCAATATTTTTTTCTTCAAAAATGTATTGCTGGTATTAAAACCTATTTTTGCACTTTCATGGTGTTTCAACCCCAATTTGTGAGTTAAACATTTGCCCATAGTTGGGACCCTAACTGTTGCTACCACCTCGAGACAGGGTGGACCTGGTAACAGCAGCAATTAAGAGGTGGTTTCACACTTCTCAAAACCTCCTGACCAGAAGCCTTGCTGTTGGACGTAGTTTATCGTCTTACCCAGGACGCGTAATGATACAGCAGGAATCAGGTACTTTCTGGAGCGGTACAAAGAACTGATCATTTTTCCAGCATCTTTAGTAATAGATCGTGTATATGAGTTCCACTTGAGGTCTGGCTTGAATTTGAGACCCATTAAATGTTCAAGGCAAGGAGATTGAAATTATAACCTGTCATCATAACTAGAGGAAATGCAGGGACTGTTCGGTGATGATGAAATGTTACTAGTTTGGTTTTGGAACTATTGAAGGTTCTACTGGGGGGGGGGGGGCTGTCTATTCCTACGTGTAAATATTTACTCGATAAGCGTATTTGATGAGATCAGTCAATATATTTTGGCACAGAACTATGTGAGTAACTCGATGTGTTTCGCTGTTCTTATCAGTGAGGACTTCAAACGAGACAAAGAACTATATTGCGTTTCAACCCACTGTAGGCTAAATAAACACATGGGACTAAACTACTTGCAGTATATCCAGGGCAGTTAAGACATTGTATCACTGAGCGGAGGGCTTCAAACACTGAAGTCAACAGCCTAGGTAAAGGACTTCCAACACTAAAGTCAAAGGTCAGGACGGATGGTTTCCAAGTCAAGAGTAAATGGCTATGGCGGTGAACTTCCAAGACTGAAGTCAACGGCCATGGCGGAGGTCTTCTAACACTCGAGAATTCTTTATTTACAAGGTAACCAAAAACGTTCTGTCCGTTTTTAAAGGAAAAAAAGAAAACGCTTCACAGTATGTGTAACTTATATTTAGTCTTCGAAGTTATCGCCATCGGCATCCAGCACCTTCTGCCAACGTGTCTCCAGCTGTTCATTGCCCTTGCGGTAGAACTCGGGGGGTTTTGACGCAAAGAGGGCTTTGCGCAAGTCTGCTTCATTGGTGAAGGATTTCCCACGAAGGTGATTATCCAGGGAGTGAAAGAGGTGGTAATCGAATGGCGCAAGATCAGGTGAATAAGGTGGATGGCACAAAGTCTCCCACCCAAGTTGCTGTATAGTATCCCCGACCACTCGCGCGACATGCGGCCTGGCGTTGTCATGGAGGAAAAGCACACCTTTGCGATTCACCAGTGCTGGATCCTTCTGGCGCAATGCCTGTTGCACACGTTTCAATTGCTGCGAGTATAGGTCTCCAGTGACCGTTTGGCCCGTTGGTAGCAGTTCATAATGAACCACTTGACTACCTATCCACCAGACACAAAGCATAATCTTGTGTGGGTGCATAGGCGGTCTTGCGGTGTGAGGGACAGCATCCTGATGAGACAACCAATGTCTGGGACGCTTAGGAGTTTCGTACAGAACCCACTTTTCATCACTATTAAGCCCTCGATTGAATAAGGATGCAGTACGGTGGCGAGAAAGCAGCGATACGCAGGCTGCCACTCGTTGTCCCTTGTGGACCTCCAACAGCGTTTGCGGAACCCACTTGCTCAGTTTGTACGTCTTACCTAGGCGGTGCAGGTGAAGTCTAACTGTTTCATCGGAAACGTTGAACTCTCTTGCAAGTTCACCACACGTTAGACTACTGCCCTCTTCAATGGCCGCCTTCAGGACTTCCGATTCAAGGCCTGTGGTCGTCCACTGCTAGGCTCATCATGGAGAGACAAATCTCCCGACTTGAATTTTCGAAACCAACGCCTCGCAGTACGTTCATCAGCACTATCCCCAAACGCTTGACATATGCGGCGACTTGATGCAGCTGCTGATAAGCCCACTTTGAAGTCGTAAAGCAAACAGCCCCGAACGAGATCTCTAGACACTTCCATCCTTCTCACAGTTGTCCGGCTTATAACTGATGGCCGGGCACGGTGCACGTGTTTTTTTATAACGTCTGATGTTCCTACTTCCGGCTGTCCGAATTTGAAAATAATTGCTACACGCATTTCGTATATATTTCAACTTCATTCAATGACTAATCAAAAAACGGACAGAACCTTTTTGGTTACCTTGTATTATTTTCGTTGTGTAGTATATTGATGTTTTCAACAAGTTTATTGGTGTATTTTGAATCTGGACAGGAACGTGTTTTCAAAGGTTGTGCAATAGAACTTGTTACAATAAGATTGTCTTTTTAATTTACCCCTAAAGATGATCTTGGAAAAGGTCAAAAGGACTCGGGTTATCAAAGAATTTCATCTTAACGACAAGAAACTGATTAGACAACTAGAAAGGATCAGTATAAAAATAAATAGACAGAATATATCTATATTATTCAATGAAACATGTTTGAACGAAGATATGCTGCCTAATTCTCTTCAACTAGAATCGATCTCTCCTAGCCGTACGACGATAGCTTGGGGGTAGGATCTCTAACTGATGCCAAATCGGTCGGGTTTCGATCACGGCTTGAAGCAACTGGATGTCTAGTCACACTGATGAGCTGTGATACAGCGAAACAGCCTGTCTGTGGATGACTATATATATATATATATATATATATATATATATATATATATATATAGTTGGGCACTGGTATTCGAGGATAACCTTCTACTAGGGTGGTTAGTTAATCCCTATTGCAGTCGCTTGCTCAGGCACATTTGTGTTTATTCAACACCCACAGAGCCCACCTGTGGTTTATACTGCAACTATGCTGCAACATAATGCAACTAATGCAGCAACAGTTTCTGGGAAACAAATATCGTGTTATCTAGCGTGAGGTACAATTTCAACAAGGCCAGCACGCTCAAGCCCTCGGTTACGATGACTTGTGACTTTGTGCTAGCACAGCTATCGACAGCCCCCAAAGGTTCCAGCTACCCAATTTCAAAGCTTCAACCCGTGGCGTGGTTTTCATGTACTTTCCAAAGGTGGTGCACGCTGGGATCGATCCCTCCGAAAACACCAGGAAGAAAACACCTGCCTAACAAATCGACCATGGTTAGAATGCGAACGTTCTAACCACTCAGCCACATGCCCATCATATATATATATATATATATATATATATATATATATATATATATATATATATATATATATATATATATATATATATATATATATATATATATATATATATATATATATATATATATATATATATATATATATCAGTGCGTCCTGATGATTACGTCTAGCATGAAACAGCCTGTCGCCTCTGAGTGTTGACTTCAATGTTCAGTTTTATATTTCTATTTACATATGCTCTATCTCTGATATTGAGCACTTTATCCCATAAATATGGCACAGCTTAAAACTATATTTCTTCATATATATATATATATATATATATATATATATATATATATATGGACAGCAACCTTTTAAACATCTTTCTTTAAATATGACAGAAAAGGAAATTAAAAATAATAAAAAGGAGTTAATTTTTATTATTTTTCCAGCGTTCTTACATTTCCCCGTTTGCTGGAAGTAAAGGAGTGCAAAAATTGTCCATAGTCCCAAGCGCTTTCGAACACTTCCCTGAGCCATGTTCAAGGTGGGTAGGTGTTGTTAATTTATCTTCATGGGTGAATGTTTAAGATGTATTTTTTGTGTTGTTCTGAGGGCTCGGAATAAACGCTCCCAACTCGTATTTTTAATGTTGTCTACACAATTTACATAGGTTGCCTTCAAAGAGTTAGAATCGAAAACCTGTAAGCCTTTCTTTTTTGTTATTTTCTTGTTTATTGTCGTTATTGTTTCGCTCCTCCTCTTTACGGGGATTTATTTTATTTTCTTTGTTCTTTTTCCGCATGTTTGTTTTTATAGCAATAATAAAGTTGGTAAAAAAAGGGGGGAATTATATGACTCAACCTAATAGATACACGATGTTCGGTTTTATTAGACAATTCAATCATAAATAAAATCGGCATTAACCACCCGATGCTTGTAAAATTTTCAAGATATACGTGTACGATAAATATACCAATATTATATTATATAATATAATTTAATTATTTTAACTTAATAAAATAATTATTAGATAGTATAATATAAATTCAGCATCTAATGTCGATTTTGATTCGAAATAACTTATTTGATGGTGTGAGATTTTATTATGTATGTTTGTTCGTATTGTATATATATATATATATATATATATATATATATATATATATATATATATATACCTAAATATATATATATATATATATATATACCTAAATATATATATATATATATATATATATATATATATATATATATATATATATATATACCTAGAGTCAGAATTATCCTGATGATTCCAGTAGGTGAAACCTAAGTAGATATGTTCTGGCTCTTTAGGTTTTCTAATCTTGCTCTACTTAGTGCATTGAGGACTTAAGGAACTCTGGCGGTGATTTTTTTTCTTTTGACTAGACATTGCAGTGCTGGTTGATTATTTGCATGCAGTACGGATGTTTTAGTCTTTTTTATTGATTTTTTCGCAAATACCAGTTTGTCTAATATTTTTTATTTACAAATTGCAGTATCTGGGTTTTTTCACACCGCCAGAATTATAGCATAGGTAAAATAATAAAAAATTAAATACATATATCTATATATATATATATATCTATATATATATATATATATATATATATATATATATATATATATATATATATATATATATATAAAAAGAGTGAATTAACTGTAAATTGCCGACACTGCTTGTCTTTTACCTTAAAAATACTTTCTTTTTTTAAATACGTATTACCAATACTTATAGCCATAATTTATTAGAATATAATGATGCACGCTCTACGGATAATTATCTTCTGTTGTTTATTCAGCTTTACTGTTGCTATGTGTTGCCGTCCAGTTAGTATTATTAATATATTATATAGATGTTCCACATCTTTAATTTTATCTACAGGCCCCTTTAAGAAGCTTCTTGAATCTAAAAATATTTTTTAATTTTTTCTGTTAACTTTACGTTTGATTAACCTCCCTCTCCCTTCAACGTCCTTTCAAAAAAATTGAACATTTGTCTACAATTACGATACATTTGCCGTTGGCATATTTTCTGCTATCGCCAATGATGCTTGTGTATGTTCTGGTTTAACGTGGCATGAAAAAAATAACCCACCCACCTCCGTCCTCTGAACTTACTTTTCTATTTAGCGCAGATCTGATAATTAATTGGTTACTCAAGACATACCAACAAGTCTAATTTTAATTATGACCTTATGTTTCCGCACCCTCTTTAACTTTAGGAAAAGAGGTTACATTTTGTTTTTAAATTTTCTTAAAAATTATTTAATCACTTGTTACTTACCATCTCCTGAAAATTTTAAATCAAAATATTGAAACATGAAAGCTTTTGTGTAGCGATTTCAAAATGTTTTTATTATAATCTCTTGTAATATATATATATATATATATATATATATATATATATATATATATATATATATATATAGTTTTATGGTATGCTATATTTATGAGCGAAAGAGCTTAATACAAGAGATAGAGCGTATGTAAATATAAAAGTAGACACTGAGGGCAACACCAGGCGGCAACAATCTGTTTCATGTTTGAAAGTAATATTCAGGCCAAGTGTCCGTTGGTTTTGGCTCGACTATTTATATATGCTGGTCAATGATGCATTATGGGTAGTGAAGTCTGCTGCGCTATCCTAACGTTTATTGAGTAGATGGTAACGGCTGTTCTAGAGGCTACTGAGTAGGAATAACCGTAGGCCCGAATGCGGTTATTTCTAGCTATTAATTTAGTGTCATTTCTTATTGATGACTTAATTATCTAATAGTATAAATAGTGTTGTTTATTTTTAAATTTCACATATATAAAGATTGCCGAGTATCGCAAGAAAAACAGATGCTCAAACGAGAAACTCAATATTGTAAAATTATTGTGGGTTGAAAACACGAATTTTGAAAATCTGCGAATTCTTGAGAAAGATATTAGAGTTCATTGATTTGTTTTTCAACTGTTTCGAAATGAGGGTTGTCCTAGACTGGCTGCCATCCAAAACTTTCAGGCCTAGTCTAATCTGCTATTTATCCCATAGCTGAAGTGTGAGTGGATTAGAAATGGGTTCATACCTTTTCCGAGGGCATTAAAGCGAAATTGAACGCAATGAACTCGGAATTTGTACTCGGCTCGGAGATTCCACTGTTTGTTCGGAAAACAGTGACGCAACCCTCACGTTGCACGCGTTATGCGAACAAATAAACAAATTTCCTCTTTTATGTAGATGAAGCTGTGAGAATTGTATGCTTGTGGGGTTGACAACTTAAAACCTTTGATGACCTTATATCTGTTTCTCTTATTACCTTTCCTTGTTTTCTTTTCAACTCTCCGTTCGAAAAGCAGGAACGTTTCGATTTGTTCGAAGAAACGAAAAGGCCTTCAGGTCGGGCAATGCTAACAACGTTGCTTGACATTAAATGTACGACAACGATTCCCCCTTCCAGATAGCTTCCTCTCTATTCAATTTCACAATCTGTTTTTCTTTCTTTCTTTCTTTCTATCTTTCGCTTCCTCTTTTCTCACTATTCAAAAATCTCTTCCTTCGATTCTGACCGCATTTACTTAACTCGCCGTAATTTTTCTTCTTTCCTACCCCCCCCCCCCACTTTTTTTGAACTTTCTGTTAGCTTACTCAGTTTTTCTCTCCCTTAATTTTTTCCTTTCTTCTCTGGTACATATTTCTTTCGTTTTACCCTTTCGTTCTTCTACTCTCTCTCTCTTTCTCTCTCTCTCTCTCTCTCTCTCTCTCTCTCTCTCTCTCTCTCTCTCTGTCTCATTTTCGATTAGCGACGCGGCGTTTTAACACCGCCATCTTCCTTTTCCTACCACATCAAACACCCATTGATTTTCGATCTGTGTGAATTTTCCGAGATACAAAAATCAATACGTTCACGAAATTTCGGAAATGTGGTTATGGTTTTAAAAACAGAAATAATACGTATATATATATATATATATATATATATATATATATATATATATATATATATATATATATATATATATATATTAAATGAATAGGTAAATGCATAAATAATGTAGTGATAAAACAGTAAATAAATGTTAAATCTTACTAGTGTGGGACTATATGATCTCGCGCGTTTCGAAATAATTAGTAGCTACGTGCTTCGTAGCACCGAGATTTCGCCGTGAAACAAATAGTGCCAAAATAGAAAAGAAAATGGCCGAAATGGGTCTGCGAAAGAAAAATAAATTAGAAAAAATAATTAAGGTGTGTTAATTAGCACCTGTGTATACTCAGTACACGAACTGTGAACTTGTGTCTAAACCTAGTAAGTACAAAAAATGTATCCATTTGGGGACTGTTGTAACAAATGACAGAAAATGTAACACAAAAACTCAAAGATGCCTTCCAGAATCTAAATACAATAAGACACGGGAAAAATATGTCACAAAATTCCAGTGACGCGTAGGAATAGCGAAAGATGCCTTCCAGAATCTAAATATTGTTAGAAACAAAGAAAATAGTTCTGAATGTTGGACAGTCACAGATGAAGTGAAAAATTAAAGCATTTAATTAGACGCCGTTCTGCAGAAGGATGATGAGAATGTCACGAACAGAGTATGTGAACATCGTGGACGTTTTAAGAAAACTGGGTACGAAAAGGTCACCTGAGTTTAGGATAAGGAAAAATGCAGTTGAAAGTTTTGGGATGCATAAGAAGAAAAGAGGGATTGGAGAATATGACACGCACGTGATAATGAAAGCAAGAGGTGGAAAAGGAACGTACTTAACGAGATTTTATAAATGGATAACAGAATAGAGAATGGGAAGGATATTAGAAAATAAACATTGCTAAGAGCTACAAATGATAGGAAGTTGTGGAGAGCCATGATTAACCTACTTAACAAGCTTTTGTAAATGGATGACAGAATAAGGAGTGAGAGGGATAGCAAAAAAGATAAACATTGTTAAGAATTACAAAGGAAGTTGTGGAGTGTCATGATCACCTACGTCCTGAAGGTACACGGTGCATAAATAAAAAATAGCTTTATAGTATATAGAAAATAACTGACAAAAAGACATTTTGCTTTCCTTACTCATCGATGTGTTTTATAGATTTTTAATGACTTTTCCGTACCAGCCAAAGAAAAAAATTCTGGCTGCTTGAAAACTTGCAATCTGGAATTGAACGCTTTGAAATGTTAAAAAAATTCAACGGGAAAATTTATCAGGTCATCCCATAAGTTCTGTCCGAATTTTGAATAAAGAAAACAAGTGACCAAATGTTACATTTAATTACAGATTCAATCAACAATGTATTTTCCCTGATTATCTATGACTTCCTTCCATCTATTAACAAGCTTACTAATTCCATTACTGTAAAATTCTCTTGGCTTTGATTCGAAGAACTCACAAATGTCAATTTTAACCTCTTCCTGTGTTACAAAAGCTGTTTCTTCTAAATGATTCTGTAAGCTACAAAACAAATGGTAGTCTGAAGGAGCAAGGTTGGGAGAATAAGGTGGATGAGGAATTTTCTCCCAACCAAGTTCTTCGATCTTTTGTGACGTGATTCTTGCTGTGTGTGGTCGCGCATTGACCTGATGAAACATCACCTGTTTTCGGTTCACTAGAGCAAATCTTTTTTTCCTCAAAGCTTGGTTCAAACGCTCTAATTGCTGACAGTATATTTGAGCATTAATTGTTGCATTAGGTGGTAAGAATTCAAAGTGGATTATTCCTTGCCAATCCCACCAGATTGGAAGAACTTTTGCCCATGAAGTTCCCTTCTCAGCTGTGGCTGGGGTCCTTCCCCTTTACCAAGCCACTGTCTACGACGCTTAGCATTTCGATAAAAGATCCATTTTTCGTTGCCAGTCACAAGTCTATCCAAAAAAGGTGAAACAAGTTGGCGAGAATGGAGAGAAGAACAGATGTCAACTCGGGATTTGAGCTAGTTTTCAGACAATTCATGAGGCACCCATTTTCCAAGTTTAGGAACTTTTCCAAGTTGTTGAAGATGACGATGAACAGTTGAATGGTTTGAACTGAGAACCACTGCCAATTCCTCAACTGATAAAGCATGATTTTCTTCAAGGGCTGCTTCAAGAAGCTTTTCATCAAACTCAACTGGACGTCCGATTCGATCTTCATCTTCAAGGGTGAAATCTCCACCTCTGAATTTTGCAAACCATCTTCTGCAAGTTCTTTCATTCACACATTCCTCTCCATAAACTGAGTGAATGTTTCTAGCCGCTTCGGCTGCTGAGTTTCCTTTCTCGAACTCATAAAGCATTATGTGCCTCAAATGATTCTTGGGTACTTCCATATTAGCAGGGTTTTAATCAAACAAAATTTGATTTTATTGTTCTCTGAAATAAAATTTGATCAGTTTAAATGCATCTAAACATAAAAATAATGTTCAGATCCATTAGACATTATAAAATACTTTTTAAAATTCGTTCATTTTAACAAAAAGTTAAAATTCGGACAGAACTTATGGGATGACTTAATAGATGGAATAGATCTTTTTCATTCGCAGTGACCACATGTCGTGTGCCTAGATTTTCCCAGTAAAGAAGTGATTTTAATATTTCGAGACTGTCAAATGTCAAGTATTTAGTGATCAGAACTTAAAGGTGTTTAAATTCAAAGGAAACTCTCCTCCTGTCTCTCTCACTCACACACATACTCTCTCTCTCTCTCTCTCTCTCTCTCTCTCTCTCTCTCTCTCTCTCTCTCTCTCTCTCTCTCTCTCTCTCTTTCAGGTGATGTAGTCAATTGTTGACAGGAGGCGAAAAACAACTGATAAGAAACATTTGATCAAGATGCCCAAAAGCAAAAGGCTTGGGAATATTCATTATCAGATAGTTTTCTCTCTCTCTCTCTCTCTCTCTCTCTCTCTCTCTCTCTCTCTCTCTCTCTCTCTCTCTCTCTCTTAATAGAATCGAGTGAGTCCTATCAGAGGCAGTTCTTCACGAGGGTTGCGGTTCGTCACGAGGGTTGCTGTCCTAAGAGGACGGGAACTACTGCTAGTTGCATGACAGTATCATTGTCACTTTTACGTTTCCATAAGTACATAGATTTGACAAGGTGGACCCACATCACACCGATTGTCATAATGAAATAGAACATCTGTCTATATCTCTGAGATCAGTTATTATGATTACTTACGCTCCAGTCTTCTTCAGGTGATTGGAATTTCGAACCGATCCCTTTATTTTGTCCGCCGGGGTAGATTGTTCTAGTTCCACGTCTCATGCCTCTTCCGAATGTCTCAGATATCTCCCTTTAATTCAACTTGCCAAGTTTTGGTTCACCACTGGTGTGGTTTGGAATTGAACTCCCAACTCTTTGGTCACTGGATCTAACCAACGCCTTTAGCCACCAGGCTACGCCAGTCGAGGAAGACCAGCAACGCACTATCTGTATTCATAGGTTTGGAGCTTTGTCTACCCAATTCTGTAAGATGAATATTGACTCTACAAAGTTTATCCGCCATTCGACAAGTATTGTTTATAAAAATATTTTGGGTATCTAGCCACCTTCCCCAGCAGAAAAAAAACCTGGTGTATGAACCGGTTTAGTTGTCGATGGCCCGACCATGCGGCAGCTAAGTTAAAATAAATGTTAAACTCAATGAAAATAAAATTAATTTTTATTCATTCAACTCACGCTTAGAGCCTATAATTTTGGGAAAGATTTAAATAATTCACTTTCTATTTAACCTTTATTTACTGGAATTTCAAACAATGTCAGTGTAGATGCTTAGTAACCGATTTCTGACTCAAAGATTTTTTTTATTCAAATGACTATTTTTATTTCATTTCGACTATCATTTCTCATTTTAGGTTTGCCTAACGTCGCATTAAATCGCAAATCATGTTTGATATTATCGGCTAAAATATATAAGTATAGCAGATGCAATTTTGAAATACTTCCGTTTTTGCTTACCTTTGAGCAATTAACTCAAGTTAATTTCTTTAAAAAATTTTTACTACAGTTAAACATAGATTCATCATCATCAGTCCTATGATGGGTTGTAGTCGTCGAGTCTCTGCGCAACTGAGCACCCTACCAGCTCGCTTTACATGTCTCAGTTGTGTGCCAATATCGGTGTTGAAATCGAAGATATATTCATTCATGCGTATTGTGCCTTGGCCAAAGAAAGTTAATGTAGCCTATCCCTCTGCAGATCAAACCACAACTTATGTCCTCGGAATTGAAGGCTGACCTTGGTCACAGACATATAGCCGTTGATAACATCGGAGGAAACCTCTGCCCTGGTCATTCAATCTAAGAAGTCCTCCGCCCGGTGAAGCCGTGTCATCACGACCAGAAGTCCAGCTCCGTGTACTGATTTAGCCTGCAACTGGAGATAGAAACATAATTTTTGAAATGTCTTATCAATAAACGAAAGAAAATATTACGTAATAATCGTGAAACTATGCGATGGCGGAACTGTAATTATTTAGTGTTTAAAACTTTCAAACAACGGTCTATAAAAAGGACTGAATCTTTCATGGGCGTCGCCATAATAAAACCGACATTTTTGTTGTTGATGCTATGGATTTTCCTTTCAGGGCCAAACATTAAACTGAGAAAAATGCCACTTTTATCACGAGGCGCCTTTTATGAATGAGAACAAATTATATTTAAACCAGTATACAGAAGAATAACAAAAGTCTTTGCAAAGTAAGGGAGATAACTATCGAATATTCTGCTCTTTTTTGGACGAGGAAAGTAAGTGTATTTTACAGCAAATTCCGCTATGTCTCAAATCAAGTCAACTTTTATTTAAGCGTGAATCATTGTGCGAATGTGCAGATGGTCTAACGGTTAGGGGATTGAGAATGACTGATAGGCGAGCGGAGTCGAATTCCAGTTGAGATTATTGTATTCACATTCACACAAATATTTTTTGGGAAAGAATCCATCCATTCTCTACTCCAAGCTATGGGTTAAATCAACACGGGAGACAAGATTTAATCTGTCACCCGAAAAGGAAATTGAAATTGTCTGCATGATAACCTGAGGGTTCCGGGAGTGGGATACTTTGATGGGGTGCACTAGAACAGATCAGACCAAAGGCTAGGAAATAATATTTGTTCTGGAAAATCAATGATTAAAATAAAACTGCCCCTTCACCCACTCGGTTATCAAAAATATGGCCAAAATCTCCCCGTGAGGATGCTCTCAGATGGAATACCGAGAGAGGAGGAGAAAGGGAGAAAATGTACCTCCGCCCATTTAGAAGTAATGGTACGAGGCATAAATAAGATAAATTTAGTAAGTAAAGACTATATTTGCATCTAAATCTGAAAGTTGGGAATTACCGAATCTCCAGACCAGTCGACCCCATGCCAGTCTTAGGCCGGATTCGATATAAGCAGATCGCGTTGGTAAATTAAGCCATTATTGAGAGAGGAGACCAGCGACGAAGAGCGAACGAGCTGCTACCGAAACCTTGAGTGACCTGTTACCAGGAGAATTCCCGACTTTGAACCTCGTTCCAAGATTTAGATCTAGTGTCACTATAGAAATTTAAGAGGGAAGGTTTGGTTTTTGTACCAGGAACTATATAAACCAATTTAAAACTAACCCGACGAATTTTCCATTTTTATTTCGTCTGCGAGAACATTTTTATTTCATTCATAATACAGCTTCGCCGTGGCTCGAAGCAGCGCTCTGAATTAACGACGACATTCGCTCTTCACTGCGTTGAGATCAAAGAACACAGCGTGGGCAGATTGGTGTTGATCAAAACTGCCAGCGACCAACAACCAGTTGACCGACGATGGTACTGTCCAGCGTAGGGTTGAGCTTGTGATTGAGTCGTCGTCCTACAACCCTGACGACCAGACCGCAGGTGCGATTACATCTTCTGGTACAGGTGGCGTGTTGCAGTGTCCATACTATCTGGCTGCTGCAATCCAGGTTTGACCCAGGATCGACCGAGGCATGCGTGCTATACAGTTGAACACTTATTTCTGCTTCAAATGAAATTTTCCCGTTTTTAATACTTTTCATAGATATTCCAATATATCTTCGGATTTCGGTGCCACATTTTGCATCTCCTGTTATCATACTTTACAGATAGCTAAATTGCTGCACTTGCTTTATTTTGATGTTTTTAATTTGTTGCCCGCACCCGAGAGTGTCCTTCTTGCTGTCTTCTGACAACAGATGGTTAGTCCTTTCTTCTTGCTTTCCTTTCCTACCTTGTCTAGAAGGACCTGCAGTTTTCTTTCTGAATCTGCCATTAACACAGTGCCATTTTCCGGTGATAAATCCTGCTAGAATCATAAAGAGACAGTTGAAATTTCAGGGACATATAATGAGGAAAGAGGTTTAGAGAATTTGACACTCACAGGACATATAGAGAGGCAAAGGGAAAACATCAAATAGCCTACCTAACAAGCTTGTGTACACAGAGACTGGGCGGGAGAGTCATCCTAGAACAAACCTTCCAACAAAAGCTACAAAAGATGTGTAGTAGTGGAGAGCCATGATCTTCTACACCATGAAGGGACATAGCACAGGAAACATCACGATAGCTTTTGTCAACAATAGTGTCCACGGGAAAGTGTATGCTGCAATGTCAACTGACTGAAAACTATTAAAATGAAGAATATTGCCAGATTAGTGGAAAATAGGGAAATATGAAAGTGACTGTTTTGGGTGCATCATTAGCAGAGTACTCGGAATAGTCTCAAATATTCTTGCAAACAGATTAGATTTGGAGATTGGATTAAGAACTGAATCCATCCAGATGATCTTCTCCTATGTGCCGTGCACTTTCAGGACATAGGCAATCATGGCTCTCCATAACTTCCTTTCCCTTTTGGCTATTAGCAGTTTTTATCCCGTTCTGTCATCCATTCACATAATCTCGTCAGGTCAGTGACTTTCTGCCTTCCTCTATCTTTCTTGCCCTCAATATACCGCATGAGGACTAAGTTTACTCACCCTGTCCATGGAATTCTCAGTATCCTTCTGTAGAACAATATTCTTGTTGCCTCAAGTTTTTTTCCTCATGCTTGTCCAGCATTTATTGTTATGTATACCATACATCAATCCAACACAATTTTTTGGGTTTCTAGCAAAATTCTTTCCACAGCAAGACTGCTGAGGGGGAATCTGGAAAATTGAGGAAACTTCTTTCGCTTGATCTTTAACGGAAGCCGACAGAATTCAACGCAAACAGCAATAATAATAATAATAATAATAATAATAATAATAATAATAATAATAATAATAATAATAACAACAACAGCAACAACAACAACAACAACAATAATAATAATAATAATAATAATAATAATAATAATAATGATGATGATGATGATGATGATGATGATGATGATGATGATGACGACAGGAGGAGGAGGAGGGCGTGGAGGAGGACAGTAGCATTGGAATGATGATCCAGCAAGGAATAAATAAGTAAATAAATAAAAATAATTCTAACTATAGAGAAGTTACCAAATGTCATGAAAATTCATCTCTTATCTCTTTTTTTTTAGCTGATAATTTATCTTCGTTTTGTATCTGTTTTAAATTTCATAATTATTTTGTTTTTAATTGAATTCCGTAAAATGAAAAAAAATTACAAAATTGTCATGAAATTTCAAATAAAAGCAAATCGCAAATAATCTTTTTGATAAATTTAACTCATTAAAATAAAATAAAAAAGAAATGTATGGCGGCTAGTGTTCTGGTTAAACGTACGGGAAAGTGGAATCAACGATTCTGTTGCGTTCACTTTCGTACTAATGCGTCTCTTCTCTTCACCCACCAAACTATGCGTTAAATGGCTGCATAGATTGGGTTCACTAACCTTGGGTGGAAAGATAAACCATGCAGAAGGCAATGGGGAACCACCCCAATATCATTTCCATGAATGCACGACAGAAACAGGTAAACAAAGGAATGCGTGAAGGACCATAATCGCCTACGTCCAGAAGGGACGTGGCGTTAAAATAAATAAATAAGAAAAATTACAAAATAATATAAATTCTATGACTTTATATATATATATAATATATATATATAGGGTGGTCCAAAAGTAGGTGGACAGTAAATAATTACATTTATTTCAGATTACATATACATACAATTATATTTACTAACACAATTATTGCATTGACAATTAAATTTTATTGTGAACAATAATACAAAGGCCCTTAAATTTTATTGTGAACAATAATGCAAAAGCCCTTAAATTTTATTGTGAACAATAATACAAAAGCCCTTAAATTTTATTGTGAACAATAATACAAAAGCCCTTAAATTTTATTGTGAACAATAATACAAAGGCCCTTAAATTTTATTGTGAACAATAATACAAAAGCCCTTAAATTTTATCAACGCTGCTGCTCAAACTGTTTTCCATCACAATTTACGCAGCTTTGAAGTCTACCTCGAACGCTTCGACAAACTTTTTTGCACAAGTCTTTTTGGGGATTAATTTCTTGAAATCCATCTCTTATGTAATTTTCCAAATCACCGATACTTCTTGGTTTTCGACTATAAATTTTGTCCTTAAGTACTTCCCAAAAGAAGAAATCTACTGGGGTCAAGTCTGGTGAACGTGCCGGCCAATCAATTGGACCTTTTCGGCCAATCCATTTCTTAGGAAATGTTTCATCAAGATACTCAGTTGTAATAATATAACCGATACATAAACCTATTCAACATACAGTCCACCTACTTTTGGACCACCCTGTATATATATATATATATATATATATATATATATATATATATATATATATATATATATATATATATATATATATATATATATAACCAGGTAAAATGTGTAGCGATTCTGATACGTTTTCGGTGTAATAGCCTAAACGAAATAAAGAAATAAGTATATATATATATATATATATATATATATATATATATTATTATTATTATTATAAGAGATTATAATAAAAACATTTTTAAATCGCTACATACTTACCATCGTCTGCAGAAGTACAATTGAAACAAGAAAACTTTTGTGTAGAGAGGTCAACATGTTTTTATTATAGTCTCTTATAATAAAAAATATAATAATAATTGTTTGTATTGAGCACTTAAAAAAAAAATACTACGAACTGTGGATTTTTACTCCATTTGTTGTTTCTCTCGTTTGCATACCCCCCACACAAACGTTTGCATACCCCCCACATATATATATATATATATATATATATATATATATATATATATATATATATATATATATATATATATATATATTAAGACATTTTTTATGTTTATACGTTCTTTTTATAGATACAAGTATTTAAGTAAATGCTCTGTTTATAATAAACAGTATTAACAACATTTACCGGCCTGAATGTCCGAGAAATTTTCATAGAAAATATGCGTCCTCCGACAGGAATCGAACCTGTATCCTATACTGAACCGTCATATATCCTAGCGTGCTTTTGCCGATTTAGCCACGGAGGATCGTTTCGCTACTACATTCAACATCGTCACATGATAAGACACCAGAAGTGTTGAAACAAAATGGCTATTTTTGTAGTGATTTTAGAGCATATTTATGTTATAATTTTCGAACAAATAATTATTTTTGCTCTACTCTGTATTGAGCACTCTTTTAAGAATAGTATTTGTTGGTTATTGGAATTTCTTCCGTATACACCAATCCTATACTTGGATATTGTTACGGTCCAGGACCAAGGAAGAACAACACGAACACAAGAGTAGAAATAACGAAGATATATTACACGAAATAATAATAAAAGATGTGGAAGGTGTTAGTCTGACTGTCAGTCTGGTTTGGAGTGAACTACTAGCGACTCGATTCGTCCCTCTCTCCTGAGAGGCGTAGTATACATAGTGTTAGGAGGAGTTCATTCTATAGTTATTGGTAAGGACCCATAACAGATATATATATATATATTGGATTGAGGAATCGGAGAGCCGAGTTCGAATTCCAGTCGAATCCATTACATTCACTTACGTGCTAATACCATTGGGAAAGGTGTAAATCCTCTTCTTCTCCCTCCAACTATGGGTAAATAGCAGGACAGACTGGGTTCTATAGCCTTGGATGGCAACTGGTCTAAGAAAAGGACAACTCTGAATTCAAAACCTGCGGAGGGTCGTTTGGGGACCTTGTGGCATTCGCTGCACCAGGTCCTTGTATTCGTCCCCCAAAAAAGTGTGGATGTCCCTGCACAAAGCCTTCACCACTATAATCAAATCTCATGTGTCGTTGTCGGGCTTTCAGTTTCTAGGAACTGATCTGCCTGACCCTCATACGTCGAATTCGACGGGAGAGTCTATGATCATATATATATATATATATATATATATATATATATATATATATATATATATATATATATATATACACATACATACATATATATATATATATATATATATATATATATATATATATATATATATATAATACATAAAAGGTATATATATATATATATATATATATATATATATATATATATATATATAATACATAAAAGGTTAATGGTCAGTGTTGAATCAGATCAAGAAACAGTAGTATTAAAAAGTGCTCAATACACGTGTGAGAAACAAAAATAAAAATAATATGTCGAACTTTTAACTTTAAAAATCAGTTGAATCCGCTACCTTGGTTTCAACCTTACGGCATCTCCAGGCGATTTTTATCAAATGACCTCTTAATGCTTTTTTATTTAAAAAATAATCTAAAGAACGATACATTATTATTTTCAAAAATATATAAACGAACTCACGACTCTGCATTATCAATATCTACTGAATAAACCAATTGATTTTACGTATCCTCATAGATAAAATCCAAAGGACTGAGGCCGGGAGAACGTGCAGGCCATAGAACTGGTCCTCCCCAACCTATTCATCTTTCATGGTAGATATCAGCCAGTCCATCGCGAACAGTGTGGCTAAAATGTGATTGGACCCCATAATGCATGAACCACATGCGTCTTCGTATTAGCAGGCGTACATCCTCTAGCAAGTCCGAACGTGTGTTCGAAAAGAAATCCCTGTAGACAGCTTCTGTAAGATCTGCTGGGAGAACATGGATTTACACAATCTACAATTCCAGTCCACACATTAATCGTAAACTGATGTAGGTATCTAGCCTATATTGTACCATGGGGATTCCGATCCGCCCACAAATATTGGTTGTGTAGATTTGCTATTCCATCTCTTCCAAATGTTGCCTCATCCGTAAACAAGACTGAAGAGACAAACAACGGATCAACAATTTGTGCAATAAACCATCGGCAAAATTTGTGGTGAGTGATCAGAGGGCGAAAGACTCTGCACACGTTGCAAATGATACGGATACAGGAGCTACTTTTGAAGTACCCTCTATGCGGTACTATGAGATGTGCGACATGCTAGGTCTATTTGACGTGTGCTGATACCGTGATCGTCTCAGATCACAACAGAAAACTGAACGATCGTATTAAAAACTGACTAAATGAAACATGACAGGTATCACAGCCATCCTGAAAAACCAACTTGTGTGGACAAGATATAGTTCGCGTATGAGCAATAGATTTCCAAAAACAACTCATCTTTCCCCAGCTTCTCACGAGTAGATCAATTGGAAGCCCATTTTCAAAGATATAACGATGCAGCATCCCGTTTTCTTCCAAGGAAAATAAAGCGGCAGCGCAAAAGAGTTGATGTCTCTTCTGGTTCTCATCTCTACAAAGGGTTGAGCAAAATCGACTTGAACATCGGGTCAACTGCATTCAAATATTACAGAAAGTTGTAATTATGCCGCTACTTACCTGCCACTGCGGCTTTGTGGCACACTGCAAAGCTGGTCTTTTGCTGTCCACTCGAGGAAAACATGTGGCAATTGATCCTCAGACTCTTGAGCGAAATGGCTCAGCTTTATATTCCATCTGTCAAAAAGTTTGCAAAACACCTGCAGGTTTCGGGAGAGATACATGCGCGTGTCCATAGAAGTTTAGCACATCTTTATTTTACTAAGCCTTCATTTGTCCTCCGCGAAAAAAAATTACACCACACACACACACACACACACACATATATATATATATATATATATATATATATATATATATATATATGAAGTAAATGCTAAGAACTGTGGATTCTTACCCCTTATTATTTATTATATGTATATGTGTGTTATGGGAACTTACCTCTTCCTGACACTATAAATACTGCGCCTCTCAAGAGAGACGGATAGAACGAGTCGAGACGCAGTCTCTGACAGTGCGCGACTCTTGTCGAACTCTCTGCTTTGGCAGAGAGGAACCCGGACGAGTCTTTGCCGCAGGGCAAAGTGTCGTCCGGGGAGGTAGACAGTCCCTGAACCCGTTTATACGGGATCTAATGGGTATATTTTTGGCCGAGCCTACGGTCTCGGAGAACCCACATTAAGCCGGTCTTGTGCCATATGCGACCCACGTGGGAGGGTTGTTAAATATAAGAACGAGTCGAGACGGAATCGAGTCGAGCCAATAGTAGTTCACTCCAAACCAGACTGACAGTCATACTAACACCTTCAACATCTTGTATTATTATTCTGTGTAATATATCTTTGTTATTTCTACTCTTGTGTTCGTGTTGTCTTTCCTTGGTCCTAACCTTCGACCGTAACAGTGGCGACAATGATATTGGACCATAACAATGTGTGTGTGTGTGTGTCTGTGTGTGTGGAAATTTCAGATAGAGCGTATCTTTAAAGGGAGAATATATATAAACACAAACGGGAAACTTCTCCTAACGTGTTTCGTACTCTGAGAATATGCCTAGATAAAGTCCCTCAGAGGACGAAACGCGTCAGCTAAGTTTTCCTTTTGTCGTTACATATATATATGTGTGTGTGTGTGTGTGTGTGTGTGTGTGTGTGTGTGTGTGTGTGTGTGTGTTTAGGTAGAAAATCCTTTTTTAAGCATTTTTGATTGAATAAATTCCAAATATTATGTCTGCATGGTTTTATCATAATCCTTCACGAACTTTTTCCGTATATTACAATTAAATTATTTAATTGTAATATACAGAAAAATGTTCGTGAATATGAAAGGATTATGATAAAAATAAGCAGGCATAATATTTGTAATTTATTCAATATATATATATATATATATATATATATATATATATATATATGTATATATATCAGATTGGATATTACATAAAATTCTACGCGCTTTTCTTTCTAACAAAATTTTCCTATCACCTAATACCTTGCTTCGGAATATATCTTTCGCTGTTCATCTTCAGATTTCTCTGTTATATTTTCCCTTGTTTCTTACCACACTACTTGAACCTGTTTGATTTTGAAATCCCAAATTCACATCTTGTGTTGCGTCTGTTGTCGACGACCAAATATTCTGCCATCTTGCATGTAATAGTTCTTTCTACCCATTTTTCTTTACCTCCATGCCTTAATGTTTTTTGGTTTTTCGTTTTTCAGTTTTCCTTCTAAGTTTTTCATCAACACAGTGTAATCCGTGTATACCATATTGTTAAGATTATGTTCGCCGATAATAAATATTCAAATTTCTCTGGACCGTTTTGCCGTAGAGTTTAGATGTGAGAAAGCGCATCCTTTTCTTATTTCTCTTTCTATTTTTATGTCTTCATTAAATTCATTCTCTATCCGCTTACACTTTTTTACCCTCAGAAGATATTACGGATTACTCGAATCTACTTCCCATGTAAATCAAACTTCTGTTTCATGTAAGTTTTGTATCGTGCCTTATCAAATGCCTTTGTGCATTCAATGATACATAGGTGTAGGTCTTTATGCACTTGTATTACTCGCACTGATAGCACTCGGATCATGAATGTAGTATTTCTTGTTCTAGCGTCTTGAACAAATCCATACAGTGCTTGTCAGGTTCCCGGTCTAATTCTGCTACGGGCTCAAATCATTATAATTCTAATAAGCTTAGATATTGTTGTGGGGCTCTCCCCTTTTACACAAGATGGACTCGTCTAAAGTATACTTATACTGACAGAGTTGGAGTCATGGAAAGAGATTCGCAGAGATACGTTGAGATAAGTTTGAGATACGTAGAGTCCACAGAGAGAGAGAGAGAGAGATAATTACGGCTTCACTTACAGAGACTTGTACATATACTTACTACTAACCCGTATTCCTGGACTACTAATCTTCATTTCAAGTTTGTATTCTTACGTTCAATACACTTATTTTCCTATTTCAATTACTGGCGTTATTTATTTATTTATTTGTGCAGGATTCCATCCCCGGAATCCACAACACATATGTAGCGCATTCTTTGATGGAAATTCATTTGATCCTCGCTTCTTTGGCATCTCTATGATGAGCAATCTGCTGAGGTCTTCCAGTATTTCACCGCTGTTATATATTTGATCTATTATTTCAGTAAACTTATCGATCTTAAAATCGTCTCGTGTAAGGCTGATAGCATTTCTGTTATAATTCCATGTGGTCTTCTTGCTTTGTTTCTGTTCATATTCACTAGTGCCGATCCTACATTAAATTTTTACAAGCCATATACCTGACGAGCTTGTGTGAACGAATAGCAGAACAAGGGGAGGGTGGCTTGTTAAAGTGAGAAACACTGCTGAGTACCACAAGAGATATGAAACTGTGGAGAACCATGATCATCCACGTCCTGAAGAGACACAGCACATAGTAGAAAAAGAGGTCATTCTATGTTTTTTATGTATTGCAGCTTTCGCTCCTCTATTGTCCCGGAAGAAGTCCCCGTTGTATTTGTTTCGTCTTTGTAGTAGCTTTCCTTTATCAATGAAGAGTTTTTCTTTTTCTTAGATATTATGCATCCTGTCGGAAAGCACATTTTCTGTTCAGCTATTTCTATTACGTCTTTACGCTATGACTAGGTTCTGTAGCATTTCTATCTTTGCGCACTTCTCGTTGAGTCATTCACCTTTTGCTTGCTTGCATCTACTTTAATGGCTTCATACTTACCACCTTGTTCTCCGAAACTAGTTTGCTATCACTCTACGGTCGGCGCCAGATCATTATCATTACAACAATTCGGTTCAGTAGACAATGGAAACAGATCATTTCTGTACCTCAACTTTCCCTTCGGGTCATCAGAATTTCAGAATTAGGTACACAGAACTTGAACCTTTCCCTGTGGCATTGTTTTCTAAATTTGTTTTGGCGTGTTTGCTGATATAATATATCCTGAGGCGACTGCTCAATATTCAGCGGTTATTCTCAAGGTGACAACAGATACCATGACCTTAAACTATGAAGTATTTCCACTTGTAGCATCAGTTTTTATTGCATCAAATCGTATGCTTAGACCACGGGTCTTTCTATTTTTCCTCGGGCAGAAGTTACATATATTTGGTTCTATTTTAATTATCTTTTTCAGAGTGAGAGTTTACCGAAACGGTGGTGAATTTGACACTTGAATATAATGAAATGAATATTGGAAAACCAACTGGTTTCCTAATTACTCCGTCCAATGAGTATAAAAGACAATCCAGTAAAACGAAAAGATAGCAAAAACTGACGCATGAAAACTCAATAATTGCAAAAAGAACATGACAGCCACTGACGATAATCGAAAACCTCTAAAGAAACACAATGCACACGTATACATTATTAAACCCACAAAAATTATTTAATAATGCTTTGTGATAGTAGGAGTTCAGAAAATATTGGTCAATTCATGTTCAAACTCTACCCGAAAATTTTCCGAACCGAAGAAAAATAAATAATAATGATCTTAAACAAAAGACTTCCAATGTGCAGAAATGAGAAATAGTTGCCCAAATTTACCCAATATATATATATATATATATATATATATATATATATATATATATATATATATATATATATATATATATATATCAAGTATGTGGTGCAGTTCAATTTACATTACATGAATCATTCATACAAAAAGCAGATTATATCATTAACTTCACTATCTACTTTTTGTATGAATGATTCATGTAATATATATATATATATATATATATATATATATATATATATATATATATATATATATATATATATATATATATATCATAAAAAGGCTTAAACACTAATATTCCGTGGTCATAATTTATTCCATTGGAATCGTAAATACGATCCAATTCATCAGACCTACAAATTCAAAAAGAAAACAGAAAAAACAACTCCGAGAATAAAAAAATAAAATTCAGTGAGAGTATATGTATGAGAGTGTGGGACGAATGCTAGAGTAAATGAAAGTTATAGGGAGGGGTAACAGACGAGAGAAGAACAGGAAGGTCTCAAGATGAAGTGGGGATAAAAATTTCACAGAGAGAAGTTTTAAAAGGGGGAGTCAAAGACGGTTTAAGTGAGAGAAATATGAATATTTTCAAATGTCTAATACATTAAAGATACACCAGAAAAGAGTATACATTTTGTGGTGATATACGCACACAATAGACGATACAATCTTAAAGATCAGAAGATGAGAGAGGGAGCGTCTATTGTTGTATAGACGCTGCTTCCAATCACCCGCGGATATACCTATATATCTTTTTTTTCTGGTTTATATTTTCCCCAGGGAAGATTGTTGCCTCGTACACGAGGAAAATATAAACCAGAAAAAAAGATATATAGGTATATCCGCGGGTGATTGGAAGCAGCGTCTATGCAACCATAGACGCTCTTTTAGATATAGATACCTCAAAAATCAAACTTCCTTATCCAAACACTACTGGGATCTGGTGGATAAGGGACTAACTCCACTTTTCGAATGAAGATACTCATCAAGAGCTAGAACCCCTAATAACTTCCGTGATCTGTGTGATCTGTGCATTGCGGAAAAAAAATTTATTATTAAAGATAAGAATTAAGATGAGTTGCTAAATCTTCGTAGTGAGATCTTTTCTAAATGTAGACATAAAAAACGATTCAAAACATAAACACGGTTTTATAACGTGTTGTTGCTTGTGACAGTTCCATCTTGGTTCAATAACATCAGGCATGACATTTTAATGGAATGACTATTATGATTATCTATATGTATCATTGTGTATGTTTGTGTGATGCGCTATGTATTTAAATTTTTTTTTTGTTAATCTTCATTCATGTGGTAATATATGTGTAAGTGGGGATGTAGGTAGACGTTTTCCCTAATAACTGATATGCAAAATCAGATAGTCGTATAATATTTATATACCTAGGTATATATGTAAACGTAAGAGATAGATACGCGTTAATCACTCAGCCGGTTTTTAATATTTTTAATATTCTTAACGTTATCTTCCTCAATATTCTTGAAGAATAAATTAATTCAATTCCACCCGCATATTTTTATATGTTAAAAATCAAAAAATTAATTAAAAAAAAGAATTTTAGGGACCATATCCATATATATTTTGATTTATATATAGATATGTATATGTGCGTTCATGTGTATGTGTGTGTGTGTATATATATATATATATATATATATATATATATATGTATATATATATACGTATATGGATGTATGTATATGTAGGTAGATGTGTATGTAGATGTGTTTATATGTGTGTGTGCATGTTTAGGTATTTATGTATACATATATATCTGTATATGGGTGTATATGTACATATGTATGTATAGTTAGACGGATAGATAGAGGGATACATTGTTTATTTGTTTAGATGGGTGTGTGTATGTATTTGTATGGAGATGTGTGAGGTTTTATGTATATATTGTTTTTGTGCACGTATGTGCATTGTCCGTATGTATATATGTGTGTAAATGTATATATATGTAGGAGTCGATGTGTATGGATGTATGTGCATATGTATGTATGTGTATGTGTGTATATATATATATATATATATATATATATATATATGTGTGTGTGTGTGTGTGTGTGTGTGTTTGTGTGTGTGTACACGCCTATATATATGTATGTACGTGAAAATATAAATATGTTGTGTATGTGTGTATACCTATGTGTTTTTGAAGATAGAAATATAGGTCCTTGCTAAATTAGATAATCGTTATTTTTTATATGTTTATATTAGATTTGTAACCTGTTGTCAAATTTTCTCTCTCATCTTCTGATCTTTTATCGTCTATTGTGTGTGTATGTCACCACAAAATGTATGCTCTTTTCCGGTGTATCTTTAATGTATTAGACATTTGAAAATATTCATATTTCTCTCACTTAAACCGTCTTTGACTCCCCTCTTTAAAACTTCTCTCTGTTAAATTTTAATCACCCATTCATCTTGAGACCTTCCTGTTCTTCTCTCGTCTGTTACCCCTCCCTATAGCTTTCATTTACTCTAACATTCGTCCCACACTCTCATACATACACTCTCACTGAATTTTATTTTTTTATTCCCGGAGTTGGTTTTTCTCTTTTCTTTTTGAATTTGTAGGTCTGATGAATTGGATCGTATAAATACGATTACAATGGAATAAATTATGACCATTGAATATTAGTGTTTAAGCCTTTTTATTATATCCTAACACTGTCCTGGACATTGAGTTCTACCTGGATTCTATCCTCTTGGAATTATTTTTTATACATATATATATATGTATGTGTATGTATGTATGTATATATATTTATATATTTTAGATATATTATTGCATATGTATGTGTATATTTACCACTAATATTATCTATCTATCTATCTATCTATCTATCTATCTATCTATATATATATATATATATATATATATATATATATATATATGATAAGGTGGGAAAAGTTTTTTCCCAAAAATTGTTCGTCAGATCTGCCTATATTTCTGAGATGAGGTATTATGTTCACTATTTACATTATTCAGACTATTGTCCTCATCTTTCAATATATTCAATATATTCAATATAATCCTCCCACTTCATGTCAGCAGAGAACTTTAGCCCGAGATTAGCTTTGTTGTTAATCCCTTATTAATAAAATATTAAAATATACAGTAAGCGTTAATCTTCTGTCACATAACGTTTATTAGCGTATATTCTTAATGCTTTATTTTCTTATTAGCTATTGTCATTGATATCTTATTAATCATTAATATCATATTAATAAAAATCGCAGACTGACACGTTTACACAAAAATACAATACACTGTCTGGTGTTAAAAAAAAAACTGCCGGTGGCACCAGGAGTGGCAGTACCGCCGTAGCCACCGAAACTAGGTTACCTCCCCTGCTTGGCGGCAGATAGGGGCAGAGTATCGTACGTGCTTTTACACGTTCTATTTAGAAAAAAATGCGCCTAATAAGATCTACAGCGAGATTATGTCTTCTATCCATCCAATAACTTTAATCAAAGTATATTATTTTTATTCTTCTGTTTTTTATCAGTTATTTTTGTTAACATATTATCGTGCCTAGAAGATCTACGGTAAGAATGAAACTTCAGGAACATAACATTTATTACAATATATTGTAACGATTGTTGTATTTTATTAGTAGTTATTGTTAATCTGTTATTTTATCTAATAAGATCGATTGTAAGAATAAAGTTGTTACCCATCACTTAAGTTGAAGCAATTAACTTTCCACATTATCCAAAATTATTTCCTGCAAAACTGTTTTACTTGATTTTGTTTAGCTGCTTATAAACCCCTCTGGGTCATTTAATGCCAAAATCTAGATAATTTGAACAATTTTATGGCTTCAACAAAATACATTTTGAACACAATTGTATACTTACAACTACACAGAAAATGTATTGCTGGTCACTTTGCTCTAAAAAATGTTTGTTTAACGGTATATTAACACCTTGTGGGTCATCTAATGCCAAAATTTAATTTTCTTCTGAGCATTAGTAATTTCTTTTACAAAAATTATCATGAAAATCCATTGCTTCTATTTTTACTATAAAAATGTATTTTACACTTTCATAGTGTTTTGACCAGAATTTGGGGTGGGGGTCACTATTTGCCCATAGCTGGGACCCTAACAGGTGCTACAACCTCGAGTCAGGATGGACCTGTAAACAACAACAATTAAGAGGTGGTTCCACTCTCCTCAAAATCTCCAATCTCCCGATCAGAGGCCTTGCTGTCAGGTGTAGTTTATCGTCATACCCCGGACTCGCAAAACTGTTTTAATAAATATTGGGTTGGCCAAAACTTTCGTTCGCTTATCAAGTAGAAAATTTACATAAAAAACCGACCGAATTTTTTGATCAACCCAATATTTATTAAAACATTTTTGTAAGAAATTAGTTCTTCTCGAGTTCACTAGATGCCGTAGCTTTTTCCTAATATTGATAGGAGTTTCCTTCCAGTCTTTTTCGTTTTAGATAATGTCGAAAGTTAACAGCTTGAAGTTTTCTATTTAATAAGCGAATGAATGTTTTGGCCAACCCAATAAATTTTATAAATTTCGCCCGACAGTAATATTTGATTTGATTGGTTCGTTTTTATGGTTGATCAAAACCTCACATTTTATTGAACGCCGAAAAATCATTTTTGATTGTAAGATTTTGAGCGGGGATAGATAATAATGGTTTCTTACTAATAAACCCATATCTAGAGGAGAAGAGATGGATTCACGCCTTTCCCAAGAGTTTTTGCGTCTAAGAGAATATAACGAGCCCAGTGGGAATTGGAACTCGGCTCTCCGATTAACAATTCCGAGCCATTATCCATTACACCATCTGCACCCCCAAGCCATCGAATTACTGACCAGTCTCGACGTTGTTTAACTTCGGGAACCGTCAACTGACAGTAACACTAATTGTTTGGTCAATGAAGGTGTTATAAATCGCTCCTAGCGGTTATAATATTATTTCTCGCTTAGGTTACTCGCCGGGACGTCATTAGAAATTCACCTGGACTGACACCAACAGACTAATATTTATTTTTGTAAAAGTACAAAAAATGTGGCACAATGCCAAAGGTGGGTATGGGGAAGATTGGGGATCATCTGTCTTATCTTAAATTCAGCTAGCCACAATCACTGACCCAAACAAAATATTCCTTGTACCAAAATACCACATTCTTACCATTCTTACTACAACCACCACAATACCTCACAGTCTCTATGAAGTCCTAACTAATCCCCATATATATATAATTTGTTTGTGAGGGGCGGAGGATAGGATAACAACATTTAAAAATGAAAGTTCCAGTGAATATTTACAATATGCATATAACTATCTATACAAGAAACTAAACAAAGTGATGTTAGTAATTAAAAAAAACACAATCATTAATTGTGGCAGAAATATCAGTTAACTTGACAAAAGTAATGCGGGACATGAATGAACTAAAAACCAATCATCCGACCAACTACACTATAACTTTGCACAACGGGCCTACAACCTCGCGGTGGAAGAAGGCGTGACCCAGAGTCTCCAACAACTCACTGCAGCGAACGCAGTTGGGAAAATTTCCCAAGCCCGCTGAAGAAAGTCTTTGCCGATCCAAAGGGCATTTCGCATCACCAGACAGGTGAGTGATGCCTCATCGTTTGTGAGGTTTTTCAACCCTGGCGCTCAAGGCCATACGGAGCGACCCTCCTGCTTCGTTAAATTGAGTTCGCCACTCAGACCATCTTGAATTGACCCCACACCTGATATAATGCCTTACAGAACAACACCTTGACATCGGAGAGGATATCGGTCGCCCGTAAAAGGAGCTTGAGAGCTAACCGGCATGCACTCGCCTTGAAGTAAACGGTGGGCCTCCTCGTTACATGAATGCATAATTCTCAGTGACGGGAAGTTCTTAATGACGTCCTCCTTCCAGAATTCGCCATTCCCATCTGCTTGCGAACACATTCGGTCTAGGAACGTGATGCGAAGTGAATATTGACGAATCTCAAAGTTAGAAAGCGACCTCACAGGCAGGTGTGCGTAACAGTACCTCCCTCGTGAACTATCGCTTACCTCTAATTATTCTTTGGGGTTTCACCCCAGGGACGTCAGGGATTTGAAGACAGTATTTTTGTGGGAGACAATTTTTTCGCGAACACTCGTCGACCGCAAAGACTGCCACAATTCTTTTTTCCATCTTTTGTAATTCCTGAAGGTCTACCAAGAACACATCATCTTTAATGTTCGTAGCTCTTGTCTCTCTCTAGGAACTTCGTCATGTTGTTTATGCACTTTGGTAAGGACTTCCAGCAAGAGGGCGAGTCCCAGGTCACTACATATTCGTCTTTGCTTTTGTTGTTGTTGATAATGGAATCAGCAACACCTTTTCTTGACTTTTGCTATACTTGGCTCCCCTATTTTTCCTTGAATCTGTTTGGTCATCAGTTTTGGGGCAATGACTACGTTCTCAGTAGTCATTGTTAACTGGGCATTTTTATTAGGAGGGACTTTTCTTCTTTGCCCCGAACAGGTCTTGTATAATTGGCCATTTTTGCTTACTTTAAATTACTTTTTTTTTAAGAAAAACAGTGAATTCTTAAAATAAATAAATAACAAAAAATCTTAAACAAATACAGAGCAATGAAAAACAAATTTACAAAGACAATGAAGCAAAAAGACTGGCCAAAGTTGGTTTAAAAAAGATTTTTGATGTAAAAAAACACCGTTGCACAAAGTCCGTTTCAAAAAGGAAAACAAATTTAACAATGAATAAAAAATAAGAAAAAGACAGACGAAAAACGAAAACGTTTGACATGGAAAATAAAAAGAATAAATTTACTGAAAATACACAACTAAAAAGGTTTCCCTTTTTTAGAAAATTAAACCAACAAAATAAAGAAATTATGAAATAAATAGTACAAACGAAAAATTATAAAAATAGAGACACGTGTAAAAAAAATTTTACCAATTAAACAAAATGACCGATTAACACGAAAAGAAAGTAAAAACAAACAGATAAATTTAAACTTGACTTGCGGAGATTAGTAAAAATTAACTTTAAGGCACAAAAAGTAGTAACACGTAGAAAATGAAAACCAAAATAATTAAGCAAAAGAAGATATACGAAAAAATAAAATTAAAAAAATTATGTTTACGAACGGGAGCTAAAAAATAAAAGAAATTGAAAATTAAAATATGTATCAAAAATAAATCAATAGACTAGTGAAAAGTAAGTGTTACACAAGCAGCAAAAATAAAAACACTAAATACGGTGAAAAAGAAAATCTTAATAAATTACCAAAAAAAAGTCATTCAAAGAAAAACGTCAAAAATGAGATGAAATTAACGTAAACTCTAACAGTTTTTCCAAAACAAAAATATGAGTTCCAATCGGTTTTCGATAAAAATACGTCGAGCGCAAAGCGAGACTAGAATCGGTCTGCGTAAGGTTTAACGAACTCTGGACTGACTCTGACGGACTGGTATTTACCCAGTCTCGCCATTGAGATAAGATGTGACACAAGGTCAAGTGTGGGGAACCCGAGCGCGTACACTCGGGCCAAAGGCCAAAGTTTACCCAGACCCTGCAACCGCGGGATCGGGCACTTTGCATTGTCTATTATTATTCAGCCGAGTCTCCGTCCGTAGACAGAGCTCTGACTGAGTCGTACTCTGCCCTAAGATGGAGAGCTTGACAATCACGAGCCAGGCTATGGAGTACCTAACACCGACGGACTGGTATTTACCTAGTTTCCTCACACCGATGACAATCAGGCAAATTCGCCAAGCCCCATCAGAAGGACACGTCATTGAGAGATAGCATATTCCGAACCAATCGCCAGGAAATCGAAAATTCAGTATTGCTGGGGTAGTCCGCCGCTGACGCCCAAGACCAGAAAGAGCACAAATTGATCGCCGACAAGCCGAAAACGGTTACAAAGTAGATCAATTCGCGACCTCCTCCACTAATTCACGAAACAAGATTCTCCGCGGCCGAGAAAGTTCACTAGACCGAAGAATGACTCCGATCGACACTCGAGGAGGAAATTCGACTGATCCCACGCGGCGTAGAAAAACCCAACCTCGAGGCGTGTCAGTGACTCGCCAAATGTGGTATTCCCTTCCCCCTGACACGGACATTAGTCACAGACATCTCTGTCGACGTGATGCTTGATACCCCCCACCACCACAAAAGGGTGGAGAGCAAGCGCTCGATCGCCTACTTACGTTCCCCATATAGAGGAAGTAAACACAGCCGATAAAAGATGAGAGGAAAGACGTGAGTGGCACTACCCTTCAAATACAACCGCCTTCAGAACCGAGTCCGGACCACCGCTCCGACCTTTGCCTGTATTTCTGACCAATCTGGAGTCCGGACCCGAACCACACTCCGAAAATGCGGACGAGCCTGTCCATCCACCCAAAGTGCCTCGGAAGATCCCCACCTTCCAGACACCTGACCGCAAGCCGGAAGATTTGTTGTGATTAATCTTGCTTCCCCCCCCCCGTGAGTTTTGGTACCGTTCAAGCGCCTTCATCACCACCTCAATGCCGCTGTGGGACGACACGAAATTTGTTATGTCATTAGTGTACACGGAAACCCTGGTTCGAGTCCCACCAGGGACAGCGAATCCGTGCAGGGTCGGACTGCACGCCCTGTCCTTCAGCCGGCGATGGAGGGGCTCCAACGCCAAAGCGTGAAGTAGGGGTGACAGCGAGCAACCCCGATAAACCGACTGAGACAGCGCAAAAGTGTGCGGCCGCTTTCCGTTCACCTGCACTGGGGGAGCGATAGAGGAGATTAATCCACCAGCAGAAGTTCGAATCCGGTGGCCTGCACGACAGTAGCCAGGTACCGATGGTCGATCCTCTCAAATGCCTTGGACTGATCCAAACTGATCATCCCAGCTTGCTCGTCGTCGAGGATCGTGCGGATCAGATGCAGGTTGCTCTGAACTGTTTGGCCCTTCACAGCACATGTCTGCTCGGGTCTCAACAGAATCTCGGCAACTGACTGCAAACGCCCCCACAGGATCTTGGCCATAATCTTTAACTCTTTGTCTAGCATAGTTTTAGGCCTGTAATCATATAAATCTCGCCCAACACCCTTGGCCTTTTTCAACAGCATGATCACGCCTTTGGAGTTGTTTCTGTTGCTGCTTCTGTTGTTGTTGCTTTACTTCTCGTTGTCGCTGTTTTTGTTGTTGCTTTTCTTCTTATTGTTGCTGCTTCTGTTGCTTTTCTTGTTGTTGCTGCTTTTATTGTTGTTAGTGTTGCAGCAGTTCCTGTTGCTAATGCTGCGTCTTTTGTTGTTGTCTTTCCACTTCCTCTGGCCGTTTCTGGGGTTATTGTTGTTGTTGTTGCAAATCCCGCTGGGGTGGAGGGGGCTTGACGTCTTCCGTCACCTCCTCACCACCTTCTTCCAAATACCGTCGGGGCCCTTGCCGGGATCTTCCGCCGCTACTGTTGCTGCTGCTGCTTGGTTAGGCTTTGGCGCTACGTTCTTGCCGGTATACGACCAGAAAGAGGGATGACGTCCTTCCGCTATCATCTTCTTCTGGCATATCAGGACTGGTGATTTCCGAAAAACACTTCCGGGTCAGTGTCACCTTGCTCACTGTCCACGAGACGTCCTCCACTTTGGCCGTACCGGGCAAAAAGGCACCATCCTGTCTTCGGATAGGTCTACGGGCAACTTATGAAAGGTCACTCTTGTCTTGCGTGTGCCCATGTATCCTGTCTGCAGACAGAATGATTTTGTCACTAAAATTCTGCCAGTCAACTGCTTAGCCTTCTGTTTGGTGGCCAGCAAAATGTCCCACAGCGCATTAGACCTCTTGGCCAGAATTTTGGGGCCAGTCTTGAGGCTTTTCAATTCCTCGCCCATCGTTTCCCTGCTGACCCCAATTAATTTCCGACACTTTGCGTCGGTGGTCAGCAGTTTGATTTGCTTGTTTCAGCGCCTCTGGTATCGTGAGGAACTCGTCTCCTCTCGTGTATTTAAGTGTGCATAGTAGGTGGGGGTCTTTGGGGGACTTATTTTCGGCCCAGACCGATTTTTCAGAGGTGTAGCTTGTTCAACGGTTTAGGCAACTCCGCAAACCAACTCTACCACGACGGCAAAACAATTTCAAAGTTTTCTCCAAATTTTTCATGAATTTACAAAACAAATAAGATTGGAAACTAAGGACAATTAAACGTAAATAAAAAAAACGCCTCTAAAAAGTAAAAACGAATCGGTAAACAAAATAAACAAAAGGGAAATTAAAAACTTGGCTTGCCAAAAAGCAAGTCACACGTAAAACAAAAGGAACTTAGTTTACCAGCGACAAATCCAATTAGAGGCGAGGGGGGGTAAGAAACAAAGAAAAGTAAAACTTGACGTCCAAAAATTTAAAAAACAAGTTTAAATGTAAAATAAAAGGAATAAAAGAGAAAAAGAAATTTACAAAAATAAAAAGAATTTAATGTGAGGGGAGGGTAAAATATAAAGCTTGGCTTGCAAAATAAACACGTGGAAATAAAAAGTTAAACAAAAAGAAATGTTACTAGCAACAAGAATTTTAAAAAAATGAATTAAAGTGAGGGAGGGTAAAAAATCAAGTTTGGCTTGTAAGTAAAAAAAAGACGACACGTAGAAAATTACAAAAACACGGGAATTAAACAAAAAGAAAAGAAAACTGAAAATGAAGCGAGAGGAAAAATGTTCATCAGTAACAAAAAAACGTGAATTCATTTCTTCAAAAGTAAAATCCACATACTCATCGGGTGAAACTTGTGCTGGACGGGAAAAAAATACAAATGATCTGACTGCGATGAACTTCCCTTGACTCATTTTGAGTTCTTTATTTAAAGCGTCTTGCCTAGATCATATGTGTTACCGGGAGTGTCTTATTTACGCCACAACAGAATGTCGAATGTTTCCTTATAATTAAACGGTTAATTCTAGCATTGCTCTACTCAGAAACTGATAGTCAGGTTTTATTTATTGTATAGTTATTACCGGTCTTTTAGAGATTTTAAGTCTATTCCGACGACACACACAGACTTATATTAGACAGGGTGTTTTTCTGTCTGATAACGTTTATAGTGATTATTTTTCTGTATGCCCGGTATTTTAGTAAAACTTGCGAGAAATAGATTTTTGCTTCAATATTTTCCATGGCTATTGACGCCGCACAGCCGAAGGGAGAACCTGGAAGCGTTCACTGTCCAACTGCGATTTTCTTGTAACTCTAAGCTATTTTGAGAAAAATATCCATGAAATAGTTTCTCTAAATTCAATCATCAATCTCATAATGATTGTCATCATGCTCATCAGCAGATACTGCGGCACCAGCTATAGTGTTGCGGTTAACAAATCATTCCCGCCGACCACTGACAATGAGGTATGTCCATAAATTGTGCGCTAAATATATGAATCTGCGTACCTCGGTATATTGTTTTTTTAATGACTTCTTTCCAAGAAAGGCGATAAAGCAACTAAGACGCAAGGGGTCACGGAATGAAAGAAACCGAGAAAGGTCAATAAAATAACAGGAATTAAAAAGATAGATGACAATTGACGTTAGATTTAAGTTTTCGAAACTCGTAGTTGTCAGGAAAGCAAGAAAACTAGAAAATAGTCCTACAGGCGAAAAGTACAAGAGAAGAAACTATAAGCATAGAACTTACGGTTTTATCTAGGTAATTAAACAGTAACATCCTATCTTCATATAAAAACTTATATGAAAATCAGATCACGCAAATCTTCTTCATCATTCGATGGACTCAATTTCTCGAGATGTGATGTAAATAGAAAATTTGATCGTGATGTCAGTCAGTTATGTGCCATGCGTGAGACACACTTAGGCGATCATGTATCTATCGATACATGAATGACTAGGCAGATTTTTTCCCGCAGTAGGTTACCATTTCTTTCTTCGGCAGACCAGTTACCATCCAAGGCTATAGAACCGGACAGTCCTGTTATTTACCCATATCTGGGGGGAGAAGAAAAGGATTCATACCTTTCCTAAGGGTAATAGTACGTAAGTGAATGTAATGGATTCGACTGGAATTCGAACTCGGCTCTCCGATTCCTCAATTTTAGTCGCTATCCATTACTCCACCATGCCTCCTGATTGTGATGTGCCGTTCATTTATTCTTGTTCTGGGAATATATGCTAAAGCATTAGAGACAGAACTATCCCGGATGCGTTCATTTCCACACTTATGGAAATCGATTTAGTCAGAGATGTGTAACGTAATAAGAGGTAGTGTAGCCATAACAGTGTAGATCTGGGAGTCGTGATATGCGGACATGATTTTAATAGCGAAGTAATTGCTGGGGAAAGAATGATGAGAAACTATTTTCGAGACGACATCTGCTCTAAGTATTTTTTTTTTAGGACCATAATAACAACGGTATACCAAGAATATATAAATCACAGAGAGACGAAATAAAAAACGTCGGCCACATTCGGGGAAATTGCAACAGATTATATCTCAAATTAACGCAGCTGTATCTCAACTATTTGTACATATATAAGATCTCTACCCATACCTTGACATCATTACAACTCATTAAACTTTGGACAAATTGACCAGATACCAGAATTATTCATGTATAATACGCACTTAACATTAGAAAGATACAGCTAAAATTTCTAAGGCATACAATGAGGAAAAAAGGCTTGAAAAATCTGATACCCACAGGACTGATTGAAGGCAAGGTAGACAGAGGAAAACAACGCATACTTAGTGAGCACTATTTACATTATTCGGACTATTGTCCTCATCTTTGTCGCCATGTTTATCACAACGTTTCGGCCGTTGTACGCTCCGGCCTTCTTCGGGTGGTTGGAATGTCGAACTGAACCCTTTATTTCGCTCACTAGGGTAGACTGTTCTAGTTCCACGTGCCATGTTTAATGGGTGTCAGTTATCTCCTGCTAATTCCCCTCTGAAAGTTCACCATTGCCTTGACCAGGTATTGACCTCACACTCTTTGATTCCTGTCACTGGATCTAACCAACGCCTTTATCCTCTGTGCCATGTGTCCTTGAGGACATTTATTTCGCTCACTGGGGTAGACTGTTCTAGTTCCACGTGCCATATCTAATGGATGTCAGTCATCTCCTGTTAATTTCCCTCTGAAAGTTCTCTGCCTTAGCCAGGTATTGAACTCACACTCTTTGGATCCTGTCACTGGATAAAGGCGTTAGTTAAATCCAGTGACAGGACCCAAAGAGTGTGAGTTCAATACCTGGTTAAGGCAGAGGAGAACTTTCTATCGAGACTGCAAAGTGAGGACTGGACAATGTGTCAGCAGTACTCAATTTTAGACTTGATCTGGCTCTTGTAAAGGTAAAGGATAGCACAAGGAGTCGGGTACTTAGTGGAGCGGTACGGGAAACTCTGACCATTTTACCAGCATCTTTAGCGGTGAATCGTATCTACGAGCTCCACCTGAGGTAACATCCGATCATCGTGATTGGTCATAGTTCAGGGCCTAATCGGCGATGATAGAATGTTTGGCTTTCGAGACATTTAATGTGACCAACCTGTTTCCCCCCTACCGATATGTAAAATCTAGATCAGAGGAGAGATCAACTACCAATCCCTGGTTGTCTAGAGTTTGGGAGGCGCAGCCATATACTGTTGTATCGTCAGCATAGATATTCGCTAATGATCGGGGTATACTCTTAGGCCGATCATTTATGTGAAGTAAAAAGAGCCTTGGTCCGAGAAACGATCAATAAGGAAAGGTATTGAGTGATCCACGTCACTCACCCAAATTAAACAGAAACTGTAAATAGAAATAATTTCTTTCACTTGAGTTGATCACTCAAGGACACATGGCACAGTGGATAAAGGCGTTGGTTAGATCCAGTGACAGGACCCAAAGAGTGTGAGTTCAATACCCGGTTAAGGCAGTGGAGAACTTTCAGAGGGAAAAATTAACAGGAGGTAACTGATAACTGACATCCATTGAACATGGCACGTGGAACTAGAACAGTCTACCCCAGTGAGCGAAATAAAGGGTTCAGTTCGACATTCCGACCACGAAGGCGGGAGTGTACAACGACCGAAACGTTGTAACAAATATGGCGACAAAGATGAGGACAATAGTCTGAATAATGTAAATAATGAGTTGATCACTCATTATATTCCATTCATCCAAGGTAAACAAACTCTAAGTAGAAATAAATTAACAATTGTCAAGTACAACCCAAATTTTTTTGCGTAATTATTTCGAATTTAAGTGTAGTGGTTACCAGCACCAATGACGGAATTTGCATACCGTGTTCTAATTCGAGCCGATGTTGTTGCATTCAATTTCGCACAATACTTTTCTTCTCCTCCCCTCACTGCTAGCAGTTAATAGTAAAGTAGATTTTTTTTTTAGCTTTGTTTGGCAACCAATCAAAGAGAATGACAACTCTGAATTTAAAGCCGGTTTTGTCGCAAGTAATTTTAAGCTAAATTGACCATTTCTTCAACAGTTTATCCGGCGTAGTTTGGTTTGTTTTACGGCATATCAACACTTCAATAGATTATTTAATGCCGACGAGATTTTTATTTCTGGTAATAGTTTTTTTCAAAAATATACTGCTGGTAATATTTTTCTTTTTCAAAAATGTACTGCTGGTAATAGTTTTTCAAAAAAAGGGATTGCCGGTATTAAAACCTATTTTTATACTTTCATCATAGTGTTTTGACATCTTTTGGGGAGAGCTATTTGCCTATAGCTGGGGCCCTGATAGTTGCCACCACTCCGAGTCAGGGTGAACCTGGGATCACCAGCAATTAAGAGAAGGGTTCCACGCTCCTCAAAACCTCCTGATTAAATGCCTTACTGTCTGATGCAGTTTATCGTCATGCCCAGAACGGGGTTTATCCGATTCGTATCAACTAAAAATAAGAATTTCCCCATCATACAGTTTTAGAACACGCAATAATATTTAGAGCTAACGCATAGAAATATTCACACAAAAATACGATGACAATAAATTGATACGAAGAGAAACAAAATTATAAACATATTCCAGTGACAATTTCTCTGCTGCGGCGGGAAAAGATGAATAGATAATACAACAACAACAGCAGAGACGAAACTGTCATGGCGTCTTTGACACGGATAACTGAAAAGCAGACTAAAATGTGTTTAATAGCTATGTGAATATTTTTTTTAAAGTCAGATTATAACAAAAATGAATTATTGCTGCCATGTCTGGGCCAGATCTGTCCAATCCTCACTTTCCAGGCTAGACAGAGTTCAAAAGATTCTACGCGCCAATGTGGGTGATGAACTATTTTTCACGCTGCAACTACCTTCCCCACAGATGAAACGTCGCCATCCACTCGCCAGTCTGTCGCTAATTTCATAAAAAATATTCTGACACGCTACATTCCTTAGTTCCCCATTTTCTGACCTTAAAACTGAAACTCGCCATGTCATGTACACAGGGGCGAACCATCTCCATTACTTTGTATTCCATTGATAAGAAGGAAGTTCCATCTGGATAGCATTTTTCCAATAGACGCTTCTTTATGGAACTCCCGAGAGGATGCTTACCCGACCACTACAATTATAATTTCTTCCAGTCCAGAGTCAACCGTTATTGATCCTATATATCATCATAAATACTTCTTACCTCCTCCTCCCCATCTTTTTACGTCCATAAAACAACCTCTTTGAATAACCCTCTACCCTGAGTATCTCTTGGGCCTTGTGTTGGGTGATCAATAGCGTAAAGAAATAAAAACTTAGATTCTTATTAATTCGAGTACTAGATTCGCAGCTAGGTCTGATTATTTTGTAGTTGAAAAGGCGAGATGTAGCCGTATATGGTATCCTGATCAGCCTTGTCGATTTTATAAACTGTTTACTACGCGCATGCGCGCGTTCCGAAGCCCATTCCTTGAATCGACTGCGACGAGATCGCTTCCGGACACCGAATCGAACGCAAACAGATTCTCTCTCTCTCTCTCTCTCTCTCTCTCTCTCTCTCTCTCTCTCTCTCTCTCTCTCTCTCTCTCTCTCTCTCTCTATCTATCTATCTATCTATCTATCTATCTATCTCTCTCTCTATCTCTATCTCTGCCCCCTCTCTCTCTTTCTCTCTCTCTCTATCTCTCTCTATCTCTGCCCCCCCTCTCTCTCTCTCTCTGCATACGTGTCGTTGTCGGCGGTTCTGTTCTGTCGCACGCTCTCTGATATGAGTTCGTTTTTCGACAGTGATCGCCTAGTGGTTCTTTGTGTCCCTCGCGGATGGGGTTATTAACACCCTCCGGGGAGCGTGTTAACTTGTTTCTCGCGTGATCCTCAAGGCCTGAAGCTAGGCAGGAGATTTCTTCCATCACGAACAACCACATCAGAAATTTAATAATTTATTGACGGGGAATAATGGTGATTTGAGAATTTCTGAGGGGATCTGTTTTCTGATCGTTTCAATTCTCCTCGTTCGAGCTGCTATCGAAAATGGAGTAGTAAATTCCGTCCCAGTCCTACAACGTGTCTGTGTGCCCTTTCCCTCCACAATTTGCGTGTGTGCTTTGGTCTTCGAGCAGCGGAGAAGTTCTCAACACATCGTTCTGATCTCTTCTCGGTAACTCTAGAAGTCAAATGATTCACCGGTTTATATAAACGACACCCTTTTCCCTATTTTTGACATTGATGTCTGTAAAAACGTCCACCTTCGTCTGGGTTATCTCAAAGCCTATTGTCGAGGAAATCATATGGCCCGCCAAAACAACATTTTCCCAACTTTTAATAAGAATTAACTTATAACTTTAGCGTCGTAGTATGAAGAAATTGTCCCTTTTGGGTCAGATTTCAGCAAGAAAAAACAAAGAAATTTATCTTTATCAGACCACCATTCAGAAATTCCTAAGTGAATTTGTTTTCACCAAGTAGGGTGATTTTCTGGGCAAATTGCATGTCGATGTTACCCGGGGCACTGTTAGTAAAATTGTATATCCCTTTTCTCACGAGGCCAAGAGCTCCGATTACTATTGGTACCGTTTCAGTCTTCATTCCCCGCATACGATTTCCAGGTCCTTATATTTGGACAATTGCTTGATAATTTTTCTGGAGGTATTTCTCACAGATGGCGTACTGTTATGTCAATAAGCATACACTTCTTGAATTTCTTGTCTTTTATGATAATATCAGGTCTGTTGGCTTTTATTTCCCTGTCAGTTGAAATTGGCATGTCCCAGAGGATATTTACATCGTTATTTTGGGTATCTGCGTCTGGTTGGTGGTTATACCATCTCTCAGTGGTTTCGATTTTGTGCTCCTTGCATATCTTCCAGTGCATATATGTAGCCACTTTGTTATGTCTGTGGGTATATTACTTTTTTGCCAGTTCCGGACATCCTGTGATAATATGGTCGACAGTTTCATTCTATTTTCCCCAGATCCTGCATTTCGGGTTAGTTCCATTTTTGATTATGTCACAGTGATAGGAACTGGTTGCGAGGCTTTGGTCCTGAGCTGCAATAATTAGACCTTCTGTCTCAGCTTTCAGTCCGGTGCTCCTCAGCCACGGATGCCTTTTCTGTTAGTCCATATCTGCTTCTTTCGTTCTTTATTATTATTTTATTATTATTATTTCCTTTGATTTCTGGAGATTACATATTTCTTTTACGGATCCCGCCAGAGACCTAAGTTAGAAATGGCATCATGACACTTTCCACTGACAAAAAAAAATTACATAGATAAAGCCCTTCGTAAAGTGTGGGCTGTACATGTGAGAACAATTTTTTGTATTTCTTTGATGTATGGACTTCCAGGAATCACTTCAATTAGTCTACTAGAATCTTTTCCAACTAATGCTAGGGCTCCAACTACAACAGGGATTGTTGATATTCCCATGTGCCACATTTTTGAGATTTCTACTTCAAGGTCCTTGTATTTTGACAGCTTTTTGAATATCTTCAAAGATATATTGCAGTCTGCAGGGACTGCCATATCAATAAGGAGGCATTTTTTTCTTTGTCGTCTTTAATAACAATGTCTGGGCGGTTGGCTTTGATTGTTCTGTCAGTGTGTATTGTGTAGTCCCATAGAATTGTAACAGGTTCTATCTCCGTAACCGTATTATTATTATTATTATTATTATTATTATTATTATTATTATTATTATTATTATTATTATTATTATTATTATTCATTTCATATTATTAATTTTATTCATTTCGCATTATTAATATTATTATTCTTTTTGCATTATTATTATCATTATTGTTATTATTATTATTATTATTCATTTCGCGTTATTATTTTTGTTATTATTATTACATATTTTCCTTATCAACCGTAGATGTTGCATAATAAATGTTCTGCATATTAATGTTCTGCATCAAGTTTTACGATCTCGGACAGAGAGCACCTTTCGCAAAATATTTGCATTGCCAAGTAACGCAAACTTATGAAGCGATAAGATATTCGGCCTTATTCCAATTTCACAACGTGGGGCTATGTTCGGTGATAAAAAAAAAAAAAACAACGCCCCAACGCTAATAGTGGACTGAACGTCCCCCATTCTGGCAATTTCAGTCCGGTGGTTGGTATTTCTTAAGCTTGTCAATTTCTTTTACTGGCACCAGAAATAGACACGTCGACGAGGAGGCACTTGCATGCTTTATTTTAATTTTATTAATTTTTCTTTTTTATCAACGACAATGATCTCTGAGTTGGGAGGGGCTCAAGAACGCGACTAGTCTGGATGTTGTAATCTTCTCTGGCTTATGGCGGTAGCATTTTCTCGTCAACTTCAAGTTCCTACTTCCTACACAGGCACCAAATGCCGATGCGAAACCATTTTATCATGGTAACGCTTATATTCTTTCTGAGCAAGCATTCCATAAGCGTTAATGATGTGGTTGACATTTTCCTCCCTCATGCCACACAGCCTGCACTTGTCCGAATCCACCTAGTGGGGGTGTTAGATGTTCTTCGGAACAGAATTAGTATTCAAGGCTTGTTCATAACCGGCTACTCGTCAGCGTTCTGTCTCGCAATACAATTCGCCTTTCGTCAACCTATCCCACAAGTCTTGTCTTAATGTCCTTGGTGTCCCTTTCTGTCTATGAAGCACGAATGCTTCTCTTGCCTTCAGATTCTCATCCAGCATCCTCTTCCTTTATTCTTAATTATTCACGATGTTCTCTTTTACAAGGTTTTTGAATTTCACCCCGAACTTTGGGAATGTCACTTGGCTGTTTGCCAGATACTGGTCCAACGACCAACGTTCACTTCAATGCCAGTAAGTCCTCTACATTCTGTTCGGGGTGTGTATAATGTTATCAGATTCGACTTTTGGTACAGGGTATATATTCTCAGGAATCAACGTTTGTGTCTTTCTGTCCAGAGTTTTTAACTCCTCCTTTATTTATTCAACAACTATTCCACTATACTTTACCACAGTTTTTGTTATTATTATTACTATTATTATTATTATTAAACAAAATGATATATGTAAATCTTCGAATATTTTGAAAGTATTAGAGAAAAGAAAAAGACAGTGTCTAACAAGTTTTAACAATATTTCGACAGTATGTCTGTCTTCTTCAAGTTATGATTAAAACTTGTGTACAGAATAAAAAATATAAAAGAAATACGTCTTTGTACAAACGTCGTTTGTCTTATAAAAAACGGTGGTACTGGTAATCAACGTGACAAAGTGAACGAAACGCATAAGGCGTGAATAGAATGCAACTGAAACGTGAGTAACACGATGGGGATCGTGCTCATATTGAATTCCGTCAAAACTGACAGGAATAAAAGCCAAAAAGCTGTCAGACATTTGCTGGTAAAAAATTACTTTCTCGCTGAGGTAAAAATCCCTGTTGATGCAAATATTTCAGTCAAATTGTTCAACAAAGTAAGTAAATAGAAGAATCTAGAAATTGAAATTCTGAAGATGCGGCATCTCAGACAATCCATGTTGTTATTGACGAACTAGAAACCATAGTAAAAATATTAAAATTTATGTATCTCACCTGCTTGGGAAACGGAGTTTGATTGAAATGCAAAAGTTTGCACTTATGTCGGACAACATACCTGTAGTCATTAAATCTTTTGTCTGACACAACAATGTCACCTAAACAGAAATTACAACATATTTTATCACGAGCGGCTCTAATTTCGACGAACAACCTGAGGTGCACATGCTGAAAGAATATCCACAATTCACCTACTTAAAACACATGTCGGTAATTGCATATGCAAATTACAAACCTCCTGGTCCGGGGAAATTAACAGAATGACAAGAGAGCCCCATGAGATTTATACTAAACTATTTGATTAATTACTATTACTAACTAATCAGACGACGGGGAATTCCTAGATGAGCACGCCCCATCGTGTAACTCACATTTCAGTTGCATTCCATTCAAGTTAGCTGTTTCACTTGGTTATCGCGTTGATTCCCATTACAACCGTTTCCTCAAGATAAGCGACGTTTCTACAATGATCTATTTTTATACATTTTTATACTTGTATGCAATTCTTATACATAACATACTGTCGAAATATTGTTAAACAATGTGTCTTTTCTTTTCTTTTTCTTTCCTTAAACCACGCTCTTCTCTCATTGTATTATTATTATTATTATTATTATTATTATTATTATTATTATTATTATTATTATTTCCTTTGATATCTGGCGTTTACACATTTCTTTCCGGGTCCCGCCCAGGGACTTAAGGTTAGAAATGGCATCATGACTTTCCACTGCAAAAAAAAAATAAAAATAAAAAATAAAATAAAACAAAATAAATTAAAAAATAATTACATAGATAAAGCCCTTCGTAAAGTGTGGGCTGTACTTGTCAGAACAATTTTTTGTATCTCTTTGAGGCATCGACTTCCAGGGATCCCTTCAATCAGCCTACTGGAATCTTTTCCAACCAGTCCAAGGGCTCCAACTACAACAGGAATTGTTGATGTTCCCATGTGCCACATTTTTGAGATTTCTATTTCAAGGTCCTTGTATTTTGACAGTTTTTCGTATATCTTCAAAGATACATTGCAGTCTGCAGGGACTGCCATATCAATAAGGAGGCACTTATTTTGTTTGTGGTCTTTAATAACAATGTCTGGGCGGTTGGCTTTGATTGTTCTGTCAGTGTGTATTGTGTAGTCCCATAGAATTGTAACAGGTCCTATCTCCGTAACCGGGTCAGGGTGGTGTTCGTACCAGTTTCTTTCAGTTTCCTTCCCATAGGAGTTGCAAATTTTCCACTGCAGATATTGGCCCACTCTGTCATGCCGGGTTTTATATTCAGTGGGTGCCAATATCGTGCCACCTGATATAAGATGATCAATGGTTTCTGGATATTTATCACAGAATCTGCATCTTGGGCTACCACTGTATTTTAGTATATGTGCTTGTTAATTCCTAGTTAACAAGCATTGGTCCTGTGCAGCAAGGATAAAACCTTCAGTTTCAGCTTTCAACCCTACACTACGTAGCCACTGATGGGTGCGGTTTTTGTCTACGTCAGCTTGTTTGGTACGGGTATTATTATTATTATTATTATTATTATTATTATTATTATTATTAATAATAATAATAATAATAATAATAATAATTTATTTATTTTGCTTGTATGTTTTACGAGCTGCCTCGAAGTTTCAACCTGACGTCTCAAGGGACTGCAAGTCAGCAGATCATGTCCGTCACTTAGTTGCACATATAACTGACATTATCTGCAGCATTTTTCTCAATAGCATCATGTCGTATGCTTGTGCATAGTAGTTGAAAGCTTCCTTAACATGTGTACGCGGATGCATAGATACAATTTACATACAGTTAAAACGTGTAAACATTAAATGGAGAGTCTGAAAAATTAAAATTATGTTACAGATGTAACATTCAATAAACTCACAAAATATGAAGAAAAAATTACTATAGGATTCTGTAAATATAGGAGAAAGTTCCGGCAAATACGAGCAGTAAAGAGTCCGTTTGAAGTTATTAGGCAAAGCGCATATAAACTTCAATAACTCGAATTTGCTTTGAACAATTTTGTCAAATTTTTAAGAATTCATTTAGACGTCAAAACAAAGCTTGAGTTAAATTTTTAGGTCCTTTAATAATATTTTATTAAAGTTATTGGTATCTGTCTATATTTCAAGGACACATGGCACAGTGGATAAAGACGTTAGTTAAATCCAGTGACAGGACCCAAAGAGTGTGAGTTCAATACCTGCTTAAGGCGGTGGAGAACTTGGAGAGGGGAATTAACAGGAGATAACTCATAACTGACACCCATTAGACATGGCACATGAAACTAGAACAGTTTACTCCAGTGAGCGAAATAAAGGGTTCAGTTCGACATTCCAACCACCTGAAGAAGACCGGAGTGTACAACGGCCGAAACGTTGTGATAAATATGGCGACAAACATGAGGACACTAGTCCGAATAATGTAAATAGTGTAAAGTTATTGGATTTATAAAAACTGCAGGTTGAAGTTATTATGCAGATTAAACTCAGTCAGTTATGTGCGATGCACGCTTAGGCGATCATGTATCTTTCGATACATGACTGCCGAGGCAGACACTTTCCCGTAGTAGGTTGCCATTTTTTTCTGCGGTAGTCCAGTTGCAGATGCAGAACACGGTCTGTCCTGCTACTTACCCATAGCTGGGGGGGAGGAGAGGATTCATACCTTTCCCAAGAGTATTAGCACCATAGCTGGGGGGGGGGAGGAGAGGATTCATACCTTTCCCAAGAGTATTAGCACGTAAGTGAATGTAATGGATTCGACTGGAATTCGAACTCGGCTCCCCGATTCCTCAATCCGACCTGCTATCCATTACTCCAGCATGCCACCTCAGATTAAACTAATATTAGTTTAAGGCCTCTAAATCTAATAATAATTAATATTAAAAAAAAAATTTTTAAATAAACTATTTTTTCTATAATATATGTTGAAACATATGTAATAGAAAGGATCTAACAAATGGCGAAAAAGAGAAAATAAAGTTATTGAGTCAGGGCATGTCCATATTGGAGACATCAAAGGAGCTCTGCAGAGATCATCGAGCGATAAACATGGCTTTTGAAAATATAACTAAATTGAGAACTAGAATCAAAGGAAAAGACTTTAAGCACTTGTCTCCTCAAGATGAGGAAGGCGAGTTATAGCAAAACCTCCATTTTTGATCAGTGCTCAGATCTTTGAACAGACTGGTGGATTTGAGGGAGTCAAGAAGGACAAAAGTTGTAGAATACTTCGTAAATTAGAATCTGTCAAGTAATCGCCTCGGCCAACTAAAGCAAATATTTTAAAGCTTTAAAAGTGGGCCAAGACATACATGAAAAATCACTTTTCTAAAGCAATTTTCAAGGACGATTCTCATGTGATACTCTATGAACCTAATCGATAGGTCAAAGGATCGATTTTATCCGATACAGATGTGCCTGTGGCTAAAAGAAGGTAGCAAGGAGGCAGTGGCGTGATGGTATGGGCTGGGATTGTCAACTAGACCATCATTGAACCATTTAAAATCGATGAAGGAGTAAAACTGAAATGCTAACTTATGCGATTCCATGGTCAAGGCCTTTTTCGAATGGTACAAGTCCCAGGCCCGTAATTTCAAAGTGCAGTATGTATTTATGCACGATAATGCTCGTTCTTGTGTATCTAAGGTTACCCGTGATTTTTTAGCGTAAAAGGTTTAGAGGAGATAATGGAATGGCTACCATCAAGTTCGAATTTGAATCCGATCGAAGATCAATGGTCAATTGTGATAAGGAAATTATATCAAGCTGGCAAACAATTACAGCAAAGTAATTAAAACTAACATGTCGGAAATTGAACCTGCTGAACTAAAACACTTTAAAAAATCAATGGATGATAGATTGCTGGCAGTTATTGAGAAGTGTCACTATATTAAGATGTAAATTCTTCAAAGACGGATCCTATTTTTGTTATTTGTTCTATTCTAGGTGTTGATCAGTTGTTGATGATTTTATTACCTTGTTATTGAAGTAAAAAGTGATTCTCTCGTTTTGCATAATATTAGGTTGGTGCAAAAATAATGTCGTTTTTTGACGTTCAAGATCATGTCAAAAAACGACATTATTTTTGCACCAACCTAATAATTTCAGACGGCAGTTTTACAATAAATCCAATAATTTTAATAAAATAGGATGAAAATACCTAAACATTTAACTCAAGCTTTGTTTTGACGTCTAAATGAATTGTTTACAATTTGAAAAAAATTATTTTAAGTAAAATCAGATTATTGAGGCGTATGTGATTTGCTTAATAACTTCAAATGGACTGTAGGTTCATAATGTTTCAAACTGATAAAACTTTCTTGTAGATGTGGGGAAATAGCCCAGAGTGGGAAATAACCCCGAGTGCAATCTTTTGCATTTCAGTCAAACTCGGTTTATCAGGCAGTCGAGAAACATAATTTTTCATATTTTTGGTATGGTCCCGAGTTCGCCAGTAACAACAGGGATTTTATCTGATGTTTGAAATGCCGCACGTTCTGAATTTCAATTTTTAAATTATTGTATTTATTTAGTTTGATGAGCAATTTGACTAAAATATCTGCATCAACAGGGATGTTTACCTTAATGTGAAATGGCTTTTTTACCAGCAGATCATTGACAATTATATCCAGTTTATTGACTTTTATTGTTCTGTCTGCTTGGACTGAAAAATTCCACTGCGCAGACGTCACAGAATTTGGATTGTATCCCCACCATTTTTCCCGTGGAAGGTTATACTTGCCACTTATTTCCCAATGAATATTTTGTCATATTCAACCATGGTTTGGAATGTATTCTGTTGGGATAAAGAGCGTGCGACCTTGCACTAAAAGCCAGATTTCATGGAAGTAACTCATAAATTCTGCATAGAAGTTGACATCATTTTTGAGAATGTTACACAGGTAGTTTTTGTTGGCAGGCTTTGATCTTTTGTGCTGCAATTATAAATTCTTCTGTCTCAGATTTCAAGCCAATGAAGAGTTGCAATTATATCAACGGCATTGTTATTTACACTTTACGGATGTTTTCTATTAAGCGTCTTGTTTTTCTATTCACTCTCGATTTTTCCAGGCTTTTTAATATTGTTTTGGCCTCCTCCCTGGACTTATATTTTAGGTTAAATCCATTTCGGATACAAATTTTGCAGCTTCCTTAGAAACAGAATAAAGAGATTTTTTACATTTTGAGTATGAGTACCAGTTTTAGCATCAAGTCATTGCTGAATTACAAGTATTTATGAAGTTCAACAGTCACCTTGAAGGACATTTCAAATTGCCATAGTCCTCTGTTACCACGATCCCTTGGAAGATATGATCATTTTTTATATCTGCCTTCGATGATACATGTGATTCAATGTCAATAGTTTTCGTACCTTCACATCTACCTTTTCGGACTTCCTTTATTTCCAATTTCTAAGGTTTAAACACCCAGCCAAGTATTGCTATGATATTGATTATTCGTATTCTATTGCGTGCATTTAATCTCTTTAAGAAAATCCTTGCTATTCTGTAACATTATTTCCTGAAGGATAAAACTTTCCCGAGGATAGAAGTACCCATGAGTGGAAAATTTTGCATTTCAGTCATTATTAGTACTAGTAGCAATAGCAGTAGTAGTAGCAGTAGTACACGTGAACATTTCATAGTTTTCCTATTTGAATTTTTTTCCCAGTTTTCCTTTTGGAATTTTCTGATTTTAATGATTCAACAAGCACCTTGCAAGTACAATTACTATAAAATTACTCGTGGCAATCGCTCAATATTGCAACAACAATCATGTATGAATGCAGGTCAGAAAGAGAGTACAAATTAAAAGATTTTAAATTGACAAGTTTTTTACATTTTCTTTCTCTTTCTTTTTGTCCTGTCTTTCCTCGCGATCAAAATGGAACAGTTCATTATTTATGAGGTAATAGCAGGGCGTAACGTATGCTCTAATTAACTAAAGAAAGAATGAAAAAATTCGTATATAGGATTTCCACTTGAGTTCGGGTGTGAGTTTGGGGTCAAATATCCTCTCGAGGCAAGGGGCCTCATCGAGGGGACATCCGTTCATCGTGACTGGCGGTAGTTCAAGGTCTGATCGACGGTGATAGAACGTAACGAGTTAGAGGCATTGAATGTAACCAACCAGTTTCTACCCCACTGGGAAGTTAGTCTTAGATCGGAAGAGGGGTCAGCTCTCAATCTCTGATCGTCAAAACTTTACAGATGCGCCCGTATATCGTTGTGTCATCGGCATAAGCGCTTACAAATGATCAGCGTATATTCATAGATAGATCATTTATGTCAACCAAAAAGCGGGTTGATCCGAGAAGTGACCCCTGGAGGACACCTGCGTTCACCGCCAGTGCCTCAGTGGACTGGCCGTTAATAACTACCTTCAAGATCTACGTGTTAAGAAGAATTTTATAATAGAGAAAACACTTCCAGTGATTACATAGTTGGAGAGCTTATGTAACAGACCTTTGTGCCACACTTTATCAGAGGCCTAATCTAATGCTATGTTCCGTATATGTGTCATAAAGGGCCTGACTACCGCAAGGACCATAGCATTAGATATCTCGAAGGCCTTCGATGTGGCACAAAGATTTGCTGTAGCCAGGTATTGAACTCACAGCTTCTGGGTCAAGACACTGGATTCAACCAACGCATTTATCGACTGGGCCATGTTCTTGATGGTGGAAGAAATAAAAGTTTCTGTTCGAAATTCCAATCACCTGAAGAAGGCTGCAGCATACAAACATCGTGAATATGGCAACGATGATTGAGGACAAGGGTCCAAACAATGTAAATAGTGTCAATAATTACAATACCTCATCTCAGAAATATAGACAGAAGTTGAAGGTGAATATGGCAATAAAGATGAGGACAACAGTCCGAACAATGTAAATAGTGTAAATAATTACAATACCTCATCTCAGAAATATAGACAGAAGTTGAAGGTGAATATGGCAATAAAGATGAGGATAACAGTTCAAACAATGTAAATAGTGTAAATAATTACAATACCTCATCTCAGAAATATAGACAGAAGTTGAAGGTGAATATGGCAATAAAGATGAGGACAACAGTCCGAACAATGTAAATCGTGTAAATAATTACAATACCTCATCTCAGAAATATAGACAGAAGTTGAAGGTGAATATGGCAATAAAGATGAGGATAACAGCCCAAACAATGTAAATAGTGTAAGTAATTACAATACCTCATCTCAGAAATACAGACAGAAGTTGAAGGTGAATATGGCAATAAAGATGAGGACAACAGTCCGAACAATGTAAATAGTGTAAATAATTACAACACCTCATCTCAGAAATATAGACAGAAGTTAAAGGTGTATTATCCAATCTTGTGTGGCTGCGAGATACTTATAAAATCACATTGTTGAAATTTTGTAAGACAATTCCATATGAACCCTGCCTCTATCCCACTAGTCCTTGGCAAATAGTGGCAGCCAACATCTACCTTAGGGTGGTGCATTGTTATTGCATGTGAAGTGTTTGCGAATTTTTGTGTCAATTTTATAGAGTTCCTATAAGTTAAAATTCATTTTGTTGAAGCTCTAACTTACAAACAATTTGAACATGTTTTCGTTCGCTTAATCATTTCACCCCAAGTAACACGATAATGCCACTACGACGCAAGAGGTTACTGGGAGTGAAAGAGAATGAGAAGACTTTAGTGAGGAGAAAGGACAATAAAAGAACACGATTCAGGAAGGCAGAATATGGCGATTGTCATTGCATTTAAATCTTTGTAGATTGTAGTTATCAGGGAAGCAAGTGAGAAATGCTAGACAGGAAACTATTAGAATAAAACATTCGGTTACATTTAACTATTTCAACAGTGGAACCTAATTACCAATCTAGTTGTACCCATCAATTCATATAGTCGTGGTACCAAGGAGAAAAGCTCATCAGAACATTTGTCATGACAGTATTTGTAGAAAAGACACAGGGAGGCTGTCCATAAGAGTGATAATCATTGTTATAATATTCAATTCAGTTTTCATTATTGCATTATTACTCGGACTCGCCCGATTCACTCATTTTGAATTTTTCTTTTATCTTTGAATGCTGTATTCCACTGCATTCATTTACATTCAGATTCCTATATTATTATTATTGGTGCTGTTATTATTATTATTATTATTATTATTATTATTATTAATAATAATAATAATAATAATAATAATAATATAATAATACTTACACCATCTTTATCGATAATGACAACAATATGGCAATTACTTGCGTTATTTACATTATTCGGACTGTTATCCTCATATTCCTTTCCATATTCACAACGTTTCGGCCGTTGCAGGCTCCGACCTTCTTCAGGTGATTGGAATTTCAAAATGAACACATTATTTCGTCTAGATTGTTCTAGTTCCACGTGCCATGCCTCTTCCGGGTGTCTCGGTTGTTTCCCTTCAACTCAACTCTCCAAGTTTTTTGGCTCACCCACTGCTGTGGGCTGGTATTGAACTCTTAACTCTTTGGGTCTAGTCATTCAGTGCATATGAGAATAAGACTCCGAATAATGTAAATAATGAAAATAATCATAATGCCTCATCTCAGAGATATAGAGGCCGAAACGTTGTGAATATGGCAATGAAGATGAGGATAAAAGTCCGAATACGGTAAATAATCCAAGTAATTATAATACCTCATCTCAGAGATATAGACAAATATAGCAATTATTATTTGTTTGATGGTTCATATTCCACTAGCTCTCCAGCAAGGTCTCAGTAATTGCCTATTTCCCCTCCTTCTTTTAGATCCACCTTACAGTCGATCCGGGATTCCTAGACCTATTGTTTGATTACGTTTCCTTCTCTTATTCGCAGTAATCGCGCTCGGCTTCCTGGGCCTGAGTAGAATGATCTGGCAAAAGATCAGGTTTTGTGCGTGAAGGCCAACACCGCCTGTCAAATAATCGATCTCTTTGCAGTATTGCCAGGGAATGGGCTGTTATTTTCCAAACGTATTAACATTTGTGGTTCGGAACTGCCTAAGTATGAACATGGCAGACACTAAAAGTTAAAATCATGCGTTTTTGTATATGTCCAGGAAAAAAGCGGACCAAGGAAGGCACATAATTATGGTGTCGACGTCTAGTCCACGAATACGTGCATGTCACATAACAAAGCAAATTCACAGGCAGGTGTTCAAACCTTGATACAAGCAACAAAATAATGTTTTTCCGTTCATAAGATTTATCAGTCTGCAATAGATACAGTTCTTATCTGAAATCTGTGGAATAACTTCTTTTAAATAACGTCTGCAATAAATACAGTTCTTTTGTTTTTAATCATCTCACCCTAAGCAAGGTGGAAATGTCACTAGTATGCGGTGGGGGGTACAAGGAATGAAAGTGAGAGAAAAAAACCGAGTATGGCGAGGATTGAGGAAAGCACAAAAGATGAACGGGATTTAAGAAGTAGACCGGGGATGGCCATTGACGTTGCATTTAAATTTTTGAAGATTGCAGTTATCAGGGAAGCAAATAAATGGAAGGGAGTTCCACAGGCGAGAAGTGCGAGAAAAGTCACATTTTGCCATTTCAACAGTAAATGGGTTCAACGTAGTGCCAATCTACTAACACACTTAAATTCATCTTATCTGAATTATGTGTAATAACATGTTTTAATCACCATGTGTGGTCAGATAGGACAAAATTCTTTGCGAGATTAACCGATGTCTATGAATAAAGACAATAGAAAAAAACTTAACAGCCTCATCATTAACAATCCATCAGCCTCTGATGGACTTTATCAAGGCAAATGTAAGGATTTATTTTGCAATAAGTATTTATAAACAAAAGTAAAAATGTTGTTAGCTTTTCAGAATTGTTTAAATCAAGAACGCCCATGAATATACCTCAGGCTGACTGAAAGTCAAGGTAAATTATGGAAAATGCGAAGTGATGAATTAAGAATAGTAATGACTGTGATGAAGAACAAAATAAATGGATTCTTTTTAAAAAAAAATATTCAGCCTGTGGGAGATTTTACAGGGCGGAGTTATAAAATTCCCTATGCCTATTAAAAACCTCTTCATTAGAAGAGTTATCACTGATTCTAAATTCAATGGAAGAAGGTATATGCTTAATAACTGAGTTGGGTGATTAGAATTGGGATGTACATATACAGGATTAGAATTTGTCTTCACATAAAGTTGATAAGAACTATTCATAAGGTCCAAGGTTACATCAAGAAAATCTACTTGTTTAATGTTGGTTGTTAACTTCGTTTTAAGGCTTAAATCTTTTAGCTCTCTATGTATCATCTTCCTAATACGATCTATCTTAATTTTAGCAGAGTCCTTGACAATTAACAGGCAATCATCTCTATATAGTCCTATACTATCGGTATCAACACAATCATGGACACTTAAATTATACAGAATGAATAATCCCACCAGGTTGGAAGTTTCAGCGTAATCCAATGAACCCACGGAAATGTCAAAGTTATCGTTTGTAGTTTTTTAATCGATTGCATGGTTACATTTACAGTTTAATATACGTAACGTCTTACTTTCTAATTACAAAATATTGGAGATTAATTGTTTATCGTGATTTCCTATAAAATCAAATACTTATTTTAAAGCATTAATAAATTGTATCTAGGGTTCGTCGTCGAGTTAATTGAATTATCATGTACTTGTAATTTGATTTGCCATTACATCTTACTACCAGTTTGAACTCATTAAAAACTCTTTAATTTACACCATCACTTGACAAGACACCAAAAGTGTTGAAACAAAATGGCTATTTTTGTAGTGATGTTATAACATACTTATGTCATAATTTTTAAATAAAATATAATCGCTCTACTCTGTATTGAGCACATTTTTTTTTAAATAGTGTTTTTGTTTACTGGAAGTGTATTCCATCTATACCAACCTTGTATTCGTATATTCAGAATTACTGCTTATACAAGTGTAATACATTAAAGGAATGGGACGTTCCGACCTAGCCAATTCGACATAGGAATTTTTCTGCAGATTACTACTTCGTCGTTATAGTCATATTTGCTCTCTCTCTCTCTCTCTCTCTCTCTCTCTCTCTCTCTCTCTCTCTCTCACACACACACACACACACACACACACACACACACACATGCATTTTTATATTATATTTACTTCAATGCAGCTTCATATATTTTCAGTCGTCAAAGCCCTTTTTTTCCAAATGGAAGCAAATATTTTATCAAAACGTAGAAGAAACAAAGTGATACAAGATGGATACCTTTTTATTGTTGATGCAACGAGCAAAAAGTAATTTTTAAGATTAAATAGCTTTACTAAGATTTTAATTTTTTTTTTAAATACAATATTTTTTATTTAAGTTTTTAATTTACATTAATTCCATTAGTGTTTTAATAGGATCCTCAATTCCCTAAATGAACAAAGATGGCGTTTTATAAAAGGATGCTTAGATGCATGTCAGGAACATGTGAGCAACGATGACTTGATTGAAGAGACATAGAATATAAAAGAATTAAGTGTGGGAATGAATTCCAGGACGCTAACAATGTCGTATCGTATGTTGTATGTATGCAAATCCTGCTAGCCTCTCAAAGGAGAGCACAGGATCACAGCCACCACTCATTGGGTGCCTCCAAGTTTGGTTCACCACTGCTGTGGCCTGGTATTGAACACACAAGTCTTTGGGTCTAATCAATGGATCTCACCAATGTCCTTATCCATGTGTCCTGGAGGACATCTGTATACGAATTTTTGTTACTTATAAACCTACTGTCTCAGCATCATTTTTTGTTTGCCAGTGCTCATATTGCAATTTTTCTGTTATTATTATTGGAACCAGAACAATCTACCCCTGGTGGACGAAATAAAAGGTTCGGTTCGAAATTCCAATTACCTGAAGAAGGCCCGAGCGTACAACGGCTGAAACGTTGTGAATATGGCAATAAAGACAAGGATAATAGTCCGAATAATGTAAATAATATAAGTAATTATACCTTATCTCAGAGATATAGACAAATTAGAAGTTGTGTAGAGCCATGGCCAGTCACGCCATGGACAGACAGGGCGTATAAATGAATTAGGTGTGTGGATATGTTCCAGGATGCTAACAGATACAATGTCGTATCGTATGTTGTATTAATGCAAATCCTGTTAGACTCTCAGAGGAGAGCATAGCTTCACAGCCAACCATTCATTGGGTGCTGATGTGGTTTACGTAGAAATTAGGTCCTTATCGAGTGGAATAATTAGTTCAGCGCTAAGCCGGTTTTGGCTTAAGAGTTGTCTTTCTTCTAAGCCCGTTGCTCTGAGGGTTATGTTACTTTTGTAATAAAAACATATACGGTGGAGTAATGGATAGCGGCTTGGACGGTGGACTCTGAGAACCGAGTTCGAATTCTAGTCGAATCCATTGCATTCACTTCCGTGCTAATACGCTTAGGAAAGGTATGAATCCTCTTCTTCTCCCCCAAGCTATGTGTAAATAGCAGTACAGACCAGGTACTATAGCTTTGGATGGCAACTGGTCTACCGCAGAAAGAAATGGCAACCTACTGCGGGAGGAAAACTGTCTCGTCAAATAAAACGATTGATTGACTTATTCATTTTCTACGATCTATCAACCATTTGCAAAATATTTTTAGATTCTAAGAATGTTTTGGTAATAATAATGATTCAGTGATACAAGTCTTACTAATTAACCCATAGCTGGGGGAGAATAGGTGGACCAATACCTTTCCCAAGGGTATTTGCGCGTAAGTGAACATAACGAATCCAAAAGGAATTGGAACACGGATCTCTTTTTAAAAATCCCGAGTCATTATCCATTGCACTACCTGCATATCTAAGCTTACAGCACCTGGTATTCCCAGGCGGTCACTCATCTAGGTACTGGCCAGATTTGACGCTGCTTAACTTCGGTGATCCCGCTGGAACCAGTGTTTCAGCGTGTTTTATAACACAATGTAAGTTATGAATCCAGCGGTTATAATAAGTTATCTGTCAAGTCACAACAAGGACCTCAGACAGACAACACTATCCTCAAAGTATGCGCAGTGCCGATTTTTGGATGAGTCCAAGTTGGTATGGTATCCCCAGATGGTCAAGGAAGTCGCAGTTTTAATGGGGTTGATCCCAATGCTTCAATCAACACTGGAATCACCTTGACATTGCCTTCCTGCACTCAAACAATCTTGCCATCTCAATTTTCAAATTAGATTAGTTTGCAATTCTCTCAGTCTCTTTGTTTGCTAGATTTGTGTCATTTGGTATGGCAACATCAATAATATGACAGTTCTTGATGCCTTTACCTAGCACAATAATATCTGAACGGCGATAGTATATCACTCAGTCTGAAAATCATAGTCCCAGAATATTGTGGGCTTTTTCAATTTTTTTAAGCATTTCACCCCAAGCAAGACGGGAGTGCCACTAGCACGCAAAGGGTTACAGAGGACTGAGAGCAAGAGTAAAGAGGAATAGAGAAGGACTGGGATCGGGATCAAAGCACCAGAACATGTCGACTGACATTACATGTGAATATTTGACGATTATAGCTATCAGGGAGGCAAGTAAGAGGAAGGGAGTTCCACTGTCGGGAAGTGCGAGAGAAGAAGAGGCGGTTACATTTAACTGTTTCGACAGTGAAAGGGTGGGATCGAGATGCCAACCTAGTAGCATGCTTAAATTCATGCAGTTGGGGTACCAGTCAAAATAGCTCGTCAGAGTAGTTGCCATGAAAATATTTGCAGAAAAGCATGCTCGTACCATTTTTTTACATCTTGATATCCATATTTTGAACATAATAGCCAGTAAATATAAAGATATACCTTTTATCATTGCGCCTCTTATGTTCTATTTCAGCTAGCATTTTACTACCACTGATCAGATGAGTCGCTACAAGAGATCGATGTTTTGTGTATGTGGTATTTTGGGGCATTAACGGCACCACCTCCGACTCCTTGAGCGCGTCCATCAGAGGTGTCTCCGTCCCATTCTTAATATTCCCTGGAGTGACTACGTCACCAACGTTGAGGTTCTCGAACAAGCGAAAATCACCAGCATTGAAGCCATGTTGCTGAAGTCACAGCGACGCTGGGCAGGGCACGTTTCCAGACTGGGAGACCATCGCCTACCCAAGATAGCCCTGTATGGCATACTCTCCACTGGCCACCGTGACAGGGGGCACCAAGGAAGCGTTATAAGGACTCCCTCAAGAAGTCCCTCGGTAGCTACCACATTGACCATCGCCAGTGGTCGACAATTGCTGCTGACCGTCAAGCCTGGCGCCGCACCGTCCACCAGGCCATCTCCAACTTTGGGGACTCTCGCAGGGATAACCTGAAGGAGAAACGCCGCAGGAGGAAGGACCGGGAAGCCTCGACAGCTATACCAGACCAGACCTTTAATTGCAGTCGCTGCGGCCAGACTTGCCTGTTCCGTATCGGCCTGGTCGGCCATTAGCGTGCCTGCAGTCGACGTGGACAGCCCACTTCATAAATCTTCGTCCGCGAATTGGTAGCAAGTGTATTGGTCTGTGCTGCAATTACCAAGCTTTCAGTTGCACATTTCACCACGTCTCAGCCATATTCTGTAATGCTGCTTTGTCTTTCTCATTTCTAAAAAATCATACTTTCTCTTTTCTTCTTACTTTCTCCTGGATTCCTCTTTGCCAATTACATCCTCTGCACAAATACCCATATCTGGCGCCACATTCAGGATAATTGTTCTAATGAACTCTCCTCTATGGTCTATGGTATAAGACGTTATGAATTTAAACGTAATACTAGATTGGCGGTAAGGTCCCATTATTTAACAGTTGAAATGGTTAGATGTAACCGTAAGTTCTATGATAACAGTTTTTTATATCGCACTTCTCGCTTGCGGAACTCTCTCCCAGCTTCTTGTTTTTCAGTCAACATTGATCTTCAAAAATTTAAATGCAATGTCAATTGTTATTTTCTATCTTTTTAATTCTTTTTCTTTTGTTTTACTCTCTCTCTCTCTCTCTCTCTCTCTCTCTCTCTCTCTCTCTCCTTAATAGTAGTATGTCTCATATTCTCTAACACTCAGTAACCTCTTGTGGCCTAGTGGCTTTATTGCCTTGCTTGGGATGAAATGAAAAAAAAACAAAGTCGGATGAGACCAAGAAGCAGCCTATCTTATTGGCTAACTAAAAATCCCAGTATTCATTTGTGCGTTTTGTCTATAAATTTGAGGAGAGGGACGTTTTGTCTTCGGCATATCGTACAGAACACTGGTGCCCTTTATCTTGGTAAGTGACTTTCTCTTTTGCCACACTTTGCCCTATGGTACCTCGACAGTATAAATTTAATAAGTGCAGTACTAGTTTAGTGGCAAGCTCTCATCATTTTACAGTTGAAATTGCTTTACTTTTTATAAGTTCTGTGCCAACAGTTTCTTCTCACGTACTTCTCGCTTGTGGAACTCTTTTCTGGCTTCTTGCTTTCCAGTCAAAAATTTAAATGTCAGTTGTTATCTTCTGTCTTCTTAATTACTATTCTTTTAATTGTCCTTTCTCTCTCCTTAATAGTAGTTTGTCTCATATTCTCTAACACTCAGTAACCTCTTCTGTCCTAGTGGCTTTATTGCCTTGCTTGGGGTGAAATGATTAAAGACACATATCCTAACAGATCCTCGGTATTATTATTATTATTATTATTATTATTATTATTATTGCGACTAGTACTGTTTTTATTCCTTTCCATGAGGATTAGTTTTATTGTATCATATAGTATAATGCCCATCTCTCTCCATCTATCTTGGGTATGACAGTAAACTACATCCGCGTCCGGGATGAGACGATAAACTACGTCCAACAGCAAGGCCTCTGACCAGGAGGTTTTGAGGAGCGTGGAACCACCTCTTAATTCCTGGTGTTCCCAGGTCCACTCTAACCCAGGGTGGTAGCACCTGTTAGGGTTCCAACTATGGGCAAATAGTTAACCCCAAAACTGGGTTTAAACCCCTTCAATACATTTTTGGACGAAAAATTATTACCAGCAATACATTTTTGTAAATAATTATTATCAGTCATACATTATTATTAGCAATATATTTTTGAAGAAAAATCATATTACCAGTAATACATTTTGGTAAAAAATATTACCAGTAATAAATTTTTGAAAAAAAAAAAAGATTACCAGCTATACATTTTTGAAGGAAATATATTACCAGCAATAAAAATTGTCGGTATTAAATAACCCATTGAGGTGGATATGCCGTAAAACAAACCAAACCAAACCAAATCTCTCCATCTCGATAAAATATGTCCGCCATATTGATCTATTTGGGTAGGTTTCAAAATTTTTTCTGAATCATCTCAAAATAGGAGAGAGATAGAAAATGAGTTTCATTTTGGATTCATTTGTTGATATGGTGATGCTGTAAATTCCCCGAGCAGGAAAACAGGCTTCATTAGTTGATTCGAGTTTAATCTTAAATTGCCATCGCGTATATTTTCAGCAAGCAGACATGATGATCAATATTCTTTTAAATGGGCGGTAACCTTTAGGTCACTTTCTTCAGAGCTGGAGTGGGGCGGGGAAGTGACGTATAGATTATTCGGGGAATGGTTAAGTTCAATTTTTATAATGTCAGCGGCGAAAATTTAATCAAAATCTTGAAATATTGATAATTGCAGCCAAACCTCAATTAACAAGGCAATTAATTTCGCTTTTCAACAGGAATTACCTAACCGACTTACGTCATTTGTTCTGGGTTCGTTCTTGGAATTAAAGAAAGATAAGATCTGATGTATACGCTCGATTAACGTTTTTATAAAAGAGTTTTCACTCAGTACCATAAGAATCTTGAATAAGAAAGCAAAAATAGTCGGTGATGTAAATATTGATTGACTGATTCGTTTTCTACGGCTTAGCAACCCTTTGTAGGTTATTTAAAGACAGAAAATATTTTTAGATTGTAAGAATTTTTTTTGAGATAATGATTTAGCGATACAAGTCTTACTAATTAACCCATAACTGGGGGGATTCATACCTAATTAGAATTGGATAAACAAGCTAGAAATCATAATGCATATAAAGGGGGGTCAATTCTATATTACAATCAATATATACACTGATCCCTCACATTGTGGCTACGGTAGTTTCTATACCTTTATATTCCAGAGAATGTAAATAAATCTAAAAGACATGCATGTGTACCTAATCAATATTTGATTTATGGATTGATTTGTTTTCTACGACTTATCAATCCATTGCAGGTTATTTAAAGCTAGAAAATATTTTAAATTGCGGGAATTTTTTGGAGATAATAATAGTTTACTGATAGAAGTCCTACTAATTAATCCATAGCTGGAGGGGAAGAGGTGGATTCATACCTTTCTCAAGGGGATTTGCACGTAAGTGAATATAAGGAATCCAACCGGAGTTGGAACTCTGCTCTCCGATTAACAATTCCGAGCCATTATCCATTCCACCACCCGCACGTCTAAGTTTACAGCACCTGGTATTCCCAAGCGGTACCGACGTTGCTTAACTTCGGTGATCGTACCGGAACCGGTGTTTCAGCATGATGTGGCCGTAAGCCGATGATGTAAATAGGATTGCCAACCACCCCGCAAATTTCTGAAGGACGTGTCTCACATTAACTATTTGAGAGTCGATGATTCGTTTTCAAAATTACGTGTGAATTTTGCTTTTATTTAATGATGAGCTTAAAAAACGCGAATACAGTTGTTTCCTGTAACTAGTAATCAATAGAAACATAACCGAACAGCTTTAAATAAAGAATAAAAGAGGTATGATTTATTTATAATAGGTAATATAATTCGAAATATTTAATAATCTATCGGTCCTCCTTTATTTTGAATAACCTTTTCAACCCTTTTTGGCATTGACTTGATTATGTTCTGGCAAATCTCATCTCCAATTCCATTCGGATATGAAATTCACAATCAAATCCTCTTTGTTGCTCAACTGCTTTCTCAAGAGCCTGTACTTTATAATGCTCCATAAGTTTTCTATGGCGTCGAGGTCAGGAGATTGGGGCGGACATGTTATAACATTCACCTGCTTCTCATCAAAGTATTCCTTCATCAATTTTGATTTGTGACAGGGAGCATTATCCTGCATAAAAATGAGCTTGGTGGGGTCGATTTGCAGCCTTTCAGCAGAAGGGAGCAGACAAGACTAAAATTCTCTTGTACTGCTCGCTCCTAAGGGTCTTTTCAATAGGTTTTAAGAAACCAGTTCCATGAAAAGAAAAGCACCCCCAGATCATTATACTGAACGGATGCTTGACAGTACTTACTGCTAAATTCAAAGAGCTTTCAAGGCTTCTTCTTTGGATTTTAGATCGCTTATCCTTTGAATTTAGCTCAACTTTCGTTTCATCGGAGAAGAGAACATTTAATAAAAAGAATCAGGTTAGTCACTTTTATCGAACAGCACTGTATATACTAAACGGATTTAAGGGAGTATGAAAGCATCATAGTTGAGAAGTTGTCTATAGCGACAGCGGTCCTCTAGTTAGAAAACCCCAAAACATTCCGCGTTTTCGTTTTAGGCGGTAGGTAATCCTAGATGTAAATTCCTTATTCGTTAAATGGAAATCTGCAGTACTTCTCGCCTGAAGAACACTCTTCCGGTTTCTTTCTTTTTTGACAACTACGTACTTTCAAAATTTAAATGAATGTCAATCGTTATATTCTGCCTCTTTGAATTCTGTTGTTTTTTTTTGGTTTTTTTGTTATTGTCCTCACTGTTTCTTTCATTCTCAATAACCCCTGTAACTTTATCTCCTTGCTTGGGGTGAAATGATTAAATAATTAGTTCAATGGCTCGTCGATATGCAAACATCTCGAAAACGAGATGAACTATCGTGCTAGATAAGTTGTTGAGAACGGCGTCATATCTGCAAAATATCTCCTCAGCTACTTCAAGACATTTACTGCATTCACTGTTATCAATGAATTCTCTTGTATCATTGCGTCCTGGGTATGACGATAAACTACGTCTAGCAGCAAGGCCTCTGATCAGGATGTTTTGAGGAGCATCGAACCCCCTCTTAATTGCTGATGTTCCCAGGTCCGCCGTGACCGGGGGTGGTAGCACCTGTTAGGGTCCCAGCTATGGGCAAATACTTAACCATAAAACTGGGGTAAAAACACTATGAAAGTGTAAAATAGGTTTTAATACCAGAAATACTATGTAAAAAATTATTACCAGCAATAAATTTTTGAAGAAAATAATTATTACATTTTTGAAAAAAAATATTGCCAACAATGTTTTTTTAAATAATAAATATTACTAGCAATACAATTTTGGAAAAAAAATTATTACCAGCAATACTTTTTTGGAAAAAAAATTATTACCAGCAATATATTTTAAAAGGGAAAATATTACCAGAAATAGATTTTTGACAAAACAAAATATTACCAGCAATAAAAATTTTGTCGGCATTAAATAACCCGTTGAGGTTGATATGTCGTAAAACAGACCAAACCAAACCAATCTTCTATCATTGCCCTATTCATTTCTAAAATAAGAATACCAAGGATATGTAATTTTGTTTTATTTCATCCCAATCAATGAGAAGACTTGAGTGAGGAGAAAGGACAATAAAAGAAGAGGTTTCAGGAAGACGGAAGATGGCGATAATGCCACTAAGACGCAAGGGGTTAATGAGAGTGAAAGAGAATGAGAAGACTTTAGTGAGGAGAAAGGACAATAAAAGAAGAGATTTCAGGAAGACGGAAGATGGCGATAATGCCACTAAGACGCAAGGGGTTAATGAGAGTGAAACAGAATGAGAAGACTTTAGTGAGGAGAAAGGACAATAAAAGAAGAGATTTCAGGAAGACGGAAGATGGCGATAATGCCACTAAGACGCAAGGGGTTACTGGGAGTGAAACAGAATGAGAAGACATTAGTGAGGAGAAAGGACAATAAAAGAAGAGATTTCAGGAAGACGGAAGATGGCGATAATGCCACTAAGACGCAAGGGGTTAATGAGAGTGAAACAGAATGAGAAGACTTTAGTGAGGAGAAAGGACAATAAAAGAAGAGATTTCAGGAAGACGGAAGATGGCGATAATGCCACTAAGACGCAAGGGGTTACTGGGAGTGAAACAGAATGAGAAGACTTTAGTGAGGAGAAAGGACAATAAAAGAAGAGGTTTCAGGAAGGCAGAAGATGGCAATAATGCCACTAAGACGCAAGGGGTTAATGAGAGTGAAACAGAATGAGAAGACTTTAGTGAGGAGAAAGGACAATAAAAGAAGAGATTTCAGGAAGATGGAAGATGGCGATAATGCCACTAAGACACAAGGGGTTACTGGGAGTGAAAGAGAATGAGAAGACTTTAGTGAGGAGAAAGGACAATAAAAGAAGAGATTTCAGGAAGACGGAAGATGGCGATAATGCCACTAAGACGCAAGGGTTTACTGGGAGTGAAAGAGAATAAGAAGACATTAGTGAGGAGAAAGGACAATAAAAGAAGAGATTTCAGGAAGACGGAAGATGGCGATAATGCCACTAAGACGCAAGGGGTTAATGAGAGTGAAACAGAATGAGAAGACTTTAGTGAGGAGAAAGGACAATAAAAGAAGAGATTTCAGGAAGACGGAAGATGGCGATAATGCCACTAAGACGCAAGGGGTTACTGGGAGTGAAACAGAATGAGAAGACTTTAGTGAGGAGAAAGGACAATAAAAGAAGAGGTTTCAGGAAGGCAGAAGATGGCAATAATGCCACTAAGACGCAAGGGGTTAATGAGAGTGAAAGAGAATGAGAAGACTTTAGTGAGGAGAAAGGACAATAAAAGAAGAGATTTCAGGAAGACGGAAGATGGCGATAATGCCACTAAGACGCAAGGGGTTACTGGGAGTGAAAGAGAATGAGAAGACTTTAGTGAGGAGAAAGGACAATAAAAGAAGAGATTTCAGGAAGACGGAAGATGGCGATAATGCCACTAAGACGCAAGGGGTTACTGGGAGCGAAAGAGAATGAGAAGACTTTAGTGAGGAGAAAGGACAATAAAAGAAGAGGTTTCAGGAAGGCAGAAGATGGCAATAATGCCACTAAGACACAAGGGGTTACTGGGAGTGAAACAGAATGAGAAGACTTTAGTGAGGAGAAAGGACAATAAAAGAAGAGATTTCAGGAAGACAGAAGATGGCGATAATGCCACTAAGACGCAAGGGGTTACTGGGAGTGAAACAGAATGGGAAGACTTTAGTGAGGAGAAAGGACAATAAAAGAAGAGATTTCAGGAAGACGGAAGATGGCGATAATGCCACTAAGACGCAAGGGGTTACTGGGAGTGAAACAGAATGAGAAGACTTTAGTGAGGAGAAAGGACAATAAAAGAAGAGGTTTCAGGAAGGCAGAAGATGGCAATAATGCCACTAAGACGCAAGGGGTTAATGAGAGTGAAACAGAATGAGAAGACTTTAGTGAGGAGAAAGGACAATAAAAGAAGAGGTTTCAGGAAGGCAGAAGATGGCGATAATGCCACTAAGACGCAAGGGGTTACTGGGAGTGAAACAGAATGGGAAGACTTTAGTGAGGAGAAAGGACAATAAAAGAAGAGGTTTCAGGAAGGCAGAAGATGGCGATAATGCCACTAAGACGCAAGGGGTTAATGAGAGTGAAAGAGAATGAGAAGACTTTAGTGAGGAGAAAGGACAATAAAAGAAGAGATTTCAGGAAGACGGAAGATGGCGATAATGCCACTAAGACGCAAGGGGTTACTGGGAGTGAAAGAGAATGAGAAGACTTTAGTGAGGAGAAAGGACAATAAAAGAAGAGGTTTCAGGAAGGCAGAAGATGGCAATAATGCCACTAAGACACAAGGGGTTACTGGGAGTGAAACAGAATGAGAAGACTTTAGTGAGGAGAAAGGACAATAAAAGAAGAGATTTCAGGAAGACAGAAGATGGCGATAATGCCACTAAGACGCAAGGGGTTAATGAGAGTGAAACAGAATGAGAAGACTTTAGTGAGGAGAAAGGACAATAAAAGAAGAGATTTCAGGAAGTCGGAAGATGGCGATAATGCCACTAAGACGCAAGGGGTTACTGGGAGTGAAACAGAATGAGAAGACTTTAGTGAGGAGAAAGGACAATAAAAGAAGAGATTTCAGGAAGACAGAAGATGGCGATAATGCCACTAAGACGCAAGGGGTTACTGGGAGTGAAAGAGAATGGGAAGACTTTAGTGAGGAGAAAGGACAATAAAAGAACAGGTGTCAGGAAGACAGAAGCTGGCGAGTGTCATTGAATTTAAATGTTTCATCTTCATATCTTAAGGAATCCTGACCATATTTATTTTGAAATATGGAAAGTACATATGTGGCATTTTAGTCTTTCGTTCTTTTGCGCAACGCTGGGCGCCTTTTGCAGTAGTTGTTACATTATTATATTATCGGGAACATTATTATATTATATTATTAATTATATTATTGAAACATTATTATATTATCGTCAGTATTATTATATTATTAATTATATTATTGAAACATTATTATATTATCGTCAGTATTATTATATTATTAATTATATTATTGAAACATTATTATATTATCGTCAGTATTATTATATTATTAATTATATTATTGAAACATTATTATATTATCGTCAGTATTATTATATTATTAATTATATTATTGAAACATTATTATATTATCGTCAGTATTATTATATTATTAATTATATTATTGAAACATTATTATATTATCGTCAGTATTATTATATAATTAATTATATTATTGAAACATTATTATATTATCGTCAGTATTATTATATTATTAATTATATTATTGAAACATTATTATATTATCGTCAGTATTATTATATTATTAATTATATTATTGAAACATTATTATATTATCGTGACCTTTGTGTTGTTGTTAATGATTTCTTAGGCATGCCCTACTTAGCCAGACTTGGCCACATTCATTACACATTATTCTAAATTCTATGCCAACAGGTTCAGAAAAATTAACATTATGAATATTTTTCTTGTTTTTCATGCACAGCGGGATTCCGTTAAAATTTTCTTTTACACTTTTTTTTCCTCCGTTACGAACGATCGAGATTTAGGTTTTGACAGTCAGTTGCATGATTTTGACCTTCTGTTAGTGTGTTCTTGATACAATCTTTATTCATCAATTTCGGTTTGTGCGCTGGTCTTTTTGCTTTGGCCAAATCTCCATACAGAAACTGGTTCAGAATCCTGTCGTCCTTTACTCTAACCACATGAGCACACCATTTTAACCAGTGTACCGAATGACCAGATAGTCTCTACTAGTAGACTGGCTGATTTTGTGTCTATCAACATCACTCATGTTCGTTTACCACCGAATACAAATACATGGCGAAGACACTGCTGGAGATTATTATCATATACTGAAAATTAAACCAGCATCACTTGTTTTGTTCGAATGCCAATTTTATAGCGAAAAAAATTGACTTGCATAGTGAAATCTGACAAGGCAGAACACTGTTTATTATAAATTATTGTTACGCCCGCCATTGCCAAGTAGTTTTTCCATTGAATAACAATAAATACTTGTTGAACTCTCACAACTCTGTAACGAAAACATCGATGAGGAAAAGTTTTATCAGAAAATACACGTAAGACTATTTCACCTACCATAATACATTGATAAGTACACATCGGAAAACAATACGCCGTCATATACCAAGTTGACTAAATTAGGTCTCATTACCATATATGCGCTGCTTATCATAATAATATCGGTTAACATAGATTTTCATTTCCAACTCTTGTTTACGAAATGTAGGAAATCTGCCAGATGACGTTGTCGCTTCATTATGGGTCGACTACCGAAACATATCATATTTCAATCCTCCAGCAATTCATTTTTACAGCGCAACGGAAGTGATAAGAAAAATGTGATGCGCATGTCTAAATTGGAGTAGGAGGCTCATTCAAACAGTTCTAAATCTCATCCGTACGCAGTTGAAGAAACAACACAGGTTTTCATTATTTTTCAATATAATCCCCTTTAAAATCAATGTACTTGGTTCAGAGATGCTTAACCATTTCAATCCCATCACAGAAAAAGGAGGCATCCTGGTCCTTCAGAAACTCCTCCACAGTACATATGATCTCTTCATTGTTTCCAAAATGGTGACCATGAAGGTGGGATTTGAGTTTAAGAAACAGGATGAAGTCAGATGAAACTAAGTTTGGTGAATAAGGCAAATGGGTTAGCAATTCAAAGGCACATTTGGCTGCTTCAGCTAGTGTATCCTGAGCAATGTGAACAGGCATGTCATTCTGGAGCAAGAGCACGCCTGCCCTTACCTTCCCTCTGCGTTTCAACTTGAGTACGCCTTCAGAAGCCATCACTTTGCCAATGGGGAGGTGTTTCCACTGTATGCTTTGAATCTTTGATTCAGGTTTGTAATGGTGAACTTGGTTTCATCTTGAGTTACTAATCTGCACTGGAAATTCTCAGGATCATCCTGGAAGCGAGTCGGAAGCATCCTCGAACTGTCTGCCCTTTTTTAGCTTCTGCTCTGGTGTCTGCATCCTTTAGGCTCATTTTGCAGACAGTTTGCTCATCTCCGACATCTCGGTTGAAACAGTATGCATTGAACAAACTAATGCCTATGAACTTGGCTATTTGCTGCACACTAAGACGTCTGTCGTCCAAAATGATATGGTGAATGCCATTAACTTGTTCATCAGTAGTTGAGGTTTGGACAACCTGACTGAGGATCATCTTCTGTGCTGTCCCTGCTCCACTTGAATGCCGCAACCCACTTCTTCAGTTGCATTGGAAGCGGAGTCTTCAGCCAATGACTACCATGTCCTCACGGATTTCCTCTTCTTTTGCAGATACTTTATGGCTGCTTGGGCCTCTGTTTTGTCCATTTTTACATTTGTTGCACACCCCTCGCCTTTGCATGCGCTTCACCTACACAGAAATTGAGACAAATCTGATTTAGTTTTTCTAGTTTTATAAGAAGCGGTAGTGTATTGCCAAAAATAATATCTCTCTCCTTTCTGAGTGAGGCTTAGAGCTTTTTGAACGACCTTCGTGAATATTAAATAGAGAAACGTAGATATCAAGTGAATTTGTCATACTATTCTGAAACCAGTTACAACGAAACGAATGACACGGAATTGTCGATTAATTTCCCAGAATTCCTAGGTGCCTATGGCAATTACATACTGTAATTTTGATAGGATATAAAACGCCTATTTACATTTATTTTTTATAGTATTGTAGCGAGATACAAATGCTGGTAATCCACGATGATGTTTTTACTCAGGTGAGCTGAAAGCTTCATAGGTGTGTCTCATGATTAGCACTTAACTAACTGAAATTTATTCTCACTGGCTTTTTTCGTTGGACATTGTTGTATGCAATTCATGTTTCATCACCTGTTATGATCTATTAGATGATAGAATTAAGCTGATACATTCGTCAATATAATTGATTCCCAAAAACGAAAATTATTTATGACTTAACATAATGGCAGTATGTTTATATATTCATCAAATGCACATCTTCCATTTTACCTAACCCTGGCAGAACTGAGTTGTCTAAAGATGCAGAGAACGTTCTTAAAAACAGCACGCGAAAACTTTTGGCGCCAAGAAACCAAAATAGCCCTCTCTAACGGAAGCGAGCGTTCCTTTCTCTCATACTTTACAATGTTTGCCGTACCACTTAGATACGATCGTGTTTGTAGTGCTACTGTACTTTAACCTCACTCGCTTGTCTTTTCACGAGCTTTCATTCCGGCAGACGAGAAGGCGTGGCTGGAAATTTACATTCCAAGCTGCCCTTGTTTCTTTGTAAATGCCATAGTGGTCGACTAACTTTTCTCTCTTTCTCTCTCTCTCTCTCTATCTCTCTATCTCTCTCTCTATCTATCTATCTATCTCTATCTCTCTCTCTCTCTCTCTCTCTCTCTCTCTCTCTCTCTCTCTCTCTCTCTCTCTCTCACCCACACAAAGAGTGGTTATTTGTTTTCTGCCAATTTGATACCGAAATTCCAAAGAGTGCTGCTTTTACTTTATTTGTTTACCTATTTTTCAAGGTGGATATTAAATCCTATCTTCCAATGAATGACTTGAAATATATAATGTTTGTTTTTCCATGTTCGCATATGTGTAGCTAGAGAAATGGATAAACATATATAAATCAGGAAAAGTAGATAGGAGAACAAAGACGAAAAAGAGGAGGGCAGTAGTGAAGAAAGAAATATAGGAATGGAGAAAGAAAGAAAGAAAGAAAGAAAGAAAGAAAGAAAGAAAGAACGAAAGAAAGAAAGAAAGAACAGAAAACAAGAACAGAAAACAAGAAAGAAAATGAGAGAGAGGGAGAAAAAGTAAAAAGAAGAGGGCAGTAGTGAAGAAAAAAATATCGGAATAGAAAAAGGAGATAAACAGAAAAAGAAAGAACGACAAATGAAAGAAAGAGAAAAATAGAAAAGGGAGAAATAAAATGAGAGAGGAAAAGAACCGAAAAGGAAGATAGGGAGAGAAAGGGAGAGAAAGCAGAAACGAAACGAAGAGACAGAGGCAGGTTGGAAAAACGAGGAGAGATGGGGAAGGTAAAAGAAACGGAAGGAGGAGAAGGAAACAGAAATGGAAAGAAAGAGAGGGGAACAGAAATGGAGAGAGAGAAGGAAAAAAGAAAGGCAAAGAAAATACCGGTAACACAGAGAGAGCGTGAAGCAGAAATGGAGAGATATAGGCAGAGATAGGGAGAAAGAGAGGGGAGCAGAAACGGAAAAAGAGGGGGAACAGAAATGGAGAGAGAGGTATAGAGGGAGAATAAAGAGAAATTCAACATAAATTTTAGTCTTTCATTCATAATGGAACGAGATACCAAAATAACGGTACAGAATAAATGTTTATAGAGTATTGATTTTACAAACATACGGATTACTGTATAACGTGTGGCATAAAACTTCCAAAATAAAAATGCCTACCTGCCTTGAAAATCAGCACTCGAATTCAAGTCCGTTGACTAGATTCGAGCAGCGACTTCAGGTGCTGATGCAAAATCCGCAATGATTACAGAAATCAAATAGGTCTACAGAGAGAAGAATGTACAGAACAGAGAGAGAGGAGAGATGAACGGATTTAGATAGACTGTAAGCAGTGTTAGAGAAAGAGAGAGAGGGGGGATATGAACAGTGTTAAAGATCAGTGTGAAAAGAACACAGACGAGTGAGAAGAGATAAAGGGGGCGGAGTAATCAGAATTAGAGAGAGAAGTGAGCTAAATTTGAGAGAGATAGAATTATGGGAAGAGTTATAGAAAGAGGGGTATGAGCAGAGACATATATATATATATATATATATATATATATATATATATATATATATATATATATATATATATATATATATATATCCGATGCAGTGAGAACGAAAACAATATATAAATTCTAAAGTTCACAGCATTAATTCAAAATAGGGCTCGATACCGATAGTAGAGCAATAATTATTTATTATACTTTTATCATATAGACAAAAACAGTTTACTCACTACAAAGATGCAACTTCGTTTCAGTGTATTTCAATTGCACTTCGACTGGTGATAACCAAAATGTTTATGAACAATTCTCTTTGTAAGCAAGCCGTATGCTTCCAAACATTTTTCATAACCATTTTGGTAAGTAGACTTTGTCTATATGAAAAAATTATAATATATATATATATACATTTGAATTGGACAATGTCCGAAAATTTTATTTTTAAAGATATTTAGGATATGTTTAACGTTAAACATATCATAAATGTCTTTAAAAATAAAGTTGTCGGACATTGTCCAATTCAAAAATATATGACGTCATTTGTTTACATTTGATACGCTAGAGCAGATAGGAATAGAAGAGATTCATGGAAGATTTAAGTTTAAAGATAGTAAAATCGACCTTGCTAACCGGACGCTTCTTCGTGGCCGAACGTTTAAGGCACGTCACGCGAAATGACGGTTCCGTATAGGATACAGGTTCGATTCGGAGAACGAAAATTTTCTATGAAAATTTCTGGGACATTCAGGCCGGTAAATGTTATTTAATACTGTTTATTATAAAACAGAGCATTTGCTTAAATACTTGTATCTATAAAAAAAATAAAAAAAGAACGTTAAACATATCATAAATGTCTTTAAAAAAATATATATATATATATTGACAGAGATAAAGAGATATGTATGTGCAGTGAGAGAGAGGAATGGGCTGAGATAGAGAGTTATAGAGAAAGATATAGATGATATAGACATGACCAATGATATAGGAGGCACGATGGAGTCATCGGAGAGTCAAGTTCGAATTCCAGTCGGATCCATTACATTCGCTTACGTGCTAATACCATTTAGCACGTAAGCGAATGTAATGTATTGGGCTAAAACCATTGGAAAGTTATGAATCCCCTTCTTCTCTCCTATGAGTAAATAGCAAGACAGAGTGGGTTCTATAACCTTGGGTGGCAACCGGTCTAGGAGAAGGAAAATCTCTGAATTCAAATCCTGCATGAATTGGTTTGGGCTCCGTCAGGCTATGTTGGCCAAGAAGCACCACTTCTATCGCAGTACACATGGTGCCCTAAAAAATATGACAGATATGTGTGGACCATGAGAGGGGTATGAGTAGAAAGAAAGTGATATGGGTGAGAGAAAGAGGGGGCAGAACTGAAAAAGAGAGAGAAAGATATATGGGCAGAGATAAAGAAAGCGATTTGGCAGAAATAGATAAGGTGAGTGAGGGAAAGAAAGAGGTATGGCAAAGATACAGAGAAGGAAGGGGGTTTGCAATGAGAAATAGGCAGAAAGACATATGGCAGAGATAGAGAAGAGGTATGACAGAGATAGAGAAAGAAAGAGATATGGCAGACATATATAGAGAGAATGAGTGTGGCAGAGAAAGAGAAGTTGGGGTATGGCTGTGAAAGATAGAATGTGATATGGGTAGAGATAGAGAGAGAATGAGTTAAGGACAAAGGTTGAGAGAGAGGCGTACGAGTAGTGATAGAGAAAGGGAGCTATGGACATAGATAGATAGATAGATAGATAGATAGATAGATAGATAGATAGATAGATAGATTGATGAAACGTGGAAGTAGAACAGTCTACCCCAGTGGACGAAATAAAGGGTTCGATTTGAAATTCCACGCATCCGAAAAAGACCGGAGTGTACAACGGCCAAAACGTTGTGAATATGGCACTAAAGATGAGGATAACAGCCCGAATAATGTAAATAACGTAAGTAATCATAATACCTCATCTCAGAGATACAGACAGATAGTAAAAAGAGGTTTTGGCAGAGATGGAGTAACTCATTTAAATCAGGTTAGCTAACGAGAAGACATTTCATGAAACATCCGCAGTCCAATGTGTTGACCATGTTCGTCGTAGTCTATGAATATAGAATTCAGCGCAGTACGTAATCTGTTCAATGAAACAACGTTAAAGATTAACACTCACGAGTCCGACACTCTACTGGATCTGACTATATTGCCAATAGCAGCAGCAGCTGTTCTGTAATTCTTCAGTCTTCGAAGGTCTCGGGGATTGGCAGTGAATATTCGGGAAAAAAACAAAATGGCTGCCTTTATACACGTCGTATTGGATATTTTGACCCTTCTGATTGGTTATCGGTGAACTATAAAATGAGTCAGCTCACTAGCACACAAGGGTACCCAAAAACTCTAAAACAATGAATGACGTGTAAGTGTAATACACTTACTTTTGGTCAATGGCGGCTCTGATAGATAGTTAAAACATGTGGCTGTCATGAACTTTACATTCATACGAGTTTACTAATTCAGGCGAAGGAATAATGTTTTGCGTCATTCTATTTATTATAGATGTTTTATAGATCACGCGAAAGTATTTGACAAGGTAAGGCACAAGGATCTATTTGAACTGTTAGGAAAACTCGATCTACTTGGAAAGGATATTAGAATAATTCAAAACTGGGAACAAACAAACTGTATACAGATAGAAAAACAATTCAGTATGTACACGAAAATAGATATAAGACAAGGATATGTCTTTCCAGATCTATTCAACCTGTACAGTGAGGCCATCACAAGGAAGCTGGAGACCCTACCAGAACTTATTATTGTGGGGTGACGGCAATCTTAACAATATAAGATACGTAGATTGGCAGCAAACGGCCTGCATAGGGATAGAAAATGAGTTCAACATATATATAAAAAAAGGGATTTAAGACAAGGATGTGTCTTTTCACCGGACTTATTCAACCTATACAGCAAGTCGATTCTGAGAGAGCTAGAAGTGCTACCAGGGTTTATTTTTGACAGCCACAAAAGTATGACACTGAAATCCGGTGTACTGAGATAGCCAAAGATGCATTCCAAATGCTAAGCAGAGAAATGCTTAGAAAGAAATAGGAAAGCTTTGCTAGAAAGAAGGAAAAAATACTGAACTCGTGATATCTGTCCTGGGTGCTCGACAATCTCTTCAAAGATGAAGAAGAAACTTAAAGTAACAGAAATGTGCTTCTACAGAAAGATACTGAGGATAACATGGACTAAACTTGTGAGCAACGACGAAATTTTAGATAAAATGGAAACTCATACTTAACACCAGGAAGAGACAGTTGATATTTCTAGGACACATAATGAGGAAAGAGGGCTTGGAAAATCTGATACTAACAGGACAGATTGAATGCAAGAGGGAAACAACGCATAAGTTACTTAGAGAGCTTGAGTAAATAAATGGTGGAACATAGTTTAGGAGAAATAACTGAAAGACAAAATTTATTAACAAGTACAAGGGATAGGAAATTGTGGAGAGACACGATCGTCTACGTCCTGAGGGGATACAAAAAGAAATAGAAAAAGCACAAGAACTATTGGCATAGTGCTGATGGCAGTACCCAGAAAAATGATAGGATCTCTCAAATAAGGGAGCAAAGGAAAGCGAGAAACAGAGGATTATCTATAAACTGTAAGAAAACTGAAAAGATGGTTGGCAGCAAGAGAAAATTCCAAGATGCAAACTTGCAATTGGAGATTCTGGCATCAAGCATATACAGAAGTTTGAATATCTAGTATATACGCCTCCTCCGCCAATCTGTGATACGGGGTAACATTCATATAAAATAGAATATTGTAACCTAATTATGTACAATAATGAATCATATGCAATATAGGTGAGCAATTCAACTAGGAAAATTGAATATAAATACAATGTATCTAAATACAAGTTAGAGACATGTCATAATAGATTATTCCATCTTAAAAATATGTCATAATAGTTCATTCCATCTTAAATAAATTATCTAGATACAAATCTGAGACATGATAGATCATTCCATCTTAAATAAATGTCATAATGGATCTTTCCATCTTAAATAAATTATCTAGATACAAATCTGAGACATGTCATAATAGATCATTCCATCTTAAATAAATTATCTAGATACAAATCTGAGATATGTCATAATAGATCATTCCATCTTAAATAAATTATCTAGATACAACTTTGAGATATGTCATAATAGATCATTCCATCTTAAATAAATCAACAATGTTTTGGGGCAATTTTTAACATTAATTTGGGACTTATTAAAAAGTTGAATAATTTTAATACATTCAATATTATGGATAAAAAAAATTGTGAATTTTATATTGCGTTTTCTCCAGACTTAGCATGAGCAAAACCAATTCACGGATTTGGAAAAAAACAAAAAAACAGAATGATGTCAAAATCTGCGAAAATTTTTCATTCTTTAATTTATAACGAATATAAATGTAGGTAAATAAAAAGAAATGTTGGTAAAAAGGTCACAAAGCATTGCCCGGATTGCTCAATCAGGCTTGCTCCCCCGGGTCGGAGGATTCGGGAGTAGTACGCAAGTACGAAGATACTGGAAATTTTTCTTAGAAACAAAGAGTGCTTAATTGTTATGTGATATCAATCCCATATAGCACTGAATGCTGGACAATCTCCCCACAGATAAATAGGAAAATGGAGACAACATAAAAGCAACGAGGAAGTTTAAAAGAAGATGGCAATGAAAAGAACATTTAGTATCAGAAAGAGAAGGCTGGCATTTCTTGAACACATAATGACAAAGGATGGATTGGAAAACTCTTACAGGGCATATTGAGGGCCAGAGAGACAGGGAAAGGGAGCGAGTCACCTTGTGTGAACAAAAGGCTGAAAGGGAAGCAGAAGGTTTGGTAAAAGGAGAAACGCTGCTAAGGTTCACGAGGGATTGTGGAATGTCATGATCACCCACGTCTTGAGGAGACAATCAAATAGAAGATGTACTTTAAAGACCATAATTCGAAACTCTTATTGTTATTATAGATCGAGAACCAATTTTTATACCAGAAAATACTTCACGTTCTCTATAGTCCTGGGTATGATAATAAACTATATCCGGCAGCAAGGCGATTGGAGGTTTTGATGAGTGTGGAACAGCATTTTAATTACTATTGCTCCCAGGTCTACCCTGACCCGGGGTGGTAGCACCTGTTAGGATCTCAGCTATGGGCAAATAGTAACCCCCAAATAAAATAAAAAACTATGAAAGTATAAAAATACCAGCAATACATTTTTATATAAAAAAAAATTAGCAACAATACATATTTATAACAAAATGACCAACGATACAATTTTAAAAGAAAATGACCAGCAATACATTTTATAGTATAATTACCAATAATACATTTTATAACAAAATGACCAACAATGCATTTTATCTGTAGTTGAAGGCATACAATTGCCTTCCAGATATATTAAGACCATAAAATTATGTTCAAAATATTTAGATTTCGACATTAAATAACCCATAGAGTTTCATATGGCGCTAAACAAAATTAACCAACCAAATTTCTCCATTATAAAAACGACATATGGATACGAAGAAGAGTTGGGTATGATTAGAATTTTTTTCAACTGAGACGAACTGAATTACAGAGATAATTTATTGTGGTTCGTTCATATTTAACATAGATATGAATAGGTTTCGTTAAATGACTTTAACACTCTTGTAAAATATATTCCTTCAAAGTTGTTAGTTACGTACCAACGTAGATATATCAAGTCAGAATTCGGTGCTTATATCTACAGGAACGACGACTAAAAATCTCAAGTTATTTGGTCTTTCGATCGATAGATAGATAGGAAAGGTCACAGAAGAGGTTGTGCCAGAGTCAGGTGATTGTCAGTCTGTGAGTGGTATAGACGACGAGCCCATTCGACCATACACAAGAACGCCAGAACGCCAGAACGCCTCCTTCCACTCGCCCTTCCCGCTTACCGAACGTAATCTTGGACTATTCTTCAAGACTAGAGTCATGGTGCTACCGGAAGGCCAGACGATGGCGCTACAAGACATTGGATGGCTTGAAAGGAGTGTCATCCTATCTTCCTAACGACCTTGTTATTGGCCATTCAAAACTAAATGCTACATGAAATCGTACGTGCGCGCACATACTCACACACGTGTATATAAGTCAAAGACAGTCGTACAGGAATATACACACACACAGTTGAATGATATTCTTATATGACACTCGTGTACACATACCAGTGCACAATATAGAGACAAATGTATGTATAATGTAGATATTTTCTCATAGACATAAAAACGCCGGCAGTCAAATATATTAACACATACAGGCGACAACCCACAGACACACATTACAATATCGACATATAAATAACTATATGTATTACACACGTGATTTCTCTTATGAAGAGGGGTGCTGAAAAATTATTTACTTATGAAGAAGAGTGCTGAAAAATTATCGGCCTGACCTATTTCCGGATATGAATATTCTGATGTCATTAAAATAGAGAAATTGGTTGGAACGAAAACTTTTCAGTTACATGACCATACTAGCAGTCTTTATACTCACACACATACGGTTTTGAAACATATAATCACACAGAAGAAGAGACTGGAAGCAACAGATATTTGGTACTACAGAAGGATACTGAGAATACGATGGATGAAGCGTGTAGGCAACGAGGAAGTTTTTAAAGAAAATGGAAACAAATAGGATATTATATTTAGACTCAGGAGGTTCTAGGATAAATAATTAGTAAGGAAGGCTTGGAGAATTTGACACTCACAGGACATATTGAAGACAAAGGAGAAAGGAGTAACTTACTTAACAAGCCTGTGCAAAAGGATAGTAGAACGGAGATCGAAGTGACAGTGAAAAACAAACCTTAATAATCACTACAAAGAATAGAAAGTTGTGGAGAGTCACGATCCCCTACGCCCTGAAAGGACACAATTGATGATGATCTTAAGCATCCACTGAAGTGTTACCGTATAGATATATTAAGAGACCAACTGATGCAAACAAATTTATGGGTATGTTACGATTTGGTCGGTTGGTTTTGTTTAGCGGCATATCAACGCCTCTATGGGTTATTTAAAAGCCGAAATCCAAATATGTTGAACGCAATTGCATGCCTTCAACTACAGATAAAATGTATTGCTGGTCATTTCATTTTAAAAATGTATTGTTGATAATTTTACTATAAATTGATATTGTTGGTGATTATTTTATATAAAAATGTATTGCTGGTATTTTTACTATAAAAATGTATTTTTATACGTTCGTAGTGTTTTGTTCTTGTTTGGGGCTTCACTATTTGCCCATAGCCGGGACCCTAACAGGTGCTACCACCGCGGCTCAAGGTGAACCTGAGAACAACATCATTTAAGAGTTGATTCTATGCTCCTCAAAACCTCCGTCTTCCGATCAGAGGCATTGCTGCCGGATGTAGTTTATCCTCATACCCAGGACTATGTAGCAACACGTATAGATACACACAGACAAATGTGTCACTGATACAATACATAATACTCAGAAACATTTACTCAAGGCGTTATTACAATAATATAATACTCAGAGGCAATAGATACTATACATTGCTTAGCCTGGTACAAGGTAACAAAAGAGGAGCGCCCATATGAGACTAAATTTACTGACAATGATCTGGGAGAATTGGCGTTTACATACTGCAGCTATCTACCTCGTACCACTTGGTACATAAGGCGTCTTGTCACATAAGGCCCTCTTGGCACATAAGGCCCTCTTGGCACATAAGGCCCTCTTGTCACATAAGGCTTGAGTTTTCTGTTGGGGTTTACCTTCTCTTCGACTACTACATGTTCTCATGCTAACGAGTTCCACCTACCTGGGTTTAGGAATTCAGAAGTTTATTTCTCCTAGACTGGTTGCCAACCAAGAGCCTAGTTGCTGGACGGCCCAGCCTAGCTTACAGTAGATAGTGATTGACATTGCATTTGATTTTTGGAGATTAAAGTTGGCTGGAAGAGAGTTCCACAAGCAAGAAGTGCAAAAGAAGAAACTGTCAGCATAAAACTTATAGCTACATCTAGCCAGTTCAACTGTAAATTGATGAGGTACTGTGCTTAAATTCCTAAAGTCTAGGTACCATAGAGAAGAGCACATTCGAACAATTACCAATTGAAAATATTTATAGAAAAGACATAGAGAGGCAACTTTACAGTGGTGGGAAAGTGACTGAAACTGAGCTGCCAGATCAGGACCAATAATATTGGAGATTCTTCTTTGGATCTTATCAAGGAACTCAAGGTAAATAGCAGGGGCACCGGACCATATGTGAAAGCAATATTCTTAGCATGCCCGAATGGTAGGCTATAGATATAGAAGATAGATTCTCAAGAGAAAAATTGTCTCGCCTGACATAGTGAAAAAAACTTTGTTAGGGGCGGACCTAGGAATGGATTCAATATAGTCTTTCCACTTCATATCAGCAGAAAACGTGAACCTGAGAATGCGCGAATAAGTCTCCTGGGGGTTAGCATCAGCCATGCTGATAGAAAGCAAAGATGATTAATGGGGAGAAGTTTAGTTTTGGAGCATTAAAGTTAACAAGCCATCTTTTTCCCCACTTCGGGAGCACACTTCTTAATGACAATTACAGGGATACCATCGGGTCCACATGTTTTGTAGAGATCTAGGTTCGAGATGATAGCAGAGACTATGGAAGAAGTTATATGCATATCACTCAACAGAGACTCAGTTCTAGAAGGGAAGTTTGGGACGGATATTCCGGGTGAGTCAAGAGTAGTTTGAGGAGAATTTACGGGCAAAACATTCAGCTTTATCAGCAGAGGATGATAACACCTCAGACTGATTGAATAAGGGAGGAACAGAGACCTTACATTTATTTAATATTCTATTATATAGGCGCCAGTAATCGCAAGAGCCAAAGTTGCTATAGGCCATGCTGTGCCTTATTCTCTCAGCAAAAAGGGACTTTGCTCCTTCAAGGACCCGCTTACATTTATTGCGAGCAGCAACGAATTGAAACGAGAGCAGCCTGTTGAGACGAGAGCTGTCACGCTGGTATAGCTGAAAATAATGGTTCCTACATGCTACAGCAGCCGAGAATGCTGGTGTGAACCATGGAGAGGATTGAGGTTTCACCTGGTATTTTCTATAAGGGACGAAAGCGTTCATGTCGGCTTTGACCCAAGAAGAAACCTCAGTAATGCAATTTTCAGTTGGGAGGTTAAAGATATCAACCAAAGGGGCGTCACGGGAAAATCACGGAGTGAGTCCCAATCAGTATGCTGGTAATGGAAAGAGGTCTTGTTAATATGGTATTACGCTTAGAATTTTGGAACGAAATATCAATAGCTACCACAGTGTGGTCAGAATTACCAAAAGGACAGTTTTGCGAAGTTCGGCAAAAGTGAGAAGAGGTAAGAAGTCGAGAAGCATGTTTTGCTAGGGAAATGAATAAGAAAGTCCACGCTTTGGTTGAAGGATTAGGCAATGAAAAATTTTATACACCATTTTCATTATTCGGACTATTGTCCTCATCTTTGTCACAATATTTATTACAACGTTTCGGCCATTGGAAAATTCGTAAACTTAACCTAAACCTAGGCCACAAAAATCTCCTGAGCCGACCAAGCATAGTAATGAATACAATATGGGAACCAGTAATAAGAAGTGCCAGAGAAAAGCAATAATAACAACAAAAATTGCAATATGAGCTCTGGTAAAAACATGCAATGATAACAGCAAAAAATGCAATATGGTAAAAATGGTTGCTGAAGACATTAGGTTTATAATACCCAGAAATTCAGATGTCCTCAGGGACACATGGCACAGTGGATAAAGGCGTTAGTTAGATCCGGTGACAGGACCCAAAGAGTGTGAGTTCAATACCTGGTTAAGGTGGTGGAGAACTTTGAGAGGGAATTAAGCAGGAGATAACTGACATCCATTAAACATGGCACGTGGAACTAGAACAGTCTACCGCAGTTAGAGAAATAAAGGGTTCAGTTCAACATTCCAACCACCTGAAGAAGGCCGGAGCGTACAACGACCAAAACATTATAATAAATATGGCGACAAAAATGAGGCCTATAGTCCGAATAATGTTAATAGTGTGTATAATACCTCATCTCAGAAATATAGACAGATAATGAAAACTTTTATGTCTGTACACCGGCAACATCAGGCCTTAAGAATGTTTGTTTAAGCTACATGTTGTGGTGAGCATTAAAGTCACCAAAGACAAAGGTGAGTGGAGCGAAAGTGCTTTTTCTATACAGTTTGCTATTATGTCTAATATACTGTAGTCCTGTGAAGAGGGGGTGCGATGAAGAAACAAGAGATAGCTAACAGTGTTTAGTAACAAAAGACGGAAGCACATGAAGGAGTAGTCTGGGGGCTCGAGAGACAATTCCCTGGCCATCGTAAGATTATCCCGGATGTAAACATCAAGGCCATGCGTTTTCCGCTGATATGAAGTGGAAAGATAATATTGAATCAATTGCTAGGTCTGCTGCTAGGAAGTTAGTTAACTGTATTAGACAAGTTTTCTCGCCAAATATTCTAGATATTTAGAAGTCTACCAATATCGTACATATTTATTAGTCTACAATTCATCCATGCTTTGAATATTGCTGTCATATGCGCTCTGGTGTTACTGTTATATATCTCCAAAGAAGAATCTGCAATGCTAATGGTTCTGACCTGACATCTCGGCATCAGTCACTTACTCATTGCCGTAATGTAGCTTCACTGTGACTTTCTAGAAATACTTTCATTGTAATTCTTCTGAGGACCTTTCTTCTCTGGAACATAGACTTTATGAATTTAAGCGCAGTATGAGATTCGCCGCAATTTCTATTCATTTTGCTGTTAAAATGGCAATTAGATGCAACCGTAAGTTATATGCTAACGGTTTCTTCTATTGACCATCTCGTGGAACTCTCCTCCAACCTCTTATGCTCCAGCTAACTTTGGTCGCCAAAATTTTAACCAATACAGAGGGGCGATTCTGTGAAAATTAAAAGTCCCAGAAGGATTCAGTATTGGGGACGGCAATCTTAACAACATAAGATAAGCAGAGGACACATTGGTGACTGAAGACGGAAAAGAAACTGCAAAAATAAAACACTACAGAACTTAGTGAAAGAAAGCAAGAAGAAAGGACTAAACCTCAATAGCAAGAAGAAGGAATGCATGGTTGCTAGCAAAAGGAACAGCCCAACATGCAAATTACAAATTGGAGATAGCAAAATCAAACAAGTACAACAATTGAAATATCTGGGAAGTGTTTTATCAGGATGGAAGGTAATGAAGGAAAGCAGGAGGAAAGGATTAAACATCAATTGCAAGAAGACGGAATGCAAGGTTGCTAGCAAAAGGAACAGCCCAACATGCAAATTACAAATTGGAGATACCAAAATCAAACAAGTACAACAATTGAAATATCTGGGAAGTGTTTTATCAGGATGGAAGGTAATGAAGGAAAGCAGGAGGAAAGGATTAAACATCAATTGCAAGACGGAATGCATGGTTGCTAGCAAAAGGAACAGCTCAACATGCAAATTACAAATTGGAGATACCAAAATCAATCAAGTACAACAATTGAAATATCTGGGAAGTGTTTTATCAGGATGGAAGGTAATGAAGGAAAGGATTAAACATCAATTGCAAGAAGACGGAATGCATGGTTGCTAGCAAAAGGAACAGCTCAACATGCAAATTACAAATTGGAGATGCCAAAATCAAACAAATACAACAATTGAAATATCTTGGAAGTGTTTTATCAGGATGGAGGTTTTTGAAGGAAAGCAAGAGGAAAAGTTAAACATTGAACCAAACAAGTACAACCATTTTGTTTCCTATAATGAAAATATCTCCACTTTTTTAGCGTATATGATTGATTTAGTTATTTCATGGAATATTTTATTTTCTAAGGAAGAAAGTAAGACCATAGCCACACCAGCTATTGATTTATATATTTTATAAATGTATTCAGTGAATGAAAGTTGTGTCTTAAATGCTTACGTGCGAATAGCATTTTTTAATGTAATCCTTCAGATTTTGAGATTTGGAAACACGAAATAGTTTTAAATATTTATTTATGATATTTATTGTTTCATTCATAAATACGCTCCTCTTTACCTTCTATGTACGCAATGTTGAACAGCAGCATGACAACACTAACTTTAACGGGGTTATTTGTTCATAGGTTTCCTTCATCTAATGAAGCTAATATTTCATTGTTAGTTACGTTAGAATGTCAAATATGTAGGCATAGATTTGTGGAATTAATTTCACATTTACTTTATAGATATGGTGATTTTAATCTATGTAGTTTTTTTTTATTGATATCCGCCAGTAGGGATCTGTTTTATATTTGTGGGCGCAAAGGTAATACATTTATTAATTTTATCGATTAATTGACTCGCTTTTTACGGTTTATCAATTCATGGCAGGTTATTTAAAGCCAGAGAATATTTATAGCTTGTAAGATTTTGTTTTTTTAGAGTTAATAATGATTTAGTGATACAAGTCTTACTAATTAACCCATAACTGGGAGGGGAGAATTGGTGGATTTATATCTTTCGTTAGGGTATATGTGCGTAAATGAATAAAATGAACCCAACTGGAATTGGAGCACGGCTTTCCGATTAACAATTCAGACCCCTTATCTATTACTCTACCCGCACGTCCAAGTTTACAGCACCTGGCATTCCCAAGCGGTCACCCATCTAGGTACTGACCAGCCTCGACGTTGCTTAACTTCCTTGATAGTACGGGAACTGGTATATCAACGTGATATGGCCGTAAGACTTATGAATTTTAGTGTTAACATATCAGTAAACTAGGTTGATATTCAACAAATATTTTTACTTTAATTGGATCTATTTCTGCATTTTTTGTAGTTATAATTTTATTGAGGCTTTTTTTTTAATTAGGTGGTACTATTTCCGTTCATTCTTTTAACAAAATGTGGGTTTCCGTTAAGAATGGCTTACCATTTAAAGTGGTAGTTTTTTGTAATATTAGTTTTTTTAATAACAATATTGCCAGTGTTTCGCGGTTTGACAATATTATGTAACGTGCTATTTAAATTTGGCTTTTGTGCATCGCTCAAAAGCGATGAATTTGGCTTTTGACAAGTTGCATAATCCCGAATTGTAATATGTTTTTTATTTCGTAAATTGAAAATACTATTGCATAATACTTCGATTTGGGCCTTTTTCTTAATTATATACTATTTGTTTTGGAAGTATCAATTCGGTACAATATTTAAAAAAAAAAAATTTTGGCGTTCTCTAATTTGGTTGTGCAAGATGTTGATGAAGTTGTCCGATATGGCAGGTAAATGTGTAGTTATATATAAACCTTTTTTTGCGGGCGGTATATCTCGTTTAATCATAGATACTTTCTCTTGTGTAATTAAGTTGGGGTAGGTTTATCTACGGAGGTGGAGGATTTTGAATTTTGGTTAATTTTATTAATTCCAACGTCAACACATTTTATCACTTCATTGGAAAGATTAATTTGTCTATCAATGAGATTATGGCGGACTGCTAATATAATTGAGAGTTGCGGCATTATGCAGTCTAAACTATTTTGATAGCAAATATTCGTTCACCCATGTTTTATTAAAAAAGAATATAACAAATTTTGCCGATTAAAATGTAAAATATTTTTTTTTCTATTTGACGGGTTGATTTCCAAATGATAGAATTGAATTTATGAAGGAGCCGTTCACAATACTTGGCGCTTCCGTATGAGTTAACTATCCTGATAGGCAATGACAACCTCCTCAGTAGACCTAGCAGAGAAACGAACACCATTTCAGAACTTCTGATTAAATAAGAAAGGAAACTCATACAGTCTCAGCACTTCACAAGCATGAAGTTTAACGTTCCGAATTTACACCATTAGATTGTAAAAAGACAAAATTACTTTAAAGTGTTGTTTAGAAAATATTAGAAGAACATATATATATATATATATATATATATATATATATATATATATATAAAAAGAAAGAACAGATTAATAATCCAAAGTCCTTTAGCATTAATTATTTTTTTAAAGTGCTCGATGCAAAGTAGAACATGATATTATAATATTATTATTTAATAATATGTTTTCATCGCAACACTTAAATTACTAAGTTTCGAAGCTAAAAATTAAAATTTTTCTTCCATTCTCAAGCGATGTTGAATAACTTCAGAAAAAATTATTCACTTTTTTAAGCAAAGTAGTATTATATTTAAGAGTTTAAGTTGGTGCGGGAATGAGATGCCAAAATTTTAAATGGGTGTTATCTTTTTTCACGAATCAGCAAACAGGTCTAATCTAAAATGGAAAAGTGAATAATGTAGGTTCAAGGTTTGGTGTGGGTATGTCATTTCTGCTTGCCGGTAAGGGCTTTCGTGTATGAGACGTGTAATCCTGTCTACCTTTTTAAGAACATATAAGATACACTAAAATTCATGGAGTTATGCGTATCGAACTGTTGGGTTAATTTTGGCACTTTTATTTATTTTTTCAATTTATTTTTTTCCAAATAGATTTCGTGCTTTCTAAAAGGGGCTTCAAATATGATCAAATCATATTTTATATATTTACATTTTTAATTATAAAGATCTTAAATGCTATATTTATTATATTTATTAGTATACTAGATACAGTATTGTTAAAATTAAGATTTTAAATTTAGGAATTAAGTACACAATTATTGTTAATTGTAATCAAAGAATAGATATATAATTATGAAAGTTTTATTAATTATGTTTTAAAGTGAACATAATGCAATGCCTACAAAAGACAGTTATTTCATTTCTTTGATTTAATATATCTTTATTTTTCAGAAATTTAATAACATATAATTTTTCATGTGTGCACAAAGGACATGGGTCATTTAAAGACCTACAAACTCTCGTTAAGCAGAGGCTGAAAGAAGGTTTTCTGTGTTGCCCTGACAAAATTCCTTTTCTTGATATACTGATAGAGATTAATAATAATACATTTACTACCGCCCCATATAAAATAAAACTAATTAGCATAAACACGTGCTAAACTATAAAATTGAATATCCTCACAAAACAGCTACTATATAAATGAATAAACCGTACAAAAGTTAACTCTTCCACGAAAACATTTTCTACACTGAATTAAAAACATTAAGCAAACTCTCATTAATAATGACTTTCTTATTTACATTTTTGATGAGCAAATCAAATAAGCTATTAGAACGATTAAGATAAATCAAAAATAACATAATACTTCCTCAAATAACCCTAAATATATCAACCTACTCTACCGCAATCAAATACATTCTAACTACAAACAAGAAGAAAAAACACTAAAAAACTAAGATGTCCCCCACTGATCTCAGTAAAAAAATAAAACTTATTATATACTAAATTTAATACAGCCAACTTAATCATCAGCAATAACTATCCTCCGTTAACTAATGTTCTGTAAAAGACCAACATTTTATATCAATTTAAATGTACTTTGGGAGATTGTATCTCTGACAAAAAAGTAAATATATATGTTGATTTCACGACAACAACATTATCGAGGAGACTTACATTACATATGTCGGATTAAAGCTCTATTGCACAACATTTAAAGGAACATTACTGTCCACATTCACGATTTAGAGAAACATTAATTGACAATACAAGTATACTCCACCATGAGAATAAAATGTAAAAAGCTCTCATTCTTGAAGCTCTCTGTATAAGAAAAATACAACCAATACTAAATAAGATTAATTTTGAGTATGGCAACAATGTTTTTAAATGTCTATAAAAGCAATGCTGTAAAATACTCGAATTGTAAAAAAAATGCTTTAAATTGAAAGGTGAGTATTTTAAAACATTGATAATTAAAAAATATATAAATTAAGTTACCTTGTGTAGATACATAATATTCTTAAAAGTTAATTTTTAAATTAATTTTAACGGAGCGAGTTCATACATGTTTATAATTATAACAGAGCATGGTTCATGCGCATTTGCAAAAAAATCACAACTATCAATTACATTCAGTGTTGTCTTAGCAATTCCCCTCTGAAGATGATCTTGGATGAGACTGAAAGTCCTCGGCGAAAAAAAAAAGAAATGAAAAAAGAACTACGGCGTCTTCCTTAATGAGTTTAAATAGCAACATTAAGAAATTGATCCGTGAATTTGGGCGTATTAAAATAAAAATAAATAGGCATAACATTTCCAACTTATTTCATGCAAACATGCTTGGATGAAGATATGCTGCCTGAATATACATATTTTAAACTACGTGATCAAGCAGCCCATCATAATTCTAATACTTGTCAATTTAAACTTAACTTTGTGAAGAGGCAGATTAAAATAACAAATAACAACTGTTTGAAAAAATGTTCAAGAACAGTCTAAAACTGGTAACCACTCCTGGAGAGTTTAAAGAATTCCTACAGAGACTTGCAGAACTCGCTAATAAATCTGAAATTCAATACCGTCTGAGCATTAAAAATAACTTAATACACTATGTTCTTTCTTTTTATACATACATACATATATATATATATATATATATATATATATATATATATATATATATATATATATATATATATATTTATATATATATGCACATTTCATTAAAAACGACTGAGAAGGTGCTTTTATTTAGTTCTTTATATAATTTCTCGTGCGATCTAATAAAGTTTTTCTTTTCAGTGGATAAATTATATAAAAACTGTCCGAATGTTCTTTTTATCCGAGCGCTTTCGGCTATACATTTAGCCATTTTCAAGGATTATATTTCAACTGTTAGATATTAGAAATAGTTTGTTATATGTATGTTTTATAAAATGATTCATTTTTTGGTTTCAAAACACGGTCAAGATATTATGTCCATGTTCAAAGTTAATATTATTAAGTGTTGGTTGGTTTGTTTTTATTAGTAAGGATTCCATTATTTTTAGCCTTTTTTTGCAAGTGGATGATGCTATTATATTAGTGTTGTCGACAAGTATATTCCGAATAGTGTCCGGTAGGTCTCCATGAATATTTAAATGAGATCTAATTGAGCTATTGTCAGGAATATATATATATATATATATATATATATATATATATATATATATATATATATATATATATATATATATATATATATGTGTAGTAGTAGTAGTAGTAGTAGTAGTCTTAAAAGGTATAAGAAACTATACTCGTTCAGAAAACCTTCGGTGTCTTCATTTGCAAATAATCAAACCAATACCAAAGGGGAAAAATGGTATAAAAAAAGAAAGAACCAAGAACATGTACGTTAGCCGAAAATAATCGTCTAGCATGCAAGTCCAAATCCCAAAGAAAAAAAACCGATACGAGTATGCAAAATAACTAAATAAAGCGCTCAATACAATAAGTAGAGCAGACCTAGTTAAACCCAGAGAGCCAGGGAAGGCTTTCTAAAAAGGTCAAAAAGAACGGAATACTTATAGTCAATAAACAAAAAACCATAACCACGTGACCAAATAAAAACAAACAAACAATGGTTTTCCCCAACCCTCACCATTGTTTGTTTGTTTGTTTTTATTTGGTCACGTGGTTATTAGCCAGCCTTCCCTGACGATCCGCTTAGGTGAAACCTTGGTAGGTTTGTCTGGCTCTTTAGGTTTAACTATATATATATATATATATATATATATATATATATATATATATATGAAAATTTCACAAAGTTAACCAGTAGAAAAGACAATATTTATAAATATAAATGACAATAGGAAAACTGTAATAGCTGCCGACGCGTTTCGTCCAATATGGACTTTCTCAAGGCAAAAAACGAAATGAATTTATTTAAACAAAGTAACTAATAATAACAAAAATCAAAATGTCCTTAGTAACTGGAAGAATTTAGAGAACGCTATTTCCATACTGTTAACTGAAAAATACGTCAATTGCTGTCACATGTGGAGAAAAGAAAATGGTTGAATCCGTCAATACAGCAATAATAACAATATCTCCATATTATTTTTCTTTTCTTTTTTTTTTTTTTTTTTTGACGCTTGGAATTCGAAGAGAGAAGACGTGTTTTTCAAAGCTCTGCTGATTTCAACGGATTTTTAAGAATGTAAAAATGTCGGATTAAGCATTAAGTAAGGTAAATACGAATTTGAATAGTAAATGGAATAACCATTATTGAATTAATAGCTGAAAACTTTAAACATTATTGTAAAGGATTTGTAATTCAAGACAGTATTTTTTCGAAGATTTGATTTCAAAGGAAAAAAATGAAATTAATGTCAAACGGAGATTACAAGAATTAACAGAGAAACGTTTTACATTAATTTTAGGAATAAGGAGGGAAGAAAAATGTCTCTTCCTTCTTTTGTTCAAATTGTCAACGGTCTTTTCATTTATCTTGCGTGGGATTGACTAGAAATGCTTCAGCATCTCTGGTTTTTTGGAGTTGTTCACATTGTCTGTCTGTCTCGGCTCTACAAGATATTGTGATCCATCAATATAATGAACCGACCCAAAGAGATGCCAGTGAAGTTTTGAGGGCAACCTCACTCCTTAGGCAATTCCGGAAGGTGCCTTTAAAAATCCCTAAATCTGTCAGAACCCCGGTAGCCGATGCCCTGGCTACTTCCATAGACCAGGCACTTAACTTGAACAGCTCGCTTGACTGTGATCACCTTTTCTCTTTCGTAACACTTGTGCTCGGCATTCCTTACAATAAGGACCCTACATCATCTGTCTCATCTATTATGAAAAATAACATTTCTTTATTCAATTCGTCTAAAATAAATGCCACCGAATTTTCTAATCTTTCTAATCCTAATAGATTCCATCCTTCATCTACAGTCGACGATTCTAAGAGACTCCGTGCCCTCGTCAATCCTAAGTTGATCGAGGGTGATGTCTCAGCTGCAGTTAGAATATTGGCCTCATCCGATACTATACTAGCTACTACACCAGAAGTTCTCACAGCGCTCCGTCGGAAACATCCTGCGCCACCATCAGATGTCAGATTTGTTCAGATGGGAAGCAATGTTTCAAATAGTGAAATCTCAATGGAAGCAATGGTTGCCGCTCTGAAGTCTTTCTCGGGAAGCAGCAGTGGAGGTGTGGACGGCCTTCGACCTGGTCACATCAAGGACTTAATTTCTGCCCACACTGCAGAAGCTGGTGAACATTTGAAAACATCCATAACAGCTCTTATTAATACCCTTCTCCGAGCTGATATACCCCAACATTCTCGCGACTTAATACTTTCAGCCAACTTAACGGCTTAAAAAAAAAAGACGGAGGTATCCGCCCTATCGCTGTTGGTAATATTTTTCGTCGTCTCGCGGGAAAATTTGCTTGTAGAGCTGTTGTGAATTGCGACCTGTCCAGCTCGGAGTAGGCATACAGGGCGAATGTGAAGCCGCGATTCATGCCACAAGATCATTTTTCGAGAATACATCACCTGTTTCCCCCAGTATCTTATTAAAATTGGATATGAAAAACGCTTTCAATCGCATCAGAAGGGATCATACCCTGGAAGTTTGCCATCAACGGACTCCTTCCATATTTAAACTGGCTCATCTTTCATATAGTCATCCAAGTATGTTGATCGCCTCCGATAATATTATCTCTTCTGCTACCGGAACCCAGCAAGGTGATCCGCTACTATTTGCGATGGCTATTGACGGGGTAGCTCGTTCCATCGCTTCTCCTTTCAATATATGGTATCTTGATGATGCAACGTTGGGACGATCCATCGAGGCCGTAGCTGCTGACCTCCGACGAGTTATTCCTGCTTTATCGCTGCTTGGACTTGAGATTAACTCGTCCAAGTCAGAGATAATAAACTTGAATTATAGTGCAGATGATTTCGAGAGTGCTATCCGGGATATCAGACTCATCCTTGAGGATATAAAAATGACACCTAAGGAGGAGTTACACATTCTTGGTTCTCCAGTCTTTCCAATGGCCATTCGAGAGTGTTTGGATACTAAGCATGTCATTCTAACAAGAATGACTGAGAAATTGCAACTAATTGATGCACATCCTGCCCTCTTCATCTTGAAGAACAGTTTTTCGCTACCGAGTTTCCTCTGCACTCTCCCAAGTGCCCCTTGCTACCTCGAACAGGATTTCTTAAATGAGATAGATATCACAGTTAAGAGATGCGCGGAGCTAATTTGCAACGTTAATTTCGACGACACAGGCTGAAGGCAGGCAAAGCCCCCTTTGAATTTCGGAGGCCTGGGCCTTCGATCAGCGGTAGATTTGGCCCTTCCAGCGTATCTTTCTTCACTTTCGTCCAGTCGCGAATTAATTGATGAGATACTCGGTGGATCGGCTCAGTGTTTCTCGTGTAGTTCTTTCGAACAAGCTTGCAGCGTCTGGGCCCAAGAATTACTTTCTATCCCACTAGACACATCAAAACAAAAAAGCTGGGATAAAATAAAATGCGAGGCCAATTTTACTAATTTGATGCTCTCTCTAGATCAGCATCGACTCGCCTGTCTACTATCTGCTTCACAACCGCGTAGTGGCGCCTGGCTCAACGCAGTGCCCTCTTCATCTACCGGTACCCTCCTAGATGATGAGTGCACTCGGGTTGGAGTCGCGATCCGTCTTGGACTCAAATTATGTGAGCGTCACAGATGCAGATGTGGAACCTCCATCGATGATCTTGGTTTGCATCCTTTCTCCTGTCGTCGTAGTGCCGGATGACATTACCATTTTCCCTTTTAAAATGGGTAAGTCGTTGATTTGGGATGCGACCTGTGCGGATACATTTTCGGCTGCTAATTTGATCAGGTCCGCGGTTGAGCCGGGGTCCGTCACCCGGAACGCAGACATGAAAAAAATAGTTAAATATTCTTCTCTTGCTGATAGATTTTTTTTTACTCCTGTGGCAGTGAAGACTTCAGGGGTTATTGGCCCTGGAAAATAAATGTATTAAAGTAATACAAACTGGTAATACAGGTTAGTAGTTCCAGGAATGCGGGTTAGTAGAAAAATATATATATATAATCTTTGATATCGACGTATCGCTGTATGACAACCTTACTGAGTCTACGTACTCGTTACTGTGACTCTTGCCCGCTACGTTCGTACGCTCGTTCCTTTCGACGTTCGACTATGTTCGACCCCCCCCTCTCTCTCTCTCTCTCTCTCTCTCTCTCTCTCTCTCTCTCTCTCTCTCTGGTATACACTAGCAGTAGTATATGTATACCCTGGATGAGTCCATTTGTGTAAAAAGGGGAACACCCCTCAACAAAATGTTATATCAAAACACACAAAAACTTAAAGAACAAATAATAAAAACAAAACAAGATATTAGTGATCTAGTCAAAGCTGAAGCAATAAAAGACAGACGTGACAAAAGAGAAAAACTCGTCCAAACTCCTAACAAAAATGATTGTCCACATTATTCAACCAAACAAATGAAGATATGCTGCATATATAGATATATATATATATATATATATATATATATATATATATATATATATATATATATATATATATATATAAATGCATATTTACGAGGGTCATTCAATAAATAAGGTGAATTTTTCGGCATAAGGACATCTAATAGAGATAGAAGCTTACTCTTTTTTATTTTTTATTTTTTTGTTTTACATCTTTTTCACATGGATTTAATTTCTTTTTCAGATTCAAAAAAAACAATGAGAGTTTTGGCGATTAACAAAGATGGCCGACCAAGAAGCATGCTCCAGGATTGAACAGCGGTCAGTTATCAAGTTTTTGGTTGCTGAAGGGTGCAAACCAGTTGAAATTCATAGGAGTATGTCAACTGTGTATGGTGCCACATGTTTCAGCCAAAAAAATGTCTACAAGTGGGCTAAATTGTTTAAAGAAGGACAGAGCAGTGTTGAGGATGAAGACAGGCCTGGGAGGCCTACAGAAGTGAGTTCTCCTGAGGTGATCGAATCAGTCAATGACCTCATTCAGTCTGACAGAAGGGTGATAGTGGATGACATTGCAAGGACTTTGAGCTTATCTGTTGGGACAAACGCAGCGGTCATCAGTCAGAAGGAGTCATCTTGCATCATGACAACGCAAGGCCTCACACAGCAGCCCAAACGGTGCAGACCATCAACGAGCTGGGCTGGGAACTGCTCCCTCATCCCCCTTACAGCCCAGACCTTGCCCCTTCAGACTTTTACCCTGTTTGGTCCCTTGAACGAGAGGCACGAAGTTTAAAAGTGACGATGAAGTCAAAAGTGTTGTGAGCGACTGGCTGAGAAATCAGTCCAAAGATTTTTACGCTGAGGGAATACGGAAGCTTGTGCACAGATGGGAAAAGTGTGTGACAGTGCTGGGAGACTACGTTGAAAAATTTTTAAAAAGTAAGCTTCTATCTGTATTAGAAGTCCTTATACCGAAAAATTCACCTTATTTAATGAATGACCCTCGCATATATATATATATATATATATATATATATATATATATATATATATATATATATATATATATATACATTTATTTGCTTTAAAAAGAAATACAGTCTATTAGTAATTAAAAGTAAAAATAATATTTTAAAATTGTAGTTCAATATAACGTATTCTGACCCAAACACTACTTTTTAAAGAAAATCTTTATCTATACATGTACGAATTTAACGGAAAAAATGCCGAAAAACTTTTCTCGTTGATAAAATAAAAAACAGACAACATGCGTTGAACGGATGTTAAAATTCTTTGAAAAATGTGCCCCTACCCTAGCTAAACTTAACCTCTTTTTTGAACGTAACTCATAATTGATACAATAATAGTTAATAAAAATGAACACGCTACCGCCCCTGTCTAAATGATTGGATTTCTCCTTATATTTGGAAACAAAAAATGATGAATTGTATGTGCGTTTAAAACTCAGTAAATTTAAAAATAAGTTATTCTAAAATTCGGTTGAAGATGAAACAGAACTAATGCTTTTCATTTAATTATATAATTAAATTTGAAGTTTTTAGATTCGGTGTTTGAAACATGGTAATTCCTGTGTAGCGAAAAAACCATATTTTAAATCAGTTAATTTATAATATATATGTGTGTGTGTGTGTGTATTTCTAAACAATAATATATTAATTTTTAATCTGAAATTGTTCTTATTACAAACGTTATTAGAGTGGATATTTCATAAAGGAAATAGACGCCACATTTTTAATTATTAACCATGTGTATAACATCTGTCGTCGGCCTATGCATAATAGAAAGAACATTGCTTGCTGTGACATATCTCGTGGCCGAGCGGTTAAGCATACTGGATCCAGGGGTTGTGTCTCTACAAAGGGGGGCGGGGGTTTAATCTCGGCCGGGAACGCATTTTCTTTACTAAAATTTCTGGAATGCACAGGTCGATAGACATAATACACACTGTTTAATAAATAAAATGGGGCATCTGTTTTAAATGTCAAATATTCAATATAATAACGTTTGAAATTATATATATATATATATATATATATATATATATATATATATATATATATATTAGTGAATATACATAATATCCAACGTCGATAGCACGACTCAGAGTTTCATGCAAACGTGCAATCTTCAGGTGCGGAATACCCACTGACCGTTAGAGTGTTATGAAATTCGCGTTTTCGTGGTGATAATTTAAAATTGTGTGTTAAGACCTAATTATTTTATTATTGTTGCCTGTATTATTATAATTATTTATTTATAATTTATATCGTTCTAATTCTTAAGTTCAAAAGACGAAAAATTAAAAAATATTAAAATTAATAATCATTTTAAATAATTATATAAAAAATTATGTAAACACGCTATGTATCAAGGGGGATAACTCTCTTTTTTGCATAAAATACCGAAGTTATAAAATATTTGATGTATTGTCTTATGGAATAAACTTGCCGCTCATGATGTTAATAAATAATATGTTAAGACTATATTTCTAATGCATCTAGAACCTAACCTTATACTTACAAAGGTGAAATTACATATACACACATCATAAATTAATCGAGTAAGATCTATATGGAATTATATATGTGTTTGTATATATAAGAAATGCTATTAATGATGGCTTCTATTAATATTAATAGGCGTTGCATATATTAACATTCGTAAAATCTATTTCGAAATCTATTTTAATGGGGGTCAATAAGCTTGAGCAGGTTTTTGCTTTTATTGATGCATGTAGCAATCAATTCACTTCTCGTGTTAAGCAAGTTAATGTTTTAATATAATAAGCTTCTCCAACAAACACAAATTACATCTGGCTCCCTTTCCATAGTATGGTTTATCTTTCACGATTATGTCTCAACTAATGCATGGGTTCTTATAGTTGTTTTTAATAGCCAAACATACTTTGAAAGTGTTGTGCAGTTTTTGTATTTATATTCTTCAGTGTCATTTTGTAATGGTAAAAACGCTATTTCCAACTGTTCTCGATGGATCCAAAGTAATATTTAACATTATAGTCTGAATTGATCCTATCTCTGTAGATTATGACTTCAGTTATGCACTGACCATTTAGTGGGCAGTTTACTTTTTACGACAATTGCATTAATTTTTAGTAGGATTACTAGTTAGTATTTTGTTTGTGTGTATGCTTAATATATTATGTTGCGATATGTAATTATTGTTGTTTTTTGTACAGCTTTTTCAGTGTTGTAGAATGACCAAAGTGATTGTGAATTAAATTTAGGAAAATTCTACCTACATTAATTTGGGCGTTACTATTGTAAGGTGGGTTGAACCATATGATGTTACGTTTGCGTTGTTACAGCTTATTTTTATCTTTATTGCTTTTTTCTTTCTACATACACTAATTTTACTAATTTTACTTTATGGTTGCTGTATGCTAGTGCTTTTGTATATCTAGTTTTATTATAATCAAAAATTGATTTATTACTGGAGTTGGTCGATAATCTAAACTGTACTGATTTGTGTAAAATTGTCAAGGCTCCTTTTATGGTGGTTGGATTTTCTGTCGATGTACCTGTGGTTGTACGAATCCTTAGTGTATGGCTTATGCAACCCCTTACTCAGGCCAAGTGTAACGTCTTGATAATAGCTCTGTTATATAACAATGAGCACTGTTTTATAAGACCCGAGAAAGAAATATATATGTATGTGCAAGTTAATGTACATATACGTATGTTTTTTGTCATACGCATCTCTCTCTCTCTCTCTCTCTCTCTCTCTCCCCCCCTCTCTCTCTCTCTCTCTCTCTCTCTCTCTCTCTCTCTCTCTGCAAACGTTTTTTGGTTGTAATGTGAATTTTTTAAAAATATTATATTTTTTAAAAATATTATATTTCCATAAAGAATTCCATTTTCCATTATCGAAAATAAAGCATAATATTTTTTTCTTAAAAATCCACATTACAACCAAAAACGTTTGCGGTTTCTGTCTTCTTTTTAATATTCATACTTTTCTCTCGTTGGAACTACTATAGCCTCTTCCTTTTATATATATATATATATATATATATATATATATATATATATATATATATATATATATATATATATATGATGGATTAATGTCGACCGGTCTAGAGTCTTAATAAAGAAATATGTCTCCCGAGAGGAACCGAATCTGTATACCCTTTTTTAATCTGGGGAAACTGATATTTAGTAAATATAAACTTTGGAATGTCCTAACAAGGGATGTGCATCTCTAAAGTAGCATAATTGTTTCTTCATTTGCTGTAATGACTTCTCGTAACTTAATGGTAATGTCCGCTTGACTCCAACATATATACAGGGCATCAATTTTTCATGTATGTTTGTGTTATTACATATGCCAAATAAGAATGTTTTGGTAGTTCAAACTAGGCGGAAATTATCCATAGTTTTTAGCACATTCGACCATTCTCTGGTCATCCTCAAGAAAATATTATGCATCTAGGTGACACTTGACATCATTTTGGCCTTTCTGTTATAGAGTTTTATTGTTGAAAAATATTACATTGGATTTAATCGTCAAAAGGTATTTTTGCGCGTTAGCGAATATAACGAACTCATCAGGAATTGGAAATCGGCTCTCCAAGCCATTATCCATTATGCCACCCGCACATACAGCACCTGGTATTCGCACACTGTAATGAGGAAGAGAAAGTTTCTGAATTTCTCCTTCATTCATCAGAGCTATTATTGTTCAGTTGTTTCGGACGCCGTATTATCAATACGACCAAGTTTAGTCACTAAAATATTAATACAATGCAAACAGGGTCTTCTAATCACAAAGTTAAGATTTATTTTTCTTCAGCAAGTTCTACCATTAAGCTTACCATTTCAATAAAATAAAAGACTATTTTTTTATATTTGTTGTATATTTGGCTGGTTGATTGATTGCCAAGACTTTTTTTACCAGCGTCTTCATTATGGCAATTGAAATTTGGGAGTAGTACAATGAACTTTAGAAAAAAATCATCTTTACGGAGGCAGTAAAACGACAAGAGTTGATCGTGAATAATTTAAACTTAAATTCTTCTGCTATTTCAACCGCCAATTTTTAGTTATATATCAAGATTAAATTTTGTATACGATAATAAGGATTATTTATACCTTGCTGGAAAAATATTGAACCTTCTTGTACGGCCAACGACCATCTAGCACAATGCGGTAGACATGGCTCCATGGCTATGCATTCAACCAATGCAGCGATGTCAGAATCGTTAGGCTGAATGTGTCCGTAACCGAAGCGAACCTATACGTTGTAAGACGTCGTGGGACCGATGATTGGATGGATCATTTAGGGGATAATTATATTCGAAAAAAAACTACACCCTTGTGCAAATTAATTGAAACAAAACGAATAATTATGTTGTTATTTACTTTTGTTTTCCGTATTTTTCCAATGAAACATGACCTAGTGTACATATTAGTACTCCTTATGTCCATTCCATAAAGTCGTTCCTTGACCACAGATTCTCGATTGGATTTAAATTAGGAGAGTTTCCGAGCCAGTCGATAGTACTTTGATTTGCTCACTGGTAAGGCTTGCCATTGTATTCGTGCAGCGTTATAATTTTTGTACGCTTTCTCGGAGTAACGTCCATCGTAGACAATTGCTGTAGGACAACTAATCAACAGTCGAGACAATTGTGTCTGGCCGTGATGAAAATCTGATGCAATCACGGATGACGCAATATTTTTCAAGGCCAAACAAAATTCATCATACTACCCGAAAATAGATTCATATTACTGCACACCACTGCAAATGTTCTAATCTGAGGAAAATAATAGAAATCGATTACACACTGTCACTTCAATGGGTCTAAACCTGACCGTATAGTGAAAGAAGGGAAACTAAAGCGGTTCTTTCAATTAATTTGCACAAGGGTGTAAAAATAAAATTTAATTAGCCATCCCTCAATAGCTAAATTATTTGAAAATCAATATCACACTTCAGTATTTTTTATTAATTGTTCGACATAGATTCATAGCTATGCATTCAACCAATGCATCGATGTCACAGGATCGTTGTGCGGAAGTTGTCCGTAACCAAAGCGAACATTCACGTTGGAAGGCGTCATAGGACCGATGACTGGATGGATCATTTAGGGAATAAAAACAGATAATTATATTCGCTTACTTCTTCTGTATGTTGTGTCCCTTCAGACGTAAGTGATCATGGCTTTCCAAAACTTGCTATCTCTCGTGGCCCTTAATAGCTTTTCTACCTTTGCTAAGCTTCCTGCACCCCTCGTTCCGCCATCCATTCACACGCCACCTTCCCCTATCTCTTGTAACCTCAATATATCCTGTGAGGCTTGACTTTTCTGAGTCTGCTTTCCGCATTATGTCTCCAATAATTTAATCTGTATCATTTTAATTCTAAGTAAATGCTTTCTTTTTGTTGCTATTCTCTTTAAGACTTCCTCGTTGCTTACTCGCGCCGTTCATGAAATTCTCATTATCCTTCTGTAGAATTACTATTGCATCAAGTTTATATGTGGTGTGATTGTCTAGTATTCACTGCCTTACAAGAAGATTGATATCACATAGCAATTAATCTATCCCGTGAGTATCAAATTTCTCAAATATCTCAAAATACTTCGTAGATATTCAGACTTATATACTTGTTTCATGTTGACATCTCTAATTCGAAGTTCACATCCCTGGGATTTTTCTCTTATTAACAACCATATTCTTAGTCTTCTTACAGTTTATGGCTAAACACTTTTTTTATTTTCTCGCTTTCCTTTGCTACATTATCTGGGAGTTCCTGTAATTTTCTTTCTGTGCCTGCCATCAACACATGTTTTGCTAATCCGACGGGCGTTCGGATTTCAGTGCCGCATTTGCCAATTCTCTAACACCAGGAAATACGAATCAGAAAACAAGTTCTTCTCTTTATCTATCTATCTATCTATCTATCTATCTATCTCCTCCTTTCTTTCCCCGTCCCTTCTTCTCTCTCCACCCTTCCTGTGTCATCTTAAGGCCACATCACATTGAAACAACGAACGATCAACGAACTTAAGCAATATTTACATTATTCGGACTATTGTCCTCATCTTTGTCGCCATATTTATTACAACGTTTCGGTCGTTGTACGCTCCGGCCTTCTTCAGGTGGTTCGAATGTTGAACTGAACCCTTTATTTCGCTCACTGGAGTAGACTGTTCTAGTTCCACATGCCATGTCTAATGGATGTCATTTATCTCCTGTTAATTCCCCTCTGAAAGTTCTTCACTGCCTTAACCCAGTATTGAACTCACACTCTTTGGGTCCTGTCACTGGATCTAACTAACGCCTTTATCCACTGTGCCGAAACGTTGTGATAAACATGGCGACAAACATGAGGACAATAATCCGAATAATATAAATAGTGTACATAATACCTCATCTCAGAAATATAGACAGCTACTGAAGTTAAGCAATGTCGAGCCTAGTCAGATGGGTGACCTCTTGGGATTAGCAGATGCTGTAAGCTTTGATGTGCGGATAGTGTAAAAGACAATAAATCAGAATTGTTAATCGGAGGGCCGAGTTCCATTTCCCGTTGGGTTCGTTGTAATCACTTACGCGCAAATACCCTGAAAAGGGTATAAATCTCCCTCTTCTCCTCTCAGCGCTAATATTTAATTACTAAGGCTTGAATCACTAAATCATTATCACCTCAAGAAAAAAGTTTTTACAATCTAAAAAAATATTTTTGGGCTTTAAATAACCAGTAAAAACCGTAGAAAACGAAGCAGTCAATCAATCTTTGTTTCTTTCGTTCCCCCTCTCTCTCTCTCTCTCTCTCTCTCTCTCTCTCTCTCTCTCTCTCTCTCTCTCTCTCTCTCTCTCTCAATATATATATATATATATACATATATATATTCATTACTTTTTCTCGTACAGGATCATGGTGAAGAGTGACACCTTACAAGAATCGAACTCATTAGCACTCTTTCAGGCCGGCTCTCTAATAACAGCTCTACAACCATTACCCGATGTAATTTTTTACCCGAACCACATGTGTGCGACGCTTAATGAAGGTGTGAACGGTGTTCGAGATCAGCTAACTACTCACAGCCCTTTTCAAACTGATAGTTTGTCACCTGCTCAAATGAAGAAGCACTTGACTGGATAGATTCAAATGAGAAACCTTCGGTACTCGATCAAGGTATTGATGGGGATTTCAGAATGGCGAGAAATCAATTAGAATAGAAGCCCGATTCCTGACACACAAGCAACATCTCGTCAGTTCGCACAAATGTGTCAGGAACATGACCTTTGGCCTGCAGTAAGACCTAGGCAAATAGCAGAATTCTTTATCACAGAAAAGTATGTAGGCATACTACACTCGAAAAGTGCAATGTATCGCATTCTTGCTCTTGTAGAGAAATAAAGATATAAACCTTAAATGCAATCCTCTTTCAGGTCATAGGCTATCTTGGTTCTTCGGAGTCTCCCTTATTAAATATTTGTAAACTGTTTCTCTGTATTGACAGAAACGGAGACGTCCTGAAACGCAGAGGAATCCAAAGTACAAGAAAAACCTGTGCCGGCGAACCAGTGGAAAAAATGTCCAGTTTCAAATACTTGTGAGCAACCCTATCAAAGGATGGCATGAAACAGCTGGTGGTGGTGGTGGTGGTGGTGGTGATGATGATGATGATGATGATGATGATGATGATGATGATGATGAAATTGTTTTTGGCAAGATTTTACTTAGCAAAGCTAAAGAGATCAGTCTACACTGCTATTTTCTATAGCTGACGAGTGGGGGAGAAGAGATGGATTTATGTTTTCTTTCTAAGTACATCAGTGAGAAGAAAACAGGAAATGCCTAATCAGAATTTGAACTCAGCTCACCGACTCCATTTTTTCGCGTTCGTACCTGTTAGCTTATGCACACAAATCCCCGCCGAATTAAAAATCGAGATTGAGAGGTCACTTCAGTGTAGTGTTTAGGAAAATTGTATTAACGAGTTCAATCCTAGCAAGCTTCTCACCAATCGAGTTCTTGGACTCTACTGAACTTAGCTGTTTTATGTGGTGTTCAGCCTGTACAAGGCCCGGAAGCCACATCAAATATATTATTAAGGAATAAGATGCAGAGATTTTGCGGATATACGGGGAAGATAACAGTTAACCTCTAGACTTGAGTAGGGTAAGATTGTAGTAATCGAAAAAACATATTTTTGGGAGTCAGTTCCGCAGATCAACGGTTCAGAGGAAGAAGCTGTTGGGTGGGACTTACATCTCACTAATGGAATACGAGTGGAGGGAGGATTGTTTGCTACAATGTGCATACCATGGCTGGTCTTAGACGTGAAGGTTAGAAATGGTGAAACTAAGGGATGTAGTTCGTCTAAGCACATTCCATGAAAATAAGGATAGAGCCTCGAGAGGCTTGCCACGTTTCGTCTTTAAGAAAGTGGTTGTATGGGTGGAAAATAATTTGTCATCCACAAGGCCGTACAAATGCTTTAGGACTCTATGGAGACTGAAAATGCTGACTGGGCGGCTCCTGTCCATAAATGACAACACTACTCCATTTTAAGCCTAATCTATCGCTTGTAAATGTAAAGGGGAACACGTGGTTTCAAGAACGGACGGTAGCGGTACGGTAAACTGACCATTTTACCAACATCTTTAGCTATGGATCATATGTACGTGCTCCACCTGAGAGAACATCCGTTTATCGGGATTGGTGATATTTCAAGCTGCAATTGCTGATGACAGAATGTAACTAGTCTAGTTTTCGAGGGATTCAATGTAACCAACCAGATTTCACCCAGTGAGATTTTGTAGCTCAGTCAAAGGAGAGATCAGCTGCCAATCTCTGGTCGTCTAGAGTTTGGGAGGCGCACCCATATACTGTTGTATCGTCAGCATAGGTATTCGCTAATGATCGGGGTATACTCTTAGGCCGATCATTTATGTGAAGTAAAAAGAGCCTTGGTCCGAGAAACGATCAATAAGGAAAGGTATTGAGTGATCCACGTCACTCACCCAAATTAAACAGAAACTGTAAATAGAAATAATTTCTTTCACTTGAGTTGATCACTCAAGGACACATGGCACAGTGGATAAAGGCGTTGGTTAGATCCAGGGACAGGACCCAAAGAGTGTGAGTTCAATACCCGGTTAAGGCAGTGGAGAACTTTTAGACGGAAAAATTAACAGGAGATAACTGATAACTGACATCCATTGAACATGGCACGTGGAACTAGAACAGTCTACCCCAGTGAGCGAAATAAAGGGTTCAGTTCGACATTCTATCTACCTGAAGAAGGCCGGAGTGTACAACGGCCGAAACGTTGTAACATATATGGCGACAAAGATGAGGACAATAGTCTGAATAATGAGTTGATCACTCATTATATTCCATTCATCCAAGGTAAACAAACTCTAAGTAGAAATAAATTAACAATTGTCAAGTACAACCCAAATATTTTTGCGTAATTATTTCGAATTTAAGTGTAGTGGTTACCAGCACCAATGACGGAATTTGCATACCGTGTTCTAATTCGAGCCGATACTGTTGCATTCAATTTCGCACAATACTTTTCGAATTGTATTAATCCATCTGTTCTCCTACCCTCACAGCCTACGATTTAATAGCAGAGTAGAATGTTTTTCAGCTTTGTTTGGCAAACAGTTTAAGAGAAGAACAACTCTGAATTCAAAACGGTTGGGCGTGTGGCTACAACTCCGTAAAAAAAACACTTGCTACGGAAACCGCAGCAGCCACACGGTGTGTTGACTTCCTGGCTCTATGTGCCATAGGGGGTGGGGTCTACAGGATCTAGATATTTCCATTTTAATATTAATTTTATTTGCATTGGTAACCTATTCTTATTTTTATGTCAAAAATGTTGAAGTTTTAATCGAGGAAATAAGAACATTTTAAATTTTGTCAAAAACCCGTTGTCTTTCTGGAGTTTTTATATACACAGGTGTATCAATAAATCGGTAGCCTTACTTTGCATGACGGATATTTATTTTGAGTCCATCTCCTGCATTGTTAATGAGGCATTTAAACCAACAGTTCCCATTAATCAAATAGACCGAATATTATACAGCGAAAACTTCAGATCAAAATTCAGCTGGCAACTGTGTAATGTTACAAATTGATTAATCCGCCTTCGTATATAAAAAGGACACACACAAACGCCCACGCACACACACACGCCAACGCACACACACACGCCAACGCACACACACGCCCATGCATACCCACACACACACAAACATACACTCGAGATGGTTTAGTGAAAATTTCACATCTTCACCCGCTTCCAAAAATATGAAAACAAAGGGGTTTTATCGGGCCGTGAAATTTTCAATTCTTCTATATGCTGCGTCCATTCAGGGCGTGAGAGATCATGGCTCTCTACAAATCCATATCCTTGTAGCTAAGCTTTGTCTTTTCACTTTCCCTCCCATTTACTTTTCTACCAACCACTTTTGTTAGGCTCTTCGCTGCTTTCCGCTGACCCTCCCGCCTTCAATGTGTCCTGTGAGTGTCAAGTTCTACACGCCCACCTTCCTCATTATGCATCCAATAAATTTCAACTGCCCCTTTCTGATTCTAGTTATAAGCGTCCTTTTTGTTTCCATTTTCCTTAAAACTTCCTTGTTACTAACATGCTCCGTCGATGGTATTCACAACATCCTTCTGTAAAACCACATCCCTGTTACCTAAAGTCTCCTTTTCATCTGGGAGGAAATTGTCCAGTATTCACTGCTGTCCTGTTCAACTGTGAAGAATGTGTCCTGTTCATCTGTGAGGAAACTCTCCAGCATCCACTGCCATATCCTCAGCAACCACCTGTATAACCACATTTCTCTTGCCTAAAGTCTCTTCTTCATCTATGAGGAGATTGTCCAGTATTCACTGTTCTATAGGAGAACTAATATTATGTGACAGTTCATTACTCTTTGCTCTGTTTCTAAGGAATTGTTTTCTGTTCATTAATACTGACCTGGGGTGACGCGACACTTCTGAGACACTTTCAGGGCGAATGTCTCGATTACCTGACACGCAGTACCTGCTGCTGGGTCAAAAGAGTTCCCCATGGAAAACCCAAGAGTAATTTTACATGACCGCTGCTGTTTTGGAGTTGATTTAAAGAAGACAGTATCATCATGAAGTTTTAATATTCTAGAAACGATGCACGTAGATCTATTAACTTCGCAACAACAAAAATCGGCGTCACTTTGGATTTTAATATGACCAATCAATGACTGAAATGATTGATCAATTTTGTAGTGGCTTCCTGTAGAAGAATAATGAATATCCTTTACGTTGAAATGATATCATATTTCATTGGGAACTATTCTTCTTCTATATACCATGTCCTTTCAGGTCGTGGGCGATCATGGCTCTCCACAGCTTTCTGTACATTGTAGACCTTAGTAAATTCTTTCTTTTCCCTATAAGACCTAATCCCTCTCCTGCCAATCATTTAAGCAAGCTCGTAAGGCAAGTTATGTGCTGTTTTCTCTGTTCCTCTTGAGTTCAATACGACATGTGAGTGTAAAAATTAACAAACCGTCTTTCCTCATTATGAGCACTAGAAATTTCAACTCTCACTTAATGACGCAAACGTGTAAGTGTCTTTCATTTTTCATTTTTGTTTTATAACCAGCGATTCTCACGTGTCAAGTACGTGGTATCCTCATCATCTTTCTGTAGAACCATATTTCTGTTGCCTCAAGTCGATAAAAAATAAATAGCTAATGACATTGTTATCTATTTTTTCTTTCTTTGTGAACGAACTGATTTGGAGCACGACTGAAACTCGCGTAAAAAATAGGGAACAAAAAAAAACAGCCCAACATGTAAAATACAATCAATTGCAAGAAGACGGAATGCATGGTTGCTAGCAAAAGGAACAGCCCAACATGCAAATTACAAATTGGAGATACCAAAACCAAACAAGTACACCAAGTGAAATATCTGGGAAGTGTTATATCAAGATGGAAGGTAATGAAGGAAAGCAGGAGGAAAAGATCATACATCAATTGCAAGAAGACGGAATGCATGGTTGCTAGCAAAAGGAACAGCCCAACATGCAAATTACAAATTGGAGATACCAAAACCAAACAAGTACACCAAGTGAAATATCTGGGAAGTGTTATATCAAGATGGAAGGTAATGAAGGAAAGCAGGAGGAAAAGATCATACATCAATTGCAAGAAGACGGAATGCATGGTTGCTAGCAAAAGGAACAGCCCAACATGCAAATTACAAATTGGAGATACCAAAACCAAACAAGTACACCAAGTGAAATATCTGGGAAGTGTTATATCAAGATGGAAGGTAATGAAGGAAAGCAGGAGGAAAAGATCATACATCAATTGCAAGAAGACGGAATGCATGGTTGCTAGCAAAAGGAACAGCCCAACATACAAATTACAAATTGGAGATACCAAAATCAAACAAGGACAACAATTGAAATATCTGGCAAGTGTTTTACCAGGATGGAAGATCATAAAGGAAAGCAGGAGGAAAGGATTAAACATCAATTGCAAGAAGATGGAATGAATGGTTGCTAGCAAAAGGAACAGCCCAGCATGCAAATTACAAATTGGAGATACCAAAATCCAACTGGTACAACAATTTAACTATCTGGGAATCCCGTCGCTGTAATCCGAAAGTGCATAAGTCCGCCATATATATATATATATATATATATATATATATATATATATATATATATATATATATATATATATATATATATTCCAGAAGCTAAGCAGAGTATCAGTAATTATAACAATTTCGTTAGAAACGAAGCAAATTGTAACACCATTCTGCCGATATGGCAGGTAATTCTGCACAATTTCCTTCCAGATAAAGAAGAAAATTGATGAGCAGTAATGTGGTTCTGCAGGAGGCTACTGGGGATACCATGGACTGTGCATGTTAGCATGGACTAAGTTTTAGAGAAAATGGAAACAAGAAGTAAACTTATACTTAGCATCCGGAAATGACAGGTAAAATTTGTCGTGGCCGTAATGAGTAAAGAAGCCTTGGAATATAAGATAACCCCGGGACAAATTGAACGTAAGTGGGAGAAAGTGAAACAACGCTTAATCTACTTAGTGAGCTGAAGTAAATGCATGGCGGAGTAAGGTTTTGGTTTTCTTTAAAGCTACAAAAGAAAGAAAATTTTGGATAGCCATGATCACCAATTTCCTGAAGGGACACGGCACGTATAACAACAACGGCAACAACACTACGACGACGACGATGTCTTTCCTCATTTTAGAAATTGATTCTTTTCATAATGTAACATTTTGGTTTTTTTAGAGGCAGCTACTCATTATTTATATCAAATAAATCCTCAAATGAAGAAATAAAAATTGTCTGCTGCCTTTCTAATTGTGCTCTGTAAACAGTAGGCGAGCCAAAAAGTTTTTTTTTAATTTTTAAAAAGTACGAAACTATGAAACTGAGACAATATCATTAATGACGTTAGCACAGTTTCAAACTTGACATTTATGAATAAAATGTACCTTTCCTATAAATACTTTCATGGTAATTGTTTTGATGAATTTAAGCGTAGTACTCCATTGGCGGCAAGTTGAACAGTTGAAATGGCTAAACATGACCGTCACTTCTATGCTAATTCTTTCTTATCTCGCACTTCTCGCTCGTGGAACTCTCTTACGGCTTCTTGCTTCCCAGTCAACTTTGATCTTCAAAAGTTTAAATGCAATGTCAATCGTTATCTACTGTCTTCTTAATTTTTGTTCTTTTATTCTCCTCTCTTCTTAATAGTATTTTCTCATATTCTGTAATACTCAGTAACACCTTGCGTCTTAGAGGCTGCATTGCCTTGCTTGGGGTGAAATGATTAAAAAAAGTACAAATAACTTTCTAAGAAGTCATGGATCAATTTGATACTATCTATACCGGTTGACAGCAGTAATAGCTCCCACATATGCCCCCAAGAAATATCTACCATATAATAGTAAGACATTAGCGAGATGAGAACACTATTGCTGTTAATGTTTTAACATTGTGTGGGAGGTATTTCTGCCGCATGCTGTATTTTGAACTGGACCCAATTCTAAAAACAATTAAAAAAAAACAATGTTTTAGATTCTGAAAAATGCTATGGATAAAGGAAGGTCTAAGGAATGCTAGTTTACAAAAGTTATGCAAAAAAGATTTCCCCTATTTTTACTAGCGGATCAGTTAACCTCAAAAATAAGATAAATTAAATTCATTGTTTTTTATTGCAAATTTACCAAATTGTATCAAATTTGTTAAGCATATTAACTGCATTTAATTGCCAGTATAGCAATGCACTCATCATTATTATGTATGTATAGCTGGTCATTCGTATTCGATGATACCCGTCTATTAGGGCGGCTAGCCAATCCCTATTGCAGACGCTTGCTCAGGCAGATTTTTGTTTATTCAATACCCACAGAGCCCACGTGTGGTTTATACTGTAACTATACTGATCAGACCTTAGTTACAGTTTCAGCGAAAGAGCGTGTTATCTAGCGTGATCAACAATTTGAACAAGGCCAGCGCACTCAATCCCTCAGCCACGATGACTTGTGGCTACGGGCTAGCACAGCTATCGACAGCAACCAAGGGTTCCGTCTACCCAATTTCACTTACAAGGCTTGCGTCAACCCGCTGTGTGGTTTTCAGGCACTTTTCAAAGGTGCCGCACGCTGGGATCGACCCCTACAGTTTTGATAACAGCAGGAAATCTCCTTCCTGACAAATCGAACGACTCGGCCACGTGCCCATTCATTATTATACACATTTGTTTATACAGTTATCTCCCTTGAGCCCGCTCTCGAGTGATATTCTTAAGGACTGGATTTACGATTCCCAACACACTTGTAATATGTAGTCCCGAACAAACTCATGTAGAATTGAATCCGTGTCGGTTTTCATGCTTATACATATGCATATCTCACGTTAAGATTATTTCAGTTTCCAGATCACCTCCTGGAAACTCTGGCAAGAGTGCCTCATTCTCTCATCAGAGACTTAGCTCTTTCGAGGACTCGTTTACATTACGTGTAGCAACGAATAGGCGTCTGTTGAGACAGGGTCTGTCGCGCGGGTATAGCCGAAAATAGTAGTTTCTGTGGGCTATAGCGGCAGAGCATGCTGTGGTGTGAGCCATGGATAAGACAGGCTTCACCTGGTATTTCCGACAGGGAATGAAAGCATCAATACCGGCTTTGAATCAATAGGAAACCTCAGTGGCACAATTCTCGATTTGAAAGATAAAAATATGTCCGTACAGGGGTGTCTCGAAGAAAATCACAGAAAACTCTGGCAATCCTTTTTGTGATAAAGTAATCGAGAGTAATCTCCCTTGTTTTATGATTACCTCCCTTTGGAGAACTTTTTCGTTCAAGAGTCGAAGCAGAATAAAGCATCCATAAGCCTACTCTTGTTCTCTTTTGTTATTACAACTTTATTTGCCATAATTTGGCAACATAACAATCATCACTTGGAATAATGGATAGCGGCTCGGATTGAGGAATCGGAGAGCCAAGTTCAAATTCCAGTCGAATCCATTATATTCACTTACGTGCTAATACCCTTCTTCTCCCCCCAGATATGGGTAAATAGCAGGACAGACCGGGTTCTAAGCCTTAGATGGCAACTGGTGTACCGCAGAAAGAAATAGCAACCTACTGCGGGGAAAAATCTGCCTCGAAATCGAAAGATACATGATGGCCTACATGTGTATCACGCATGGTACATAACTGACTGAACAATCATCACCGAGCAGGTCCTGGGTTGCCTCCAGTCATGATGGATGGTTACCATACCTTGATCGTCTATTGAGGCAATCAAAGCAAGGGGCCTCATGAACTCAAACTCACTTCAGGCATCAAGTGGAATTCATAGAAACGATTGATTGTTAAAATTCGTTTAAAAACGCTGCAAAAAATGGTAAATTCCTTGTACCGCTCCAGAAAGTACCAGATTCCACCTGCCACGCTTTACATTTACAAGAGTCAGACCAAACCAAAAATGGAGTACTGCTTCCATATCTGAGCTTCCCAATTCTTACTGTACGGTCTTTGTAGAGTTCAAAAGCGTTTACACACCCTTGTGGGTAATGAATTATCTTTCACTCTACAGCAGATGAAACGTTGCTAGTCCTTCGCCACTCTTTCGCTATTTTTATGACAGATTTTCAGCCGATCCACACTCTTGAGTTCCACCAGTCCAGACCTTCAGAGGTAAAACCTATATCACGTACACAGGGTTGAATCATCTTTATCCCACCCGTATTCTATTAGTAAGGGGTAAATTCCGATCAGACAGTTTCTTCCCCAGAACTGTTACTTTGTGGAACAAACTCCCGAAAAGAGTTTCCCCGATCACTACGATCTTAACATCTCCAAAGATTAGGCTCAACCATTATCTATCCTACATAGTCTCTCTTCTTGCCTTCAAATTTTACGCTCTTAAGCCTACACATTCAGTAATCCTCTTGCTTGAGTGGCTCATGAAGTTTTTATTGAGTGAACAAAAGTATAAAAATGAATATTGAAAAATGAATAAATAAAATAGTAATTTACAGCATGCAAACCCAAGTAACGCACAGATTTTCGACTTCTTTATTGCGTTTACTGTTCAGTACACTATTGTACTAATAATAAATTTAAAATGTTACAAATGGTGCAAAAGTGACATTTAAGCTGCCTGGGAGTGGTTGACTAAAAAGTACAGAAACAGAGTGAATCCCATGCCAAAAGACAAGGACGAACGGATGCAGAAAGACGAAGACAGCAACAAAGTGAGGTAGATGCAAAAGTGCACAGACAACAACGGATTGAGTATAGGTGCCGATAGACACAGACTGCAACAGACCGAGGGCAGGTGCAGAAAGTCGCAGATTGTAACAGACCGAGGTCAGATGCAGAATGACACAGACTGCAATGACCGAGGGCAGATGCAGAATGACACAGACTGTAACCGACCGAGGGCAGATACAGAAAGATACATACTGCAACAGACCTGGGGCAGATGCAGAAAGTCGTAGATTGCAACGAACGGAGGCGGATGCAGAATAGCACAGACAGCAACAAACCGGGGGCAGATGCCGAAGACACAGCCGGTAAAGTAGTGAGGCGCGGACGCAGAAATGTGCAGGCGACAACGGACCATAGTAAAGGCGGAAAGAGGCAAATTGCAACACAGCAAGTCTGATGCAAAATGGCGCAAACTGTAGCGCGACAAATAGAGAAACGCGCAAATTGCAACAAGCCGTTTTTTTTCCCTGAAAATATGTTATATCCAATTCTCTCTATATCATTTGTAGTCACCCTGTAAGTCAATAGAATACATTTACTTTCGGACTGTCCCTCGCCTTCACTTGTGCGTGTGTGCGCGCGCGCCCGGGCGAGAAACATGAAATCGGCTGGCTGAGTTCAAATATCGACCGAAGCTGTTCACCTAGGAAAGACATGAATCCACCTCTTCTACAGCGCCTTCAGTTTTGAGTAAAATAGTAGAACAGACCAGGCTCTCTAGCCTTGGTACTGTCACCGGAAATCCGAACACAAACACACTGTCAACCACTCATACATCAAAATCGTAGGGGATCTCCCACAAATATAGAATTCCAGATTTCAGCACTATACTGAGGAAATGGTTGATGATCAAAACTGTTTGTGTATATTTCTGAGAACAGGCATGAACTCATATGCCGGGTATATAGTTTACTAGTAGGACCCTTGAAAATTTCATGATTTTGCTATTTGGATTTTCTAAAGAATCACAATTCTTGACACTTGAATAAGTTTGTTGCGAGTTCTATGGCTATAAAATATCCATGGAAATTCCACTATCGCATCATTAAATATTTGCGCTTAACAGTTTTAACAAAATATTGTAATAATAATAATCATATGAATGTTTGCATGTTTTAAGAATTAAGAGGATAGAAATGAAAAGATTGGAAATTGAGAAGTTTATCCCTTTCACTAAAGCAGGTATTAAACACATCATCTTCTCCCCCTTTTTTCTTTTTTTTTCTCACTGAAACCAGGCAGCGTTCCTGATATGGCTTTTCCGACTTTCCTGGCGATCAAAACTGAATCATCTCTTATTTATGAAGTATTGGCAGGGCGTAACAACCGTGCTAACTAACTACGGAAAAATCAGAATTATAATATGATGATTTACAATTCAGACGTGCAGGCTTATCTCGGTTGCTTTATTCACAAAGTTTTGGTCGTTCTACCTTCGGTCTTCTTCTGGTTCTTTCTGCGTTCTCTGTAATTTTGAACGGAATCCTTTAGTCAAACGGGGTGAGATTGTTATCATTCCTCTTTTTTTTACTTCACATTCGTAATCACCAGTCTTAAAAAAAGAAACAGGACTAGATGGAATTGTAGTTGAGGTGGTGACAGCTTTAGATGATTTGGTCACTGAGAAAACTAGAGACATAATAAATGATATATACCGGAAGACCTAAATAGATCCATTTTCACAGCACTGCCAAAAAAAGCCAGTTGCAAATGAATGTCACCTCCATCAAACAAATCAGCCTACTCAGCCATTTGACAAGACTTATAATCCGAATTCTGAAATATAGCGCGCGTAGTAGAATTAGACCGTAAATCGGACAAGAACAGTGTCAGTCTGTTAAAGACACTGGAACAAGGAATGTGATATTCATATTCCGAATGATATCTGAAAAAGCAATACAAATACAAAAGGATATATACCTATGCTTTATAGATTATGCAAAAGAATCTGATAAAGTATGTCACACTCTTTAAACTGCTAGGTAAGCTTGATTCATTTGAGAAGGGTGTTAGAATAATCCAGAACCTGTACTGGCAGAAAACTACCTGAATACAGATAGAAAATAAAACACAGAAAAGTAGGAAGGAGCGTAAGAGAAAGATGTGCCTTCTCAGCAGACTTATTCAACCTATACAATGATGCGATCCTTAGAGAATTAGATCTTAACTATATGAGAAAGGCAGCCGACTCCGTGTTGATAGCAAACACAGAAAGGAACTACAGAAACTCCTACAGAAGGTAGTAAAGTGAGAAGAAAAGACTAAACATCAATTGTAAAATGAGATAATGTATGTTTGTCTGGAAGAGGAACAGCCAAATATGAGAACTACGAAATGGTGACACCAAAATCAAGCCAAATACAAAAATTTAAATATCTAGGAAGTGTTTTAACAGAGGATGGAAAATGGGACATCGAAATCCGAAGTAGCAATGCGAAAGATGCCTTCTAAAAGATAAGCAAAGTATTAAGAAACATGAAAATTTCGTTAGAAACAAATAAAAGAGTACTAGACTCTTATATAATATCAGTCTTCCTATATGGCACAGAATGCTCTAAAGAAGGATGCTGAGCATACCAAAGGACTTAACGCGTGAACAACAACGAAGTTTTAGAGAAAATTGAAATGATCTACTTAGCATAAGAAAAAAAGCAGTTGAAATTTCTAAGGCACATAATCAAGGAAGAGGATTTGACACTCACAGGATATATTAATGGTGAGAGGAACAGAGGAAACGAAATCGCGCCAATGGATAGCAGAACAGGATTTAGGATAGATAGCAAAAAGAAATACTAGGAGCTACAAAGGACAAGTAGTTATGGAGAGACATAATCATCCATAGCCTGAAAGGACCCAGCAGTTTTCAGCAATACCAAATCCAGGGATTGAACTCACTATTGTCCTGGAACTTCAGCCCTTGAGTCACATACCAAGCTGATTTTTTTAGCGCACCCACGTCACTAACGAATGTAGCACAGAGGTCGTCGTTTAAAGCGGGTTTGATGGAAATGCAGTGGGAAAATTGCTCAAGCTCCTTCGCTACTTCACCTTTTGGGGACGCCGTGTAATGATCCCATCCGCTACCAGATGAACAATATTACCTGGAGGGATGGGCCTCTGGGGGTTGAGTATGATATTTTGAAACTACCTAGATGATTCAGTGGAGAAAAAAAGAATGAACAGGCTGTGAAAACATGAACTGCCGGTGATTACTGATGGCAGAGGCAGAACGAGAACTGTCTGCTTCCGTGGGTTGAATAAAGTGTTAGTTTCAAAATTCTACGAAAATTCCAAATTACGAAGACATATATCGGAAGAAGGCCGGAGAGCACAACAACCGAAACTGTGAGTATAAGAATACGATGGGCCCGTTAGTTTGATAAGCAAAACATACAATAATGATAATTCCGCATATAAAAATTACAGCAAACCACAGAGTGATATTTACATAAGTATACTGAAAATATAATTGATTATAGAATGCATATAGATACGATGTACACATACTTTTATAAACTAAAATATATTCAAGTTAATATAGAAGACATATACATACGCAAGTATCAGTATTTTTTTCTCTTAAGAAGTTTATTAACTGCTTTCCTGAGGTGAGAGAGCGTTAATATTTTATTGATAGTTATTTCACCGTTTCTATCTATCGATATCAGTGTATTAATGTTTATCTATATCAGTTTATTCATATCTATCATATGTCAATGTCTGTCTATTTATATCTATTTAATTGTACTTCGAAGCTGACAGCATAGAGATGGTCACGAAGTAAATGTCTAGTTTATTACTTCTGACGATGTTTTTATAATAATGATCACCCTGTACGAGGCCCTGGAGCCACTCGAGGTAGAGGGTTACAGAGTAAAACGCACAGTTTATGGGAATATGTGAGAAAGATAACGGTTAACCCTAGACTTGAAGCGGTTAAGATTGAAACATCCTCTTGGGAGTCGGTTCCACAAAGTAGCGGTTCCTGAGAAGAAAATGTTTGAGAGGAGCTTACATCTCACCGATGGAATGCGAAGGAAGTGAGGGTTGTCCGCTGCAATGTGCCTAATATAACAGGTCTTTGGCGTGAGGGTTAGAATGGGTGGAGTTAACAAATGTAGTTCGTCTGAGCACTTTCCATAGGAATAGCGAAATAGCGGCTTGAGTCTTGCAACGTTTCGTCTGTGGGAAAAGGCTTGAAGGGTGAAAAATAATTTACTACAACAAAGACGAGGAGACGCTTTTGGACTCTATGAGGACTGGAAAGTGATGACTGATTTGGGTCTTATAAAACTAGAGGACATCAGGGGTCAGGTACTTACTGAGCTGGTACAGGGAACCAACCATTTGTTTCAGCATCTTTAGGGATTATAGTTTTAATGAGTTCTACTTTAGGCTGAGCTCAATAGGAACTCAATAGGCTCAAAATAGGCTCAATAAAAACTCAATAGGAACTCAATGGGCTCAGAATATGCTCAATAAGAACTCGATATGCTCAATAGGCTCAAAGTAGGCTCAATAGGAACGCAATAGTCTCAATAGGCTCAAAATAGGCTTAATGGGAACTCAATAGGCTCAAAATAGGCTCAATAGGAACTCAGTAGGCTCAATGGGTTCAAAATAGACTCAATATGAACTCAAGGCTCGGGATCTCATTGCGATAATATGAATTTAATTTAAGCATTAAATATTAAGGGCTACAAAAGTGAATTCAGGTAAAAATGGTGGCGTTGAACGAGAGAGGAAAATGGTCTAACTAATTTCTGATAATTATAAGATTTCATTGATTTTTTTTCGGAAATTATTCAGAAATAAATAAAATTATCTGTCTATATTTCTGAAAAGATGTATTGTAATTATTTACATTATTTACATTGTTCAGACCGTTATCCACTGAGCCATGTGTGCTCATGGCCCAGTGGATAAAAGCGTTGGTTGAATCCAGTAACTTGACCAAAAGAGTTGTGAGTTCAATACCTGACTACTGCAGTGATGAACAAAAACTTGGAGCGTTGAGTTAAAGGGAGATAACTGAGACACCCGGAAAAGGTATGGCACGTGGAACTAGAACAATCTAACCCGGTGGACGAAATAAAGAGTTCAGTTCGAAATTCTAATCTCCTGAAGAAGGCCGGACTGTATAATGGCCGAAAAGTCATGAATATGGCAATTAAAATGAGGACAACAGTCCGAACAATGTAAATAAATAAAATTATTTTTTGAAAGTTTTTTTTAAATTTTTGTAGAAATATTTTTAGAAGAGAGTTAGTTTTGAAACTTGGTCATCTTGCAGTCAAGGTAACCTACAGGTACCGTATTAATTAATTTGCTCATTTTTCTTAAATACTTTTTCTTGTTTGCCTGTATTTCTGAGATGTAGTATTATAACTATTTACACTATTTACATTGTTCGGACTGCTGTCCTCATCTTTATTGCCATATTCACGAAGTTTCGGCCATTTTACGCTCCGGACTTCTTCAGGTAATATACGTTGAAATTTAGAACCGAACACTTTATTTAGACCACGGGGTGAGCGGTAGATTGTTCACGAGGGGAAATAGAAAATTCAAGCATGGCTGATCATATATAAAAGGAAAAGAGAGATCACAGCTTGAGAAAAACAACAATAAATGAAATTGTAATATGAGCTCTGGTAAAAAAAAAAATACTAAGACATTTGCTTTATAAGTCACAAAAATTTCTCTTCATCCCATATGACACGCGACTCATGGATAAAGCGAACCGAACCCTTTATTTAGTCCACGTTAGATTGTTCACGAGGAGAAACAGAAAATCCAGGAATGGCTGATTATATATGGAAAGAAAAGGAAGATCACAGCTAGAGAAAAACAACAATAAAAGAAAATGTAATATGAGCGCTGATAAAAAAAAATGTTTCCTGATACATTTACTTTATATGTCTCCAAAATTGTCCTTCATCTCCCCGGGTATTTGTAACGAACCCGAATGGAATTCAAATTCGGCACCCCAATATCTCATCCCGAGTCGCTATCCATTATATGCACATCTACTTATGATTTAAGAAAATGGTCGAAAGTGCTCGTATCGAAGATAAGGACAATGCCTGCAATTCCTACAGAGTCGTGAATCAACCCTTCTTTCCTTTGTACGAAAACAGAAAAAACTAGATTTCAAAAATTACACAGTATTCCTTAGCTGCCTTATTCAATATATGTGTATATATTATAACAGCAACAGCAACAACAACAACAGGAAACTTGAGTAAATAGATGGCGAAACAGGGTTTAGGGGAGATAAGAAAAAGACAACATTTATTAAGAGCTACAAAGGACAGGAAGTTGTAGAGAGCCATGATCGCCTACATCCTGAAGGGACACGGTACATAGAAGAAAAATGATTCTATACACACTGAGTAACGTTGGCATTTGTTTTGGTAGATATATCAGTTTCTTTCTTTTTGGTTTTTGTAATGCTTTTGCATTGTTAAGGTTAGTTTTTATTTTATTTTTTTGCTTTTTTTTGTTTTTTTGCCTCCTTTCAAATCTTAAATAGTTTATTCAAGTTATATTTGTATATATTTATATTTGTAGTCATATATATACATATATGTATATATACAGTGTGTATCAAAAATACTTTTACAAACTTCGGGAGAGGGTTCCCTCGCACCAAAACAAGGACAAACATCCATATAAACATATGTCCGCAAAATCCCTCGTTTTGAGTTATTAACTTTAAAGACAGTTTACAGTAGATGACGCTGTGTTGCTGTGTAGACTAGGTTATATTTGTCATTCGTGTACATTTGTGACTAGTCTTTCTTCAACGTTTAACGTGTGTAGCAGTGAGTTTATTGAGAAGTGTTCCGTTTAGCAATGGCAGGATATTCATATCGTGAGCAGGCAGATATGATTTTTAAATACGACCGCGAGAGTGGTAATGGACATGAGGCTGCACGGCTGTATCAGCACGGTTGTATTGCGTTTCCAGACTGAAGGCAGCCGAGTCATCCAACCTTTGCTGCTTTTTATCGTTGCTGAGACAGGATCAGAGGCACCATAAACTACGGATCGACGAAGATCCGCTCGTACGCCTGACCACGAAGAACACATTCTACAGACCGTCAGAAACAATCCAGGTATCAGTACACGTCAAGTGGCCCTAGCATGTCGTACATCTCATAGTACAGCTCCTGTATCCGTATCATTTGCAACGTGTGCAGGGTCTTTCACCCTCTGATCACTCATCACGGGAGAACTTTTGCTGCTAGTTTATTGCACAAACTGCTGATATGTTGTTTGTCACTTCAGTCTCATTTATGGATGTCGCAACAATTGGAAGAGATGGAATAACAAATCTACACAACCAATATTTGTGGGCGGATCGGAATCTCCATGATACAATACATGCTAGTTACCAGTATCCCTTTATGATTAATGTATGGGCTGGAATTGTAGGTAACTAACAGGTAGGTCCATATGTTCTCCCAGCACGTCTTACAGGAGCTGTCTGTCGGGACATTATTTCGAACACACTTCCAAACCTACTAGAGGATGTACCCCTGCTAATTCGAAGACACGTGTGACTCATGCTTGATGGAGCTCCAGCACATTTTATTCACATTGTTCGCGATACACTAGCTGGCATCTACCATGAAAGATTGATGGGTAGGGGATGAGCGGTTCCATGGCCTGCACGCTACCCCGACCTCAATCCTTTGGATTGTTATCTGTGAGGCCACCCTAAAAAAACTGGTTAATGCAGCAGACATTAATAAGGCAGAGATTCTTCATCAGCAGAGGGGGGAGCCTGCGAAGCCATTCGACATCGTGTGGAAGTATTTGAAAGGGTCCACCAGTCAATGCTCCGGCGGATGAATGCATGTTTAAAAGCAAGCAGGGGACATTTTGAATATTTGCTATGAGTTACTGTTTCTGAGGCACAACGATGGCCTTTTTGGAAATATGTTTATATGGACATTCTACCTTGTTTTGGTGTCAGATATATGTACATATAGGCTGCGATGGATAATTTGTCATCTAAATGACGCAAAAATGAAAATAAAACTGACATCACATTTTAACAGATTTACCAAAATTACACAAAAATATCTTGAAATACTAAAGAATAAATTTATTCAATAAAATCGCCATTGGCTTCATCCACAGCCTCCAGACTACTCCGTAATCTCCAGCAACTCTTCTGAGTAGTCTCCTTCTTTAATTTAGTGAATGCTACCATAATTCTTGCCTTCAGTTCATCTTTGGTGTTACAAAGAGTTTTTTTGGTCTCTCACCCAACTGCCCACCACACTTTATAATCAAGGGGGTTACAATCTGGGGAGTTAAGTGGCCAGAAATTTTCTGACAGCCATGACTGGGTTCGCCTCTTTGTGTGGCATGATGAGTCCTGTTGTCATCCAGCAGCCACCCTCTTGATCCCGGGCAGCACTACCACCTCAACGCACTTCCGTGTTAAGTTAGAAGCCCTTTAGGGAATATGAATGGAGGCATAACGTTGCCATCATTAGTGATCACTCCAAACTCTTTCGTAATCACCATCAGACTTACCCAACTTTTCACGCATCCTCTGCACTATCGTCAGATTGACACCCAAATAGTCTGAAATGTTCCTCTTGGAGCTTCCATCGTAAATGCCAAGCAGTACAGCATGCTGTTTCCAATTTTTTGGCGGAGTGAATTGTATCATAGTGATCATTTTTCTCACAAATGGTGCCCAACTGACCCTACTATACTGTGCAGTCGAAAAATTCAAAAATAAATAAAGCGCATGTGTGAAATTAAAAAAATAAAATGACGACCAATTTATCCATCGCACCTTGAGTGTGTGTATATATATATATATATATATATATAGAGAGAGAGAGAGAGAGAGAGAGAAGGAAAGAGAGACGTACGAGGGAGACTGACGCTGAATAGTTCTCTGCCCAATCAAGAAACATTAACAAATAATCTTTCAGTTTTTAGGAAGTAGGTAGAGCCGAGAACTTTTCAACATTCCTTCCTCTGTATATATATATATATATATATATATATATATATATATATATATATGTGTGTGTGTGTGTGTGTGTGTGTGTGTGTGTGTGTGTGTGTGTGTGATGAGAGAGATGGATGATATATTTATATGTATTACAAATTCATGGGCACACACAGACACACACACATACAACAACTTTATATATTACCTGCCCTCTCATCATCACCGCCTGTACTTGCGCCGAGTCAAGAGCGTACACACAGACATACGAATTCATACCCAACACCAGGCACTTGTACTGATGCTATGAATAAGAAGCTATGTAGGCTTGGCAAGGTGCAGCGTCTGTGTTCGATATATCGATCGAAATGCAATCAATTATTGATGAGATGAACGCGTCTGGCGGATCGAAGGCAAGAAAAGATGCCGCCGGCGCTCCATAAATATCGGCAGTCGTGCAAGCGAGAAGCGGAGGAGGGAGAGGAAACGGTGGTGGTGAGGGGAGGTGTTCAACGAAGGGAGCGGAGGTCGAGAGAAAGATATGGACGAACGAAAGAAAGAAGGACGAAGGGAAATAAACCAACGGTGGCGGAAGAGACGGGAAAGGAAGATTTAATTTTAAGACGAAAGGGGAAAAAATCGAGCAGAGGGGAAGAATGAAGGAAGTTAATTAATTTGAACAGAAAAAAAGGAGAAAAGGAAAAAGGAACGGACGAAATAAGGAGGTCATGAAGTCGCAGCAAGAAAGAAGGCGAGATGAAAGAGAAGAAAATAAGTGAAAAAGGAAGAAGAAAACGAATGAAAAGAGGAAAATAAAAATGGGAAGGAAAAAAGGGAGAAAGTGAATAGGAAAGAAAAGATGAGGAAAGAATAAATTGAAAGAGAAAAAAATGTGAGAAATGAGGAAGAAGATGATAAATAAAAAAAGAAAATGGAATTAAGAGAGGAGGAAGAGAGAAGCGAGAGAAAGAAGAGAAGAAGAAAGTAAGAAATTAAAAGGATTAAGGAAAGTAGGAAGGAATGAAAGAGAGGAAGAAAGAAAAGTAAGAGAAAAGACGAAGGAAAAAGAAAAAGGAAGGAAAGAAAGAGTAGAGTGGAAGAAAGAAAGAAGAAGGAAATAACGAACGAAGGAAGGAAATAAAAATTCCGGGAGAGGAAGGAAAAAAAGGAAAAATTCAGAAAGAAAGAAAGAAAGAAAGAAAGAAAAGGAAAATAAGAAAGGGGAATGAAAGAAGAAAGAGAGGAAGGAATTAAAGTAGGACGAAACGAAAGGAAAGTGAGAAAGGAAAGATAGAAGAAAGCAAAGAAAGAAAGAAAGAAAGAAAGAAAGAAAGAAAGAAAGAAAAGTAGAAAGAAGGAAAAGAGGGGAAAGTATGGAGGGAAGAGAGTAAAGAGAGTAAAGAGAGAAGTAGACGGTGATAAAATGATGGCGAAGGTGAAGATAGACTAAAAGAATGGCGGACAAAAAGAATATAACAACGTAAACCAAACATTCCTGAAGGAAAGTAAGCGGATGAAGACGAAAAGCAAAAAATGAAAATAAATGCAAATAAGATGGCACAAAGATGCATAACAAGAAGAGAAAAAAAGTAGGGACCAGTAGAAGAATTAGTGGTAGTAGAAAAGAATAATGGCGGAGAAGGTATTGGCAGTTAAAGTTGGCATAATGGCTGCTGGCTGGAGACCTTTTACTAGCACTAGACACTACAGACTCTCAACTGGTTGTCATTGCAAGAGCCTCTTGTGCAGAAACGGCTTTGTCAGGAAGAGATACCAGCGTCACACGGATAGACACGCACATGCGCACAAGTGCGCACACCAATGAATGCACGCATGCGCACCCACGCTCGGCTCAAGACATTCAAAGAAAATACGAACTCAAACAGGCTTACCGATTTATCGGATTTTAAGTGAATTTTACAAGTATAAAATCCATAATCTCGGTTCGTTGCTTGAGCATTGAAATTTAAGCTATATTTTGAACTGAACCAAACGTGTGACAATTTGAAAACACCGGTGTTTTTAATGACTAGTGATAAGCGTTCAAGCCTAGGTAAAAGCCAGTATTTTCAATGCTGATTTTCAAGCCAAAAATGTCATGCTGATACTTACATTTCGTATTTTAAATTCTAGTGTACTGTATTTCTAAATTCTAGAGATCAATTATTTTCCACCCTACAACCTCTTTCCCACAGACGAAATGCCGCCAAACTCTCGCTACACTTAACACTATTTCCATGGAAAATGTTTGGACGAGATAGTTTCACGAACTCAGACATTTACAGCTAAGACACGCCATGTCATATATACCTAATTCCTAATTCCCTTTGTATTCCTTTGGTAAGGAGGAAGTTATATTCAGAGTGCTTCTTTCCAAGAGCCGCTACTTTGTGGAATACACTCCTGGGGTATGGTTCCGCGACCACTACAATCTTAACCTCTTCAAGTCTAGAGTCAACCGTTATCTATTCTACATATCCTCATAATATCAATTACTTATTACTCATTACGTCCATACAACAACATCCTTTATTAACCACTCACCTCGAGTGGCTCTTGGGTCTTGTATTGGGTGAACATTTCCTATTTTAAATTTTTGTATTTACGATATGTATGTAAACGCTAAACTGCTTCGTTTTTGTTGTTGTTTTAATGTTTGAAAACGTTGAAATGTGTCCTTAAACTCAAGAGCAAAATTGTCTAAGGACAAAGACTTCGTTATATTTCACTGAATTCTGCTGAAAATAGGTATAGATAGATAGATAGATAGATAGATAGATAGATAGATAGATAGATAGATAGATATACTTGACTCTCCCGTCGAATTCGACATATGAGGGTCAAGCAAATCAGTTCCCAGGAAACCGATAGCCCGACAACAGCACATGAGATTTGATTATAGTGGTGAAGCTTTCGTGCAGGACCATCCACACTTTTTGATGGGCCGAATACAGAGACCTGGTGCACTATGTGCCACAAGGTTCCCAAACGACCCTTCGCAGGTTTTGAATTCAGAGTTGTCCTTCATATATATATATATATATATATATATATATATATATATATATATGCTTGTGAAAAATTATTTCGATTGAACTCTCGAGGGGAGAAAGTGTGAGTTTGTAAACAGTGACTACTACTGCTACTAATGCAATACTCTTCTATAAAAGAAATCGAGTTCTCTCAGTCACTAGTGTGGTTATCTAAAAATAAATACGTAACTAGAGGCAACTGGACGTCTAACCACTAAGTTGTGATACAGCGAAACAGTCTGTCTGTGGATGTCAATATATATATATATATATATATATATAGATGTGTGTGTGTGTGTGTGTGTGTGTGTGTGTGTGTGTGTGTGTGTGTGTGTGTGTGTGTGTTAATCATTTCCCCCCCAAACAAGGCAATAAAACCACTGACGCAAGGGGGTTACTGAGTGTTAAAGAATATGAGAAAAAAACACCATTAAAGAGTGAGAACAATAAAAGAACAGGAATTAAGAATATAGACAATAACGTTTGACATTGCATTTAAGTTTCTGAAGATCAAAATTGATTGGATATCAAGAGGCCGGGAGAGTGTTCCCAAAATAAAAAATATGATAGAAGAAACTGTTAGCATAAAACTTACGGTTACATTTCCAGTGTAAAAAGGATGAGACCTTACCGCCAATCTAGTACTACGCTTAAATTCATAAAGTCTAGGTATCATAGAAGAAAGTAATATTATTTTGTTATAATAGAAAAATGTGGCACAAAGCCAAAATGGGGAGAAGGAGAAGGCTAGTCTTCAATCAGCCTGAACCTAAACTTAGCTAGCCACGTTTATCGACCTAAACATACAACAGTATTCCTTACACCAAAACAACACATTCTTCCTTACTATTCTTACTACAGTCGCCATAATACCTCAGAGTCTCTATGTAGTCCTAACTAGTTCCTATATGTACAATTTGTCTAGGGAATAAAAATAACAACTTGCCATAGTAGAAAATTCATCAAAACAATTACCATGAAAGTATTTATAGAAAAGGCACAGAGAAGCTGCTTCACAGAGGTGAGAAAGGGACTGAAACCGAGATATATATGTGTATATCATGAAGTAAGACTTGTTTATTATTTTACCTTCCCCGTCGAAACAACATTACCGAAATATTTAATTTTCCAACTGCATTGGTTATATTTTCCGCATGAAGGAATCTAAGATTTTTATCTACACAATTAATTATATTATTGCATGTAACTATTATAATAAAAATATCCAAAACATCTAGTTTACCTGTAAATTATTAAAAGTAAATATCTCCAAAGAAAGCTGACCCGATTTGCACTGTCAAAATATGTCCGCCATATTTAAGTAATTTTGCAATTGCATTGTTTATATTTTCCACGTGTGTAATCTTGGATTTTTATCAACTCAATTAACTCTACTGTCACATATAAGTAAGGATTCTGATTCTTAAATTTTATTAAAAGTAAAAATATCCAAAGAACGCTCACCAGATTTGTAATGTCAAAATGTGATGTCCATATTTAAGTAATTTTGCAATTGCATTGTAGGATCTTTATCTTGACAATAAACTCTTTTGTCGAATGTAATAAATAATTCTACTTTTAAATTATTAAAAATTAAAATATCCCAAGAAAATTAACGTGAAACAAAAGAAATTAATGCATTGTGTTAACAGTTTGTTTATATTTTTATTTACTTATGTTTCATTGTTATAGCAACACGTAACATTTTCGGTTATTGGCGTCGAGTATGGCCTCCTCTAACCGTAACAACAGAATATCTCATTACTTAAAATATTACCTGGTCAAAACCAAAACGAATAGGCTATTATATCGGTCCCGGTAAAACAGACAGTACGACCATTTTTCCAATCCCGATAAAATAGACACCATGGCTATTTTGCTGGTCCCGCAAAAATAAACACCAAAGCTAAGGAAAAAAAAAATATATATATATATATTTACTTTACAATTGGAATTCAAAACTGCTTAGCTTACGGTATCAGTTTGTAGTGAGTGTATCCCACTACAAACTGATACTGTAAACAGTTTGAAAATTAAAATTCGTAGGTGAAAATTGTCATTAACTAAAGATATCTTAATTCTAATTGTAAAGAAAATTTTACTCTGTTTAATGAAAATAAACATGGAGCGGTCTTTTGTGGGTCAGTTTTAACATATTTCAAATTCTATGTTGTGTTAATAGGACTCGTCTGGATTATACCAACGGATTACTATATATATATATATATATATATATATATATATATTCAGTTGTATGGATATGAGTTTGTAACCCTGGGTCTCACGCTTTTGCGATCATCAGATGTGTTTGTCTGATGATCGCAAAAGTGTGAAACCCAGGGTCACAAGCTCATATCCATACAATTGGATATGTTAGTTCTATCACTGTTATTGAGCACTTTCCGATAAGTACCGAGCATATATATATATATATATATATATATATATATATATATATATATATATATATATATATATATATATTGTTTATTGTTATATATATATATATATATATATATATATATATATATATAACAATAAACAATATTCATTCAGTATAGCCATGTATCTCAGATGAACACCGCCAAATGATTTAGTTGGAAATCTGTGCAACATATTTATCGAATCTTAAGATCGTCAGCGCAGTAGTTGTGTAGGCGGTGTAGGCAAGAGTTGAACAACATCGATTTTGTGGTCTTTAAATCTTGTCTTCAGTGGGTGCACCTGAAATATATTGACAAGAAAGCCGTGCCCAAGGACACGTTCTGGATTTGCAGAGACGTTTATGCCTGATGTCCTTAACATATTAAGATTTCTATATTTCTTTTAATAATTGATGATAAATAAATGAGTTCAACTCGTGTTTTAACAATTGATGGTGGAAAAGATTTTAAATTATGTTAACAATTCATGGTGAAAATAAATAAAATTTTGTGTTAAATATGTGTTTTGTAATTTTTAATATTACCTTCTTCATAATAATAAAAAATATTAACCGGCTTCTTTTACCGAGACCGGTAAAATAAACTTAAAAGCATGTTTGCCTATTTTGCCGGAACTGGTGATATAACTTCTTCCAAAACAAAACTTTTTAAATAAAATTTCCATTTGTATGAGAAAGAGCGGTTCGACTTGTAAAGTATAATTTCCTGCAAAACCGCTTTAATAAACAGATTTTATAAATTTCAACCAACAGTAACGCTATTTGGTCAATTCCAGTTTCTGAATGGAAAGGGTTAATTTTACATTAGCTTTACCAATAAATACATAAAGTCACGTTTTGTTTTATGTTAAAGACAAGATAGGTTGAACACTCGGGATTAACCTTATCCTATCAACAAATGTCACTGAATAATATACAAGCAACTTCACACGAAGACAAGCGCGTCTGGGAGTTACCATTTTGAAAAGCACGTCACACCAATAAGAGAACGACTCATTCGTGCATAATTACGTCGTGAACAGTGTGAAATAGTGTTTGTAATCAGTCCTGTCTGTAACGACTGCGAAGTAATAGTAGCAATGGCTACATCATTCCTGGCTTTGTGTGCAATGAATGCCAAGTAATATCTCGATTTTAAAGCGAACAGATTCAAATATCCAAAATCCATCTTTATTTATTAAAATAAATTACGAAGCATTGTTTCTACACGTGTTCACCCAATACAAAACCAAAGAGCCACTCAAGCCAAAATGTTACCTTATATAGAGGATAGATAATGATTAACCCTAGACTTGAAGAGGTTTGGCGGAAGCATCTACGCAGGAGCCTGTCCCACAAAGTAATAATTTTTGGACATAAGATTTATGAATGGAAGATGCGTAGGGAATGATGGTTGGCGTGGCAAATTCCTTCTTGGCTGTTAAATGTTACTTTCTAATATTAATAAAAGATTTTACTGAACATAAAGTGAGGGATCCTTCTCTGTTGTTATTAAGTAATAAACTAGGCACCATACAATAGAAATCCCTAATATTAACATAATAAATGGAAAAGAGATATTTAAATCTCCACATGTGAAAACCTTTTAATAATAATAAAAAATGTACATACTGCTGGATATAAAGTGGGTAGTCAGTTTACTATTTTTATTAAGTAATAAACTGATCCCCCACCCAGAAATACTACATGTTAATATAATAATTAGAAAAGATATCTTTAAAGGCACACGCGTGAAAACCTAATAAATAAAGAAGTGAATAAAACATGATTTAAGATATGAGTCTGCTGGGCATAAAGTTTTCTATTGTTATTAAGTAATAAACTAATTCTCTTCAGATATTATAGATACTAATTTAATAATTAGAAAATATTTATTTAGATTCACATGAGAAAACATAATAATAATAATAATAATAATAATAATAATAATAATAATAATAATAATAATCATGCTATGGGAAGGAAACTGAAAGAAACTGGTACGAACACCACCCTGACCCGGTTACGGAGATAGGACCTGTTACAATTCTATGGGACTACACAATACACACTGACAGAACAATCAAAGCCAACCGCCCAGACATTGTTATTAAAGACCACAAACAAAATAAGTGCCTCCTTATTGATATGGCAGTCCCTGCAGACTGCAATGTATCTTTGAAGATATTCGAAAAGCTGTCAAAATACAGGGACCTTGAAATAGAAATCTCAAAAATGTGGCACATGGGAACATCAACAATCCCGGTTGTAGTTGGAGTCCTTGGACTGGTTGGAAAAGATTCCAGTAGGCTGATTGAAGGGATCCCTGGAAGTCCATGCCTCAAAGAGATACAAAAAATTGTTCTGACAAGTACAGCCCACATTTTACGAAGGGCTTTATCTATTTATTTATTTTATTTTATTTATTTTTTTTTTTTCAGTAGAAAGTGTCATGATGCCATTTCTAACCTTAGGTCCCTGGGCAGGACCCGGAAAGAAATGTGTAAACGCCAGATATCAAAGGAAATAAAAATAAAAATAATAATAATAATAATAATAATAATAATAATAATAATAATAATAATAATAAAATGAGTAAATTTATTATTAATATGAGAATCTACTAGACATAAACTGGGGGATCGTTTTTCTTTTGCTCTCAAGTCACAAGCTGACCCCCCCCCCATAAATACTACATAAATTAGAAAATAAATATTGAAACCCCACAGATGAAAAAACAACAACAACAACAAAACATTAAATACATAATAAGAAAATAAATTTAAAAGACCTTCTTGCAGATCGAAATATATCTGGTTCTTATCTTAATTCAGAGAAAAACTATATTGTGGGATCCGCCTAGAAGGGGAAATAATTGCGTACATTTCTCGTCGGTGACAGTGATTGATGTTTGAGTTCTAGTAAGACCAATGCAGATTTTTCGAGGTAGGTAGACCTTCCCATTCAGACAATGAGTGCAATGCTATGTTCATATTCCCATTTTCACATTTTACCACACTAAGATTAGTACGACTTCAGGAAAAAGGACAAGAATGGAACCTCCTGAAAACGACCTTCTTTAACACTGAATCGATATTTATTGATTCAATATAATCATCCTTTTAACAAGGATTAGGCCTACTTCCTTTCTCTTAGGGGCATTCTCTTATTGTAGCGTTGCAGCTCAGACCAGACCCCAGGTTCGTTCTCAGGGTGCAGTTTCTTCCAGTTAAACGTTTGTGACTTAAAATAACCCTTCAACCAGATCGTAACACACAAATTAAAGAACATGAGCCGATTGTAGCAGTAAGCAGATTTTTATTCACTGGATTTTAATCTACTGCTATATGCTAGCAAAGTTCAGATGAGGCATAGTTGAGGGGCAGGTGAACTGTCTAACGAGCTTCTTCTCCTTTGCATCTTTCTCCGGAGGCCCCCTTTTGCCTCTCAGACTTTTCGCGGGTTTTAATCAGTTTTATAGATAGCATTATTCCCTGTCTTGTCTAAAAAAGTAATTTATCTTAATTCAGGGCCTTCTCTTTGTCTGTGTCGCTCGTCCTGTGTTTGTGAAGTCCAATTCACGATATTGGTAACCATCGTGGGAAAATAAATGTTCCGAATGAATTTTTGTGACAGGTTTTCAATTTAATAAGCTCTCAGCTAACTGATATCGCGACATTATATGTATCAACAAGCAATGATTCAAGCTATGTCTTCATCGTACAAGACAAGCGACAAAAAGGCGTTGTTTTTGCAGTTAAATAGTATTAGGAGCGTTTACTTTTAATCTTTAAAATTTAAAAAAAGATCGCTTTTGTTTCCATCTTAACAACTGTTATATGAGTATGCAGTTTGTTTTGGTTTTTTAATTGCTGGTATTGACATATTTTAGTTTATTGGTTTTTAACAATGAAAATGAAAGAAAAATAGGTTCGCTGATTTTACATGTCAATGCTTGATGGGTTATTTTGTGACAAATTATGTATGGGCACTCAGTGAGGATCGAACTCCCTACTCAGTAGTGATGTTAGGTTAGCCAGATTGATTATTATGTTATGTGTTTATTCTTTTCTTCGATTTACAGGTACCATCCATTTTAGTTGTTGCCGCTATTGAAAATCTGCTAGTTATTTTTGTTATTTAATAAAAAAAATTTCTCATGATTATGTAGCGTTAGATCTTATGAAGAAGAGTCTTCTTTAAAATAGTGTACATGAATATCGAAAAATTAGCACTCAAATACTGATTACCGGATTTGATGGGAAAAAAATATTAATATTTCAATATATATGTAGTTAGTCTTTAGACAAACACTGTTAATGTCCGGTGTGTGGATAAACATTTTAATGCTATACCACTTCCGAGCGTAGGCAATCATGGTCCTCCACAGTTTCTTTTTCTTTAATATCTGTGAATTACCATAACCGCCTGGAAAAAGTCGCGGAGCAGTTTCTCGTTACCTTCTCCATTCTTCTGAATTTGTCCATCTAGACTGGTTGCCCTATAAAGGCTAGAGAACCCAGTTTGCTCTTCTATTATCTCTATAGCTGGGGACGGAGTAGGAGAGATAGATTGATTCCTTTCCTAACGGCATGAATGAGAAAGTCTTAGCTGGATTTTAAACTCACCCTTCTGATTCTATTTTCAGTGCCGATAACTGATACGCTTCCCGCGCATTATTTCGCATTTAAGACCCGAGGGACACCTCAATTTCGCATTTAAAACTAGGGTAATACCTCGATTTCGCAATTTAGACTAGGGTGATACCTAGATTTAGCTTTTAAGACTAGGATCAGACCTCTATTTCGCATTTAAGACTAGGGTGATACCTCGATTTCGCTTTTAAGAAGGTAGTGATACCTCAATTTCGCTTTTAAGACTAGGGTGATACCTCGACTTCGCTTTTAAGACTAGGGTGATTCCTCAAATTTCGCATTTAAAACCTGGGTGATACCTAAATTTCGCATTTAAGACACAGGGGATATTTTTGAGATAGTTGGGGATATAAGCATGCTTTCGGAGTTACTTTCATCCTGGGAATTAACGTACAAATGAAGTTAAACGCGGTGTTAGAATGTTTTGTTTGCATTCTAGCTGCACTAGTCAGCGTTTAAGAAAAGGTAGACTTCTTGGTGCCAGTCGAGTGTAAATTTGTTCGATACAACCTCGTTGCCTTAGTACTGCTAACTTGTCGATTCCATTTTCCTTCGCACCAAAGAACAGTGATTTTTTTATCAACAGAAACAGTAAAAGAGTGAGAAATTCGTCGACGGCTCTCAGCACCGAGCGGGAAGGAAACATAACTACAAAAGATGGCGCATGAATACTCTATGAAGTTATAAATAAAATAAAATAAATCTTACTGCGCAAGCGTTATACATAAAAGGGGAGGCCATCCATCTTGCAGTTTCTTCAGATAACAATGTTGAATAAGTCGGTGCTAGTTTCCAGCAAAAATAAAAAAAAATAAATTACTTTCAATGGATCTTATGCAAATTAGCCTCTCTACTTAATAAATATGAATGTCCTATAATTAGGGCTGATTTAATAATTTCTTATCGCAGTCCCTACCAAAGTGTTAAGTTTAACCTGCGAGCATGTTCTTCTATGCGCCGTGTCAGTCATGACTCTCCACAATTTCCTGTCCTTTCTAGCTCTTAATAAACTTTGCTTTTTTTTGCTATCTCTCCTAAATGTTGTTCTGTCATCCATTTACACAAGCCGGCTAGGCAGTTTATGTGTGGTTTTTCTCTGTCCCTCTTGCCTTCTTTCGGCCCTGTGAGTATCAAATTTTCAAAATCCTCTTTCCTCGTTATTTACTCTAGAAATTTTAACTCCCTTTCTGATATTAAGTAAAAGTGTCATTTTTGCTTCATTTTCACTAAAACTTCGTCGTTGCTCGCATACTTGGTCCATGGTATCCTCAGCATCCCTCTGTAGAACACGATTTCTTCTTCTTTATTTGTGAGGAGATCATCCAACATTTAATGTCATATACGAGGACTGATATTAAATAACCGTTCAGTAATCTTTTCGTTGTTTCAAACGAATTTTTTTCTGTTTCTTAATAATTTACTTAGCTTCCAGAAATCATATTACACTATTCCAATCCTCCAAATTTCAGTGTCATATTTCCGTCCTCTGTTAAAACACTTACAAATCAAATCAGTAATACGTTAGGCATAAGAGCAGGGCCTCCTCTGTTAATACACTTCAAAGTGTAAATATCTAAATAGTTATACTTCTTTGATTTTGGTATCTCCAATTTGTAATTTGCATGTTGGGCTGTTCCTTTTGCTAGCAACCATGCATTCCATCAACTTGCAATTGATGTTTAATCCTTTCCTCCTGCTTTCCTTCATTACCTTCCATCCTGATAAAACTCTTCCCAGATATTTCAATTGTTGAACATCTTTGATTTTAGTTTTCTCCAATTTGTAATTTGCATGTTGAGCTGTTCCTTTTGCTAGCAACCATGCATTCCGTCTTCTTGCAATTGATGTTTAATCTTTTCCTCCTGCTTTCCTTCATTACCTTCCATCCTGATAAAACACTTCCCCGATATTTCAATTGTTGTCCTTGTTTGATTTTGCTATCTCCAATTTGTAATTTGTATGTTGGGCTGTTCCTTTTGCTAGCAACCATGCATTCCGTCTTATTGCAATTGATGTTTAATCCTTTCTTCTTGTTTTCCTTCACTGCCTTCTGTAAAAAAATCGTGTAGTTTTATTTCTGTGTCTACTATTAACACTATGTCATCTGCATATCTTCTGTTGTAAAGATTGTGGCCGCCAATGAGGAATCCTGTAGGATTTCTAATTCTCTCAGAATCGGTACAATGTATCTGTTTGAATAAACCCGGTGAGAACAACACCTCCTTGTCTCATACCCGTTTCTATTTTTGTATATTTACTGAAGATGCACAAACCATTAATATCAGCTTATGTAATGGAATATAAACCTCTCTTTTAGATGTATTACGCTATTATTTGTATATAATTTTATTTGTTTTTTACGGCTTGCCAACTTTTCGTAGGTTATTTAAAATCGAAGCCTGTTTCGGAGTGTACGAATAATTCATTTTTTAAGAAATTTTGTCGGAATAACAATGATTTTTCCAGGTACAAGTCCCACTATTTAGCCCATAGCTAGTGGGGAGTAGATCCAGAGATATTTGTGAGTAAGTGAATGTAAAGAACCCGCGGTTATCCGAGTTCGAATTCCTGTCTAGTTCGTTACGTTCACTTTTGTACAAATACCTTTGACAAATAGATGAGTCCATTTCTTCTCCCCTTTCTACGGGTTAAATAATAGTCCGACTGAGCTTCTCTGGCCTTGCTTAGCAGCCAGTCACTATCTCTAAACTGGCTGCCAAGTAAGCCTAGAGAACCCAGAATACCCTGTTATTTAATCCACTTGGAGCCGACCCGTCAAAATAAACTATGAAAATCTTCAGTTACTCTTCTGTTTTCGCTCCTTAGCGACATTCCTATTTCTAACTCTTCCACATCCAGTCATCCCTTGCATCTTGGTGGCTTTACTGCCTTGCTTGGGGGGAACTCGATTAAAAAAAGTCCGTTACGCAACCTGCCATAGACGGAGATAGCGTGTACTTTTATACGGCCACCCATAAGGATCGAACTCACTACTCAATAATAACGATCAATCAGACGAGCAGTAACCTCAATTCCGAAGCGCTGTGGGGAGGAAAGTGATAAGTCCCTTAGGCTAACAAATACAGTCTGTTCAGCAAATGATGTTCTTTTAATAGGAGTTTAGACTGACTGTAAAAATGACAATATATTTTGTTGAGTCCTTTTTTATGTTTTTAATGCCAGGTCCCTTCAGAACGGAGATAACCTCGACATGTTTCTTTTCATTATTATCTGGCAAATACCATGACGTCCTGGTAAGAAACTAGAATGATTGCGCCTAGTATCCTCCGCGGTTAGGAATTCAGAGTAGTCCTTATCTTAGACTGACTGCCACTCAAAATAAGAGCCCACTGTACTATTTAACCCATAATTGGAGGGATAACAGATGAGTTCATGCTTTTCCCAAGCACATTTTATAAAAGTTGTTGCGTTGCCTGTCATCTCTGACATCTCGGCAATTCCTCAGGTCCCAGAGCTGCAACATAGACAGAATGAACGACTGGCAATTTTATTAAGTTTCTTTACCTGGATTTATTTCAGAGTTGAGGCGCAGTAATAACATCGTTTCTTGAAGAAAGCGAGGGAGAGAGGGGGATAGAGATGATGGATATAAACAGGTCAGCCAGCGACTTGCCATCATCCTGTGTTGGATTGTCAAAATCTACTGATATCAAACATGGCAAGGAATGTAGGAGCAGAGTTGTGTCTTCACATTTCTATTACTGACACCGTATTGTCTTCGCACATTTTTTTTAGTTTTTTTTTTTTGTTTTGTTTTTTGGATAAAAACTCAGAAAATTGTTATGATTCCATACCCACGCGATTCAAGCCACATCTACCCAGTTCGTGCCATCAGTGTTCTAACCGGACGGATAGGGCTTACCATTTGGGGCTAACAAAAGATTAGGTCAAAATTTGAAATCGGGTCAAAGATCGATATCATATTTGTTACTCGCACATCTTCGAATCCTTATTCTTAGAAAAAAGGTTTTAAGATTTGAGTTTTTAAAGATATAAATATGAAATATATATACAGAGAGAATACTCATTGAAAATAACAGATCGATTCATGTATCAATCAAATTTCTGTCTAAGATCAGTGTAATATCTATGGACTCTGCCTAGGATCAAAGTGTTTCTTGTCAACACACTGCATTGAACCAAAGTATCTTTAGTTGTGGCCCTACGTAAGCGGGCCTGAGATGCATGATATCCTAACACGACTGGAAGGCATAATAATAATAATGGTAATATTAGCCATTTTCTTATATGAAAACATTTGGCATTCATTGATCGAGCAGACAGTGCTACTCGAGTTACACTTTTCTTCACCCCTTGGTCATAAGAGTGGGATCAATGTGTAGTATCTGTTCTCCTCATCTCTAATGCCATTTCTTTATATGAAAACATTTGGCACTCATTGACCGAGCAGCCAATGCTACTTGGGTACTATTCTGTCCAGAAGGACCTTTTGCTGACCGGTTTTTTGCCACGTCGTATTTGCGTTAATATTACCAGGATTAATTTGTAATCTCCATTTCGTTCTGTTAAGTCTGGTTTTATTTTACTTTTTCTTACGTTTTCAATTTTGAACTGCCTGATTTTTTAAAAGTTTTTGATTTTTTCTTTTTTCTCCTTTCATTCTTTTATTATCAGTTTTTTTTATTTATTTTTAAATTAATATTTTATATTTTCCGTTTCCTTTTTAATTTCTGTAATCCCCTGTTAAAGTTTATCGTTTTTTATTAACGTCAGTCCTTATTTTTTCATTGTTTACGTTATTACGTGTTATATCGTTCTTTGTTCTTCGTTGTTTTTCGTTCTTTGTTTTTCCCTTTTTAAATATCCGTTAAGTTGTACTTATGTAATATTTTCTGTACATATTTGTTTTAATTGTTTTGTATTTGTAATTTTTTTTACCTTTTTGTACATGTAACCTTTTTTGTGTGTAGTCCTTTTAAAGGTATTTTGTGGTTGTTTTGTATATTTAATTTTTGTCCGCATTTTTAAATTAAACGTTTTATTCTTGTCTGTATTCTGCGTAAGGTTTTGTCTTTAGCACGTCTAACTGTTTCATTTGTTTTAGTCATTTATTTATCTTTTTATTTCCTTAATATTTTATTTTTGTAAAAAGAAAAAAATTATAAAAAAGTCTTTAAATATAAAAAATGGGTGCCAAGAAGAACGTTAAAAAAACATATTTGGGACTAGAAAAAAAGACTGAGCCACCCGATAAATTGGATAAAAATAAAAATGTTGATATTTCTACTGATTTGACGACAAGTATGGTGGCCGATAATGGCCAAAAGATTCAAGAAACATGTTTAGCGGAAAAGAGTCAAAATTCTCCCACTTCTGTTGAAACTATGGAGGCCGAATCAGGCCAAAGTACACAAAACCCAGAAAATATTACGGAAATCGGAACAGGACAAAACATTAATACAAGAAAAGACCTGACAACAGACCTTACCAAGAAAGATGACAATGTAGCGGTCGGAGAGACGTCCTCTTGCTGGTCATCCCCTCCTAAATGCAGTATCAGCATCACAGAGTTCTTTGAGAAAGCTAAAAGCTACGCCCATCTTGTTACAAAAGATGGGCTCTTGACAAATCTTGAGGACCTACAGAAGGTTGAAAAAAGAATTGTGTCGGTCTTTGTGGTGGACAATCGTTCGTACAAAATTTGTCGGTCCACTAAAGACACCGTCATAAAGTCATTGACGTCTCTGGGGCTTAGACCACAGAGGTTCATTAAAGGCAAAGGCTTCTTCATGTGGGACATACTGTTACACACGCCTGCCGACTGTGAAGCCGTGAGTACTCGGGACCTAATTACAAAAGATCTAATACTAAGGGCCGAATATCAAGGCAGGCGTAGGACCAAGATTTCAGTTTGTGAGGTCCCTCCTCAGATTGTCGGCGATCACTTGGCCGCCTATCTGTGCCAATTTGGCCAGATACTCAGTGCGTCCTCCGACGATCTGACTTGGGGATGGAGCTTTGAATTGATGGTGGATCGAAAGGCCTTCCTCTCCATACCCAACTGCTTGGATTTTGAGGGCCAGAAGATGCCGATCATAGTAACAGGTCGAAAACCGGCTTGCTGGAAGTGTTTACAGACTGGTCACCTGTCCTCTTCCTGCCCAGAGATGAAGGTCTCTGGAGTTCTGGTACTCACCGACCCAAATCCCCCTCGCTCTGAATCTGTTTTTCCGTCTCGCCTGTAATGGGCATGCCAACAGCCGGGACCGGTGTGGTAATACCCCCGGTTGGGTCCGTCCCACGGCCCCCACTCCCCGAAAATCCTTCGCCCGCCGCTAGTGCGGTTGTGGAGGAGGAAAAGGGGGAATGGCAGGTTGTTGGTAAAGATGGAGGGAAGCTCCGGGCAGCGGGCCCTCGTCCCAATGAAGCCCCAACGGGAAAAGACACAAACAGTCCCACTCCCTCAAGCAGTACTAAGGGTGTCACTTAAACTAAAAAAAGAAAGAAAATCTGGCATCAACTCCTCGGCACCGTCTTCCCCGTCAGCTAAACAACACATAATGACCCCCTCCTCCACTCCTAAGATCCTCATCTCCATCTCCCACAAAAATGACAACATTAAAAAAGGCCCCCATCAGAGCTTCACCTGTCAAAGACCGAACTTCAACTATCAGCCCCAAACCATCCCCTGTCAAAATTCCTACAACAACACCAAAAAAGACTAAGAATTCTAAAAGGCAAAGAAGCCTTCACCTGAAATATAGAACCTGCATCCAATAAAAAATACATATTTAACACAGACGTGTGCCGAGTCTCTAAACAACTAGAGGACAGGGCCTTGCAATACTCCAAGAAAATGAGAAATATCAAATCCCTAGTAAATTTCAGGAAAATCAACAATTTAAACATTGAAGATCCCAGAAACTTACCCAACGCTAAAAGAGGCTTAACTGTCATCAGAGGGGGTGAAGTTTGTCAGCAAATTTGGGCCATGGTTGCGGAGACAAATGAAGTCTTTGGCATGTTTCCCCCCATGGCCTGCTTTGATAATAACACTGTAAAAAAATTGCAACAATTTTGTTCAGGGAGGTTCCCTCTTTTTGTTCACCCCTCCCTGTATAGAGCGTTAAAACTGACTTTCTCTCTGGACATTGACGGCCTGTCTCCCGACGGTACCATCAAAACTAAGATGGGAACAGGCTGGATGGGAGAGGCCGTTGCTGTCCTTTCCCCGTCCATGTTTAATGCAGGAGAGCAACACTAATCGGTTTCATTATGGCTCTCTGGTTAGCTAGTCTGAATGTCCGAGGCCTGAGGGCGGAGTCTCGCAGGGCGAGGCTCCTTCGTGACCTTCAGCGTCTCGGAGTGAATGTTTGTTGTGTACAAGAGACTCGTTTTTCTACTCATGACTAGCCAGTGCTACTCGAGTTACACTTTCCTTCACTTCTTGGGATCAAAGTGTAGTATTTGTTCTCCTCATCTCTAATGCTAATGGTAATATTAGCAATTTCCTTATGAGGAAACATTCGACATTCATTGACCGAACAGCCAGTTTGAAATTAATCAAATCTTTCTATTAAAACAATTTTTCAGGAAAACATTGTCATTCTTACATGAGACTGGGAAAATAAACAAGTAAAGGTCATATTAGCCTCTTCCTTATAAGGAAACATTCAGCATTTATTGACTGAGTAGCCAGTGTTATTTTCAGCTGAAATTTATAAAACTTTCTTATTAAAATAATTTTACAGATAAATAGGTTTGCGTGTCGTTGTGGGGAGAGTCTCCCGTAGCTGGAACTTCCTTTCTCACTGTCTGAACACTATGATAAAAGACAACTAGTTGCATGATCCCCCTGCCCACCCCTTTGTTTCTGATCCTCCTCGTCTTCGTATGGGCTAATATTCGTAGAAAAGTAGTGAGTGCAAAATTGGTGTGATGGCTGATGGATGTATAGGACGTGTTGAAAGAACTTTTTGACAATCGGTCTCTGATAAAATTGATGTTTCAAGCCTGGAAAAAGTGGTTGGTTCCCTATACCGCTCCAGTAAGTACCTAACTCCTTCTCTTATTGTCTACCTTTACAATAGCCAGATGAGGCTGAAAATGGAGTATTGCTGCCATATCTGCGCTGGAGCTGACAAACGTCCAAAAAATGTCCCCCCAAAAAGTCCAAAAGCGTCTTCGCGCGACCTTATGGGGGACGAATTGTTTCCAACCTTGCAACGCTTTTCCCCACAGACGAAACGTTGCAAGCCTCTTGCTACTCCATCGCTATTTCTATGGAAAACGTTCAAACTGTATTCCTTTGTTCCATCCACTCTCACCCTCAGTGCTAACACCCGCCAGACCGCGTACCCTGAGGCGAACCACACTCATTCCCTGCGTATTCCATGAGTGAGGAATGATTTCAACTCGGACTTTGTGGAACTGATTCGCAAGAGGATGCTTACCTGATCACAACATTCTTAATCCGTTCTGCGCCTATCCCTTCGTTCGCTTTAACTATATAAGTCTTTGCTGCAGCGGCACAAAGTTCTACCGATTGTGCATATATCTTCACGGACAAGTTCGCTGTACTTGGTGGCTCTGATAGTTGTGAATTTAGCGTAATAAAAAAAATAATAATAATTGTATAGATTAATAGTTTCACTTTGAATGAAAAAACTAAAATAGCAAGCTGCTTCTTATGGTCCTCTAAATATTTATAAGAGAAAGGGAATCAAGACGTCCGTAGACTAACATGGAATTAGGAGCTGAACTTTTATCTAAATTTTTCACTGTCCTCTTGTGTACCAGATACAAGTGTTAGCATGATTAAATTATTTCCTTATTTGGTACGGAACGCTTATAATTTTAAAAATATTTCGGGTATTATCGATTAATGTTTTGGCAAAGTTTAACCTTCGTGCCCGCAAAGAAAAACAGTTTCAAAATGACGGTTTTCCTGTTGACACCGCTATTACTGTATACTACCGAGACTCCCTCGGCAAAGTTTATATATTAATATGTATTGATGTATTGATTATAAAAATGCGGGAATCAAGCACAATCTGATATTTACCATTTATCTTTTAGAAATGGTACTATTTATTATTTTAGAAAGAAATGAATTTGAAAAAAAATTTATTGAAAAATTTATAAAAATCTACAAAATTTTCAAAATATGTGAACCAACTTGTTCTAATGGAATGTCCAACACTCCCTATCGCCTGTGTGGACTGACTATATCAGTGGCTATATATAGTGAGCACATGATATACCTGGGCTTGCTTCGGGAATTACTAGCCTGCCACCTGAATCCCTGTCTTTCAGTAGTGTATTCTCTTTTGCAATAAACCTCTCGTTCTTCCATCTACGGGCGTGTTCCTTCACTCGAGTACCACCTTTGTCTGTTTGTAACCTCTTTAAGGATACAAACAACTATAATGCAAAATTTATTATTAACCATTTTATAAATAAATAACTATGAAAGTTTTTATTCATCATTTTAGTACAGAACAAGACAATTTAGATAAATACATGATTGTTCCAGGCATTATACATTTTCTTCTCAAATTATTTTATATCGCAAATCAATTTTTATTATATTTTTTTATAATCGTGATCTACGATCAAGGATAATAATCAATAGAAATCCAAGGCCTGTAACTCCAGCAATTATTAGTTACTGCCTTTCCTACTATTTTTTGAAATACGTAATTTTCAAATAAATTTAAATCGTTGCTAATTTTTTTAAATGCTGAGAAAACCAACCAATATATTATTTATTGTTAGCCAAGTGCTGACTGATGAAGAAATCTTCAATGAAGAATGGACACTAAGCATCTTGATAAAAGCAGTTGGCGAAGCTGGCGAATTGTGTTCTTTCGAATGGTTGGCAAAACATCTGCGAATTACGAATCGATTCAAACTTTATAAAATGGTAAATAATAAAGATTTCATTACAATCGGTTGACTGTGTTTTTATAATTTAGGACTTTTTATAAATTAATGAATAAAACAATTGTTTACATATTTATTTCTTTACAAAATTGATAAATAATAAACATTGCACTGTATTGTTGGTTCGCATTTTTAGAATTTTGTAAATATAAAATTATTCTTGCAAATAAACAATTAAATAAACAGCATTTAATTTTTTGTGGTAAATTCTCAAGAACAAAGGCAATGTAGAAATTCACTTTAATATGTTTGGGTTTTATTACAATTCTAATCATCGCATTTTACAGCAATAGACATTACCGAGCACGTAACGGCAGGCATGAAACAATAGCAGTGGCAAGGAAAAAACCGGTTCTTGTTTGGTTTTTTTTTTGGGGGGGGGGTCAGGTACGAAGGTTAAATTTTGACAATGTTTCGTTGGAGAACAACGAATACCATCAATTGATGATTTGAACTTTTTTTCCAATTCCACGGGCATCATTTATTCATGATGCGAATGTAAATGGCTAATTACCAATTCCATGACTCATGAGGTTACTATTTTCTAAGATTCGCTCATTTCCTGGGGTATTTGCCTGCAATGAAAACTGAAAAAACAAGTGAAAATTAATATTATATCTGCTTGCCTACTTCTCCACGAGAGAAGTGGAGAAAAAAGGTGACAATTTGGCGCAAAGAATTCACGACAAACATAGACGTACTTGTTTTATTTGCAAGAATAATTTTATATTTAAAACATTCTAAAAACTAATACAATTACAACTAATGCAATGCAATATTTTTCATTTACCAGTTCATAAAGAAATAAATATGAAAACAACCTTTTTATTCATAGATATATAATCATTTACTCCATTATTAAAATATGTGAGCTAACTCTATTGACAAAAGTACGCGGGTGAAGGCTTTAAGAAAGCTTTATTCAACTGAGAATACAAGGTTTGCGTATAGTGTCGTTTTATAGTCCCAGTAAACAGAAATAGATCTCTCAAAGAGGAGAGTAACAAAACAAGGAGAGACTACTCTTGATTATTCATAACACCAACTATAAGGAAATCCTTATCATTTACTATTTTATAAAGTTTGAATCAATTGGCAATTAGCCGATGTTTTGCCAACCATTCCAATAAATAATACAATAAATAGTGTTTATTATTTTTGTTGTCAATTCTCAAGAACAAAGAAAATATATAAATTCAATTTCATATATTTAGGTTTTATTACAATTCCAATCATCGCTTTTTTAAACAATAAACATTGCCGAAGGGTAAAAATATTTAAAAAGCGGTGTCATGGGAAAACCCGTCCTTTTGACACTACGTCTCTTTGCAGACACGAAAGCCAATGTTTCACGAATACACAACTCCATTGTGCATGAAAGCTTCATTCTGTTAAGGAATATTACATTTAAGGACCTAATATTTGGTTTATTTCCTTCTTTTCTTTTTTTTTATAATAAAAAATGGCACGATTATTTCTCTGGGAATCAACCTGTCGCAGTAAATATTTTAAGGCTTATTTTATAAGCATATTCTCGTGTGATATAATATTTACTTAGAGCGACAAGACTGTGTTACGCTAATCTTTCAAATGTGAAGGATCCGCCTGCCTAGAAAATCAGCATTTGACACTCTGGCTTTGTATGTGGACTCAAATACCGACTTGGTTGGAAATACGTAACCATGTCATCCGTAAGGCAAACGACAAATATGAGTTGTTCCTGTACTATAGCAACAACTCTAAGTAGCTTCTACTTATAAAGCTTTACTTGACTAATTCAGCATTAGCGCTAAGTACGTTTATAGTGGATGGTTACAAGCGAGAGGGGGATTGGATGCGCTTATTTTATTACCACAGTTCCATTAAAAAATACCCGTGGCAACTAGACGCTTACTCCAGAGATTGGAGGAATGCCCAGGCCTTGTAATTTAAAGATAATAAAAATGAGGCAGTTGTGATTGTCCAATCTCCGGACAGAAAGCTAAGCGAGAGATACAGTGCTTCACAAAATCCGACGTCAGTTGGACGGAAGTATTAGTCGGCTAGAGATTCTCTTCCTCGAGATATGCCTATTTTAGACCGCCCAAAATAGCCTGCTCTAATAATCACTGCTTTTATTTGGAACCCGTTCGTTTCAGCCAAAAACTTCATTTTCGTGTCTATTTCATATGCACACACTTGGAGAAGACGACACGGAACAGAACAGACAGCACAGCATACGCTAACGTTGCCTTCGCTTTCTTGTGATAATCTCAGTGATTTCACCAAAGTAGACAAGCGTCTATAATGAACTAGCTACATAATGAGGCCGTCCTCAGTACTGAGCTTAATTGTGAAGCGAACAGAGAAAACCGTTTATTCCTGCATAACCAAAGAAAGCAAAACACAAATTCATTTTACGGTATTTAATTTGCATCTCTCCAGATGCAAGACGGACGTACACTAGTTTTTTTTGTTTTTGTTTTTTTTGTTTTTTTAATACAGGGGGAAATTATTGGTCTTTACCGCAGACAACAAAATGTACCCTTGACCTTACGTATATGTGACCAAGTAAATGGTTAAAGAAATAACAAAACAAGTGTTGCAGATATATCATATATTAAACAGTAGTACAACAGAAAAGTATTACACGACTAGTGAGTGTGTGTCGGTTGACCCAGCGTTCAATATATTCGACTGTTAATATTTAACGCCCCCCCCGAGGGATTTATGCGGCACAAGGTCGAGTTTACCATGGGTTTTCCGAGCCCATAGGCTGGACCAAAAATATTCCCTTAGAACCCGCAGAAACGGGTTCAGGGTCTGTCTACCTCCCCGAATGAAACTTTGCTCTTCGGCAAAGCCTCGTCCTGGTTCCTCTCTGCTCAAGGCAGAGAGTTCAACAGATGAACAATATATTCGAATGTTCCCCCAAGGCCTTCTCTCCTACTAATCTTATAGTAGGCGGAAGAGTCCAACATAGACTCTTTAGAGGGAGGACACCACAACAGTATAGTAGAGAAGTACTATCTAGAGAGTTGGATCTATGATTCTCAGGCTATTGTTGCTTCAACTCTAAATGTTTTTAACCCTTAAACAGCGGCCACCATAGATTGATGATTCAATGCAGATATCACCAGTTGATGATTTAAATTTTTTTCCCGTGATACGAGAATTATTTAATTGTAGTCTAAATGACTAATTGACGACACTAGAATCCACGAGGTTACTATTTACACGGATTCATTAAAGAAAGAAAAAGCCAAAGACACGGCCATGTACTTCAGGAAGAGAAAAGAGACGAAGATGACGACAACTCTATTTTGCATAAAAATGCTTCAAGGAGTGCAAAAATAGATTACATTTAAGAATAAAACATTAGTTTTATTTCTCTGTTATTTATAATCCAACTGAATTAAAATATCCTTTTCAATAGTAATAATAATATATTTCTTTCAAGTCCATATTCGTGTAATTGATGTATACAGCAAAAAGTATTGTTCATTTCAGTAGACATATCTGAATGACTAAGTTAGAAAAATAATATTATTGAATGTATTATTATAAATATAGCAATGTGACACTGTCCGCTTTATCCCATATCAATGTGTTTGGGGGACAATTATGTCCCTCGGGACGTGTTGAAAGGGGGGATTCGAAAGGGTTAAATACACCATGTCTCTTCAGGATGTAGGCAGTTATGGCTTTTTTCTGTGAATTTCTATGACATCTTGGGGGAGATACTGAAATGGATTCTCAATGACTTCACAGTTTTCAATTCAGAGTTGAATAAATAATCCAACAATCCACATGTCTTCAAGTCCACATTTGCGTAATTGATGTCAACAGCAAAAATATTATTGTTCGTTTCAGTAGACATATCTGAATGTCTTTGATTTAGAAAAATAAAATTCTTGAATGTCTTATTAAAAACATAGCAATGGGACATTGGTGTCCCAGCAGACATTTTGGTCCAAGGCTACTGGGATACATGTGTCCCAGGAGACCATGATAAACAGGGCTGTAAAAAGTATATACTATCAGTTTCAGTGTCACTTTCTTCTACATAATTTGCATCCAAAAATGAATCATCATCGCTGAAATCTTCATCCATTTCTTGTACCATCTTATTTATTTCATCTTCAGTCGTACGATTCATCTTACATCTACAAATATAATTTATGCAAGAGTTACATTTAATGTAGGCTAATAACACTATTATATTCTATCATAATGTAGGCTAATAACACTATTATGTAAGCTAATAACACTATTATGTAGGCTAATAACACTATTATGTAGGCTAATAACACTATTATTTATGCATATATTAGGATAACAAGGTAAAAATAGGGCCATAAAAGTCTACTGGAACACATATGTCCCATTCTCAATGCTCCTAAAAGCCTGGTGGGACGCTAATGTAACTAAAAAAAAAGTACACATTTTTGTAATATTTTTCATTATTGGAAAGTATTTCCCATCTCTTATGTTGTATGAGGAGGCACAGTGGAGTAATGGATAGCGGCTTGGATTGAGGAATCGGAGGACCGAGTTCGAATTCCAGTTGGATCCATTACATTCACTTGCGTGCTAATACCCTTGCGAAAAGTATGAATCCTCTTCTTCTCCCTCTAGCTATGGGTAAATAGCAGGACAGACCAGGTTCTATAGCCTTGGATGGCAACTGATCTACCCCAGAAATCGCAAACTACTGCGGGAAAAAATCTGCCTCGTCAGTCATGTATCGAAATATACATGATCGCCTAAGCCTGTATCACGCATGACTGACTATGTTGTATTTATTTCATACGATTCAACTTACATCTACAAATATAATTTATTCAAGAGTTACATTTAATGTAGGCTACTAACACTATTATATTCGATTATAATGTCGGCTAATAACACTATTATTTGTCCATATATTAGGATAACAAGGTAAAAATAGAAAGTCTACTGGAACACATATGTCCCATTCTCAGTGCTCCTAAAAACCTGGTGGGACGCTAGTGTCCTGTAACTAAAACAAAGCACACATTTAAAGATACATGATCGCCTAAACCTGCATCACGCCTGACTGACGATGCTGTATACTATTAGATCATACATATATACATAAAAATACATATAGAAATGTAACACTTACTGTGAACAGACAATGTACTGGCGTTGGAATGGGGAAATAATTTGAAACAGTCCTCCTTCGTCGACTGTCAGCATTCTCACGTGGGCGAAATGATAATGCAATAACTTGCGCGTATAGATGTCCGCTTTATCCCATATCAATGCGTTTTGGCGACAATTATGTCCCGCAGGACGTGCTGAAAACATCTGTGGGACGCATATGTCCCTGGGGACTCGAAAGGGTTAAGGAAACCTTCGGCATTCATTGACTTAGCAGCCATCAGCTGAAACTTACAGGGGCTGCAAAAGTAGGGATACAGTAAGTTCGCTGGATTTCTCTCCTATGGACTTCTTTTTCTGGAGGATGTATAAAGGATATATATTTCTGTTTTTCATTGTATATAGCTACTTTTGCATCTTTCTATCAAAATAGTTTTTACGGAAAAAGTCAAGTAATTGTGAATTTCAGGATTGATGGCGGTTTCCTTACTAACCTTTTGTTTGAAGAGGTGCGGAACATCAACATCTTCGTTATGCCATTTTACATGTTATATCCATTTTAGTCGTTACTGTTTTTGGAAGTCCTCAATTGATGCAGTTTCTCTTATTTGGGATAATTCTTTGTCTCGAAGACAGATGGGATTTGCTAAGACCTTCGCTGGAAGCTATTTTTAATAGTTTCAATATTTTTTGTAAATAATTAAAGCAAAAATCAACTACCTTTCAAAAAGGAAATTTCTAGAAATTTTACCGTTTTGGCGTACACGTCCGTGCAACTTATTCCTGTTGTTTAAGGGTTAAATACCCCATTAAATATATCCCATGAAATATTTTCCATTAAATATTAAATATATCCCATTAAAACGTATACGATCATGACTCTGGACAGTTTCTTTTTTATCTGTGAACTGTTATGATTTCTTGACAAATATTGTTGAGTGGTTTCACGTTGTCTTAAGTGTTTGCCTACTACTCACTTCTACTACGGCTATCTTAAATTTTTTGAAAAGATATTTATTTAGCCAAGTTTGACATAGAGCAACAATTAGGGGAGCACCTTGTAATTAATAGCCTGCAAGAAGTTTCCGAGAATGTCTATCTGCTAAGGAGCCTAGACGCCTGCTCATGTACGATTATGATTCTTCAACGCCCTCAGAGTCAATTTGTGTTTTATATTGCAATTCTGCTGAGCAGACCGTAGTTACAGTTTCTGGGAGAGAGTGCTTAATCTGGCATGGTCAACAGTATTTTTTAACAAAACATTGGTCACGACAACTTGTGACTTCGTGTTAGTACAACTATTGACAGATTCTGAACAGATTCTAAAAATGTTCAAACACTCTGCTACAAATGTCTTCCCAGGCCGATATTATCAATAAAACCTCATAGACAAATCGGCCATAGTGAAATTCGAAACTAGGTCTCATGGTGAGAACTGTAATATTCTAACGACACTAAGCACTATTAAAAATATCTACTAAACGTTACTTCGATGAATTACAATTTGTTGATATTGATAATTAATTTTAACTTGTATTTATTTTAGCTGAATTTTTAGCTGCTTTTTATCGCAATTTTACTCAAATTCTCAATCTACTTGTCACGGTGAAACCAAGAAAACGTTCAGCTATTTTAAACGCTTAGTCAGGAGAACTTTACAGATGATTAAATCTAACCTATAATTCATCACGAACTTAATCAGCACGATTTTTTAAAAATTTTTTACACAGTAGTATTGATGAAGCGTTGTCAGCCATTACTAGTGATTTTCAACTTGCATTTTCTTTCTTCTCAGTTTTTTTCATTTCAATCTGATAAAAAATTAAGAAGACAATAAATACTAGTTAAAAATTGATAACTTAAAACCCGTGAAAATTTCAGTTTTCAATTTGAATTTGATGGTGAATCATAATTCTTTTTCAAAATCTTATTCAATCTTTATTGAATAATTCTTCAATAAAGATTGAATAAGATCCTTGCTATTTCTACGACTATAAAATATCCATGGATATTCCCCTGTTGTATCATTAAACATTTGAGCTTAACAACTTTTATAAAATATTATAACAACAATCATAAATATGAATGTAGGTCATTATATAAAAAAGTAAGAGGGTACAAATGTAAAGATTTGAAATTAACATTTCAGTTTACCATTTCACTGAAGCAGACGTTAAATACGTGAGAATGTTATCGCCTACTCTAGCTCCCCTTTCTTTCTTTCTTTCTTTCATTCTACATTTCTTTCTTTATTTATTTATTTAATATTACGTATGTTTTCTTTTTCTCACTAAAATCAAACAGAGACTCTTTTCTTCGGTCCGCGCGAAGATGGAGAACCTAGAAACAATCGTCACTCGCCATCGACTCCGATGGTCCGAACACATTGTCAGACATCCGCCTACCCAAATAAATCCTCTTCTCAAAACTTGTATCTGGCAAGAGACTATGTGGATCCCCACGTGGTCGATTCGGGGATCAGCTCAAAAACGTGTAAATGGTTGACAGAGCAGGGAATAGGGAAAATAACCAAAAGATAAAACTTACCTCGAGCGGAAAATGACAGGAAATTGTGGCGAGCCATGATCACCCACCTCCTGAAGGGCATGACACATAAAAAATGTAGAAATACCCGTGAAATTTTCACGGTTTCCAAATTACAATTTTCTGATTAATCATATTGTTTAACTTAAAGATTGAATAAGAACCTTGTGAGTTCCACAACTATAAAATACCCATGGAAATTTCCCTATTCCGCCATTAAATATTTGAACATAGCGACTTAACAACAAAATATTGCAATAACAATCATTAGTAGGAATGTAGGGCATTATTTTTTTTTAAAGTAAACGGTTACAAATGAAAAGATTCAAAACAGACACGGAGTCCCATTTCACTGAAACAGACATTAAACGCATGAAAGCGTTATTGCCGCCTCCATGTTCCCTTTCTTTCTTTTTCTCACTAAAAAGCAAACAGCGTCTCGAATATATCTTTTTCTTCCGTCTTTCGTTACAATCAAAATAAAATGGTTCATTATTTATCTGAGGTAATGGCAAGGCGTAACGTACGCACTAACTAAACAGGCATAATTATCATACGATGATGATTCAAAATGCGTCATCTAATAAAAACGAAGCCGGAAGTATATACGCATTATGCAAAAATTAATAATAATGGTTGGTAATGCTTCATCTAATAAAAATTGTACTGCTATTTTTTTTTGTTACTCAACTCTCTTTGAGTTATGACTGACCTCTAAGCTAGGACTTCTGTGATCGCCCGACTAATCAATGCTCTCAGATGAGCTTAAAATATTGCTTAATACTGCCATAAATAAGGATCTTATAGGGATATTATATTGTACAAATCTCTCTCGATGTATGCGCCTTGGTTTTGAACTCCAAACATACGTCACTGGAAATATCCAACAGTCAAAGGCATAAGATATTTATTTTCTTAAAACCACAAAAATGCGACACGAAACAGAAAAATGGAGGGAATAAGTCGATGGTGATCTTCAACATCTTGCCATTAACTTCGTCGCTTTCACTGTTCCATTCTTTGTTATTTTATTATTTCACAAGAACGTCATATTTATTCTGAATATTTCGTTCAAAAATCGCATTCTCTCCACAGATATTCTAATTAATGATCATATTAACAATTTTCATGTGGGGATGGTGATAAAACAAATGATTCATATTTTGTCATTAGCCCGGTGATTTGAAATTATATAATATTTACAGAAAAAAAATGGCGCACTCTTTTGTCCTTCGAAATCGGCTGGCAGAAAGATTGCTTTTGTCTGGATTTATCTGTTCCATATGGCTCGGCAACAATAGTGATTAGCTGAAAAATATTGAATGCTAAATTATGACGTCGTGCACACTTCAACCGGAAGTAATGCGTGGAGCCCGCTGCGAACTGACTTCTTTTTGGTCATATCGGCTCCCGCTGTGAGAGCGTCCATATCCGGTGTAAGCTCTAGCTGTGGTTCGCTGCAATAATATTTATTGAGTTATTGACGCCCTTAACAGAAATTGAATTCTTTATGAGAGGAAAAAAATTCTCAATGAAAATATTTACATATTTGAAGAACGGATATATCATGCCTTCCACTGTGCCTTCTTCCTTTCTTTCTTCTTGGTTAATTTTTAGTCAAACTGTGTTGAATTTGGTGCGAAGATCCGTTCAAAGATATTAGTCGCTGAGATAGTTGAGAATAATGCACCGGTGACAGTGGTTGGTATTTGAACCCAGTATAAACCAAATGTTAGAATGTTCATTTTCAAAGCGCAAAGATTAAGCCAACACAAATTGTCTACTGTAACTCGATTGGTATCAAATTTGTTCTGCAGAACATTTAACTTGTAATGCGAGTTCAATCCTCATAGAAGCTCCACTATTGTAAGCTCGGGAAAATGGTAATAAAATGGGGAAATTAACAATTTCCTTACAAGGAAACATTCGACATTAATTGACTCAACACTTAGATTTACCGTCGGTGGAAATTTATAAAATGTTTTAAAACAATCTTTCAAGAAAAAAGGTTTCTCAAGTCCACTAAGTCTTGTATTCCTTTCTGGTATTGACGGGGGTTTCATTCTAATATTTTCTTTGGAGTAATGTGCAACGTTAACATATTCGTTACATCATTATTTTCTCTTCAAGTAAAATGTACTATCCATGTTAGTGGTTGCAGCTGTTGGAATTCTTCACGTGAAGTGTATTTTTATTATTATTATTATTTTGTAATTTTTTTGATTTGGCTTGTGTAGCACTAATCTATGAGATATGATGAAGAAATTATTTATGACCTATGATCTATGAGATATGATGAAGAAATTATTTATGACCTACAGGGTACGTTCGCTTAAAGTTATTTTTAACCATAGATCTTAGATAAGAGAGTGAGAAACGAATTCTTAATTGCCGAAAATATGTTCAAAAAGTTAATTTGATTGTTAGCCGTGGGATTCTCTGTAGACAAGCGGTTTAAATCACGCCGGACCAAACGGTGGTTCTTGATGACGCAAGCTTGAAAACAGGACGTTCTACTTAAATACGAGCATCCACGAAAAAATAATGTTTGAAGTAAAATATGTCGGATTACAAAAAAAAAATTTTAATTCAATAATTATATCTTTTTATTAACCCTTTTCCAGTTTTGACAGCGCAAGTGGACACTGCCTAAAAAAACTCTTTTCCTCCCTATAAAATGGATCGTTCGAAATTCTTTTGGTAGTATTGGGTTGGTGCATACTTATCAGTCCTTTTATTATGAAAAAAGAAACATAATAATTCAATAATAACATTTTTAAATGAGTATGATTATCGACACGCATTTTTATAACCTGAAAATAAAATAATATTCTTATTAAAAAAGTAAACAAAATAGCAATTTTTATTAACAAATAATTCGCCTACAAAAAACGCCTGATAATTATGCACCAACCCAATATTTATTGCCATTCAAAGACAAATTCATTGCTAATAATTTAAGGTTTGTAATACAAAAATAAGCTGGCCTTCTTGGCATGTGTCTATTCCTTCTTCTTCTTCTTCTTCTTCTTCTTCTTCTTCTTCTTCTCGTCTTCTTATTTATTACATTTATTTTAGTCCGGCACAAGGCCATAAATGGGGAGGGAGTGAGTGAGGATCAAACTCACTAGACAGTAATATTAGTTTTCTAAACGAGAGAGTTAACCATGACCTCAAATGAAGGCGACCTCCTGGAAAGCAAAAAGAGAATGAAACCAATAATCTAAACGACGTTTGGAAAATTACAGATTAACTCCTAATCTCTTTGCATCTCTCTTATGAATGAGTTCACTGCAATAATTATTCTTATTTGCTTGTTGTTGGCGTAACAAAACTCCCCTCTATAATGACACACACAAACAACATCCCCCCGAACTGCTGTAGATGCTATGTGACGTCACAACAGACGACCTAATCTCGTTACAGGAATAGTATACAACATTAACAACTTTTAAACCATATTTGTCAAAACTAGAAAATATACAGAAAAAAATGTTTTTAAATCTCTTTTAAGGCAGATTAGTACCTGTCTATATTTCTGAGATCAGGTATTATGGACACTATTTACATTGTTTGGACTGTCATTCTCAAGGAAACATGGCACAGTGGATTAAGGCGTTAGTTAGATCCAGTGACAGGGCCCAAAGAGTGTGAGTTCAATACCCGGTTAAGATGGTGGAGAACTTAGAGAGGGGAATTAACAGGAGATAACTGATAACTGACATCCATTAGACATGACACGTGGAACTAGAAGAGCCTACCCCAGCGAGCGAAATAAAAGGTTCAGTTCGACATTCCAACCACCTGAAGAAGGCCGGAGCGTAAAACGGCCGAAACGTGATAAATATTGCAACAAAGATGAGAATGATAATCTGATCAATGTAAATAGTGTAAGGCAGATTAATCGAATATGTTTGTCAGCGCTCTTTAAGAAACACTATTATACAACCTATTGTCTTACTTTGCAATTTTCTTTAAATATCACCCATTATCCGTTAAGTTAAATGCAAAAGATAATTTCAAATTGCAAAGCGACTACAATTCTTTGTTCCAAACTAATTGTTATTTCAAGGCTAATTTTCTAAAGATTTCCTTACTGACAATGGTCATTGATTCAATTAAAAAATACGAAGCTGGCTTGTATATTATTCTGTGTAGGTACATATAAGAACTGCGACATTCTGTAGTATCTGTTCTACTTCTTCTGTCGAATGCTCGTAAAATAGATGCGGGATACAGTATTGTGTTCATATAACGCCCTGTTGGTTGCAGTCAAGAATACACCGACTCCATCTCCGTACAGACGGATAACCCCACCCTATTTGTTATACTTATATCTACCTTTTTTGGCATTCGTGAACATTGGACCTCTGTCTATCTTTTTGAACATTCATGCATCTAAACCTATGTCTACCTACTGTTTATCAAAATGACAAAATTCGGCATTAAATAATTTGGAAATGGTTGATATACCTAAAATAAAACAAAACAAACTGTGTTCATGTCTTCGAGCAGTTCTCGTCCGCGATGAAGGGAAAATGGTTTCGTGAATTCCAACCCTGTGGCAGCTTTGTACTGAAAATGTAAGAGAAAGCAACCAGCCACTATCCCCCAAATGTAAATTAAATCGCTTTGGGCTCTGATTTCTTTAATTCTTGTGATGACAATATCCAGTCTCTGTGCTGCAATTGTAATTAACAATTAATTCCCGACGGTGAATCGGTAAAATAAGAATAACTTCGAGTTAGAAATACAGCCAGATAATAAAACACAGTAAGACTGATAACAGCGAGCAGTATATACATGTTATGTCGGAGACGTTCTCCTATACACAAAAATCCCATTTGATGAAAGAGTGGATACAACTCACCCAGTAAGAAATTTTCTATTAATTATTTGAGTTTTCCTTCTCTCTGTCTGGTGATTCAGATGTTTATAGCGCTTAAATTGATTAATTTTAATGAATTCCAAAACTTTTTTTTTTTTTTTATCATTATTATTATTATTATTATTATTATTATTGTTGTTGTTGTTGTTGTTGTTGTTGTTGTTGTTGTTGTTGTTGTTATTATTATTGTTATTATTATTATTATTAAAGACAGTTTCTTTTTCGTATTTTTCATATTTTAACCTTTGAAATAGATGTTTCAGTTCAATAGCAGTTTTGAAAACTATATTGTTGCATCTTTGACCAGTACCCTCGTTAGGTTTCATTACTGATTGAGTCATTTTCTACGGATTATCAACCCATTGCAGGTTATTTAAAGGCAAAAATATTTTAAAATTGTAAGATTTGGTGGGGGTAATAATTCTTACTAATTAAACTATGACTGAGGTGGGTTCATACCTTTTCCTCAAGTGTATTTGAGTCTAAGTTAATATAACGAACCCAACTGTAATTGGAACTAAACTCTGATTAACAATTCCAAGCCATTATACTACTCACAAATCCCAGTTCACAGCACCGGGTATTCCCAAGTGGTCACTCATCTACGTACTGACCAGGCTCAACATTGCTTAACTTTGGTGATCGTACAGTAACCGGTGTTTCAACGCTATATGGACGTAAGCCCTCTTTAGGTTTCAGATGCTGCGTCTCAAGTGGTCACAATGGCTGAATGCAGAAATAATGTTGTGATCAAAATATGACATTTGAAGAAACCATTCTAGTTTATTCCTGTGACCCACAATGAGACAGGAAAGCTGCTACTATATTTTGGAAAATGGGAAAAGTGAAGAGTGTCAGATAGTGTTCTCTCCTTATAGCGATGACCTGGGGCGGTCTGACGCACGCCGGCAAAACGGTTCCTCTTTTATGAATCCTGAACTTCTCCCTCCTTAGGAAAAGTCATAAATCAAAGCTCCCAGCCCACACTCGACACAGACCAAAATATTTGGTCGAGCCCAAACTTCCCCCTCCTGCCAGCCTAATTAGAAAAAAATTCATAAGTCATAGTCGGGACTGATTGGAAATAAATATTAACCTCCAAGTCAATTGAGCTGTGCTTCCAATTAAAGGGCCATTCTTCTACTCTCATCTCGTTTAATGAGCATCATCGTATATCGCTACAATGAAACAACTTTTCCGACTGGGCCATCTGCAAATAAGCGAAGCCGTGTTTAGCGATCCAAGAACGGTAAGAAAATATTTTATGAATTTGCCCGGCGTATGAGGGTCGTGTGGTTAACGCAACACTTGTCGGGGCGGAAAAGGAAACCAGCGAGACGCGTTCAAACTCAGTCTGCTGCATTCAGGTTCGAACAAATGTGTTTAACTCCATCTCTTCTCCTTGGATCAACTATAATGGAAATTGCAGGCTATACGAAGCTCTATAGGCTTCGGTGACAAATCAGGCCTGGATTCCAAAACCATGTAAAGGGTAACCAGAAACAAATCCACTATCTATCCTAAAATTCAAAGATAATAAAGAAAATATATCCACTATTTATATTATTTGGAAATATATCTATAAAGATAATATATCCATTATTTACATATATTTATATATCTATAAAGATAATATATTCACTATTTACATTATTCGAAAATATTCTATAAAGAACTATGATCACCTACGTCATGAAGAGACATGGTATATATATATATATATATATATATATATATATATATATTACGCAGAGGGTTACAGGGATTGTAAGTGAAAGAGAAGATTGAAAATAGACAGGATTGAGGAAAGGACGAAAGATGAACTTGATTCAAGAAAACCGAAGCTTTTTGAAGATTGTAGTCATCAGAGAAGCAAGTAAACGGGAAGATGTTCCAAAGGTGAAAAGTGCGAGAAAATAAACTGTTGGAGTAGAAGAGGTGGTTGCATTTAGCTATTTTAATAGTAAAAGAATGGGACCTAACTGCCAATCTAGTTGCATGCTTAAATTCATGTATTCGGAGCAACAAGGGAAAAAAAAGCTCGTCGGAGCAGTTACGATGAAAATATTTGTAGAAAAATAGGAGGAAGCCACGTCACGGAGGTGAGAACGTAACTGAAGTCAAGGTGCCTAGTCAAGATCGATTACATTACAGATCCTTCCTTGTCAAGAACCTCGAGATGCACAGCAGGGGCACCAGATGAGATATGACAGCAGTATTCAATGCACGGACGAATGGTAGATTTATAAATGTGCAAAATGGATTCTGACAAGAAAAATGTTATGGCACGACACAGTGAACCAACTTTCCTTGCCGTAGACGTAGCAGTTGATTCGATACAGCCGCTCCCATTCATGTTAGTGGAAAGCGTGAAGCGAAAAAGACGTAGTGTGTTGCTCTCCTGGAGTCTAGCGTCAGCAATGCTGATGGTAGACAGAAAAATATACGTATATACAAGTTTCATTAGTATATATATATAAATGGTATATAGTATATATATTTAATTAAAGACGACTGACAAAATACTGCTATTTAATCAAGCTTTTTTAATCAATTTTGCTGTGTTCGTATAAGGGTTTTCTTTTCTGGGCATAAAGTGTGTAAAAACTATGAACACGGCCACACCGTTCTGACCGTGTTTGGAAAATAAAAAATATATTATTATAAATACCATCACTATAGATATACATATATACAAGTCTACATATTCAGTTAAAAAATTAAAATTAAAATATCCTTGATAATTGCTCATAGAATAGCCGAAAGCACTCTGATATGAATCAGACTGGAACAATTTTGACACAATTTTATGCCCAGAAAAGAAAACACTTATACGAACACAAGAAAGATTGAAAAAAAAGCCTAATCGCTGACCTTGTTAGCCGTCTTTAGTGAAATACATAATTATATATATATATATATATATATATATATATATATATATATATATATATATGTCAATATATATATATATGTATATATAAGCGCGCGTGTGTGTGTGTGTAGTGTAGTGTGTGGACACAGAGATCCATACCAAATAGCAACAGTCTGTTTCATGCTTGAAAGAAATTTTCAGGCTTATAACTACATATACTTTATCCAAGATATTGAGAACTTTTACCCTATAAATTTAGCAAAACTTTTAACTATATATATATATATATATAAAATTAAGTAACGAAAATCTTTGTAATCCGTATGGATAATCCCAAGGAGGATGAAATATACACATACAGGGGTTAGACAAAATAATTGAAACACTTGTTAAATTCCAAGAAAATTTATTTAATATGAAGTTAGTCCTCCTTTACCCTCACATACAGCTTTAATACGTCTAGGAATGGAATCATAAAGCTTCCTGACTTCAGCCAAAGGAATTTTCAGCCATTCTTCCATTAACACCTGCTCCAGCTTTTTAAGACACGATGGTGGAGGATAGCGGCTCCTAACTTGTCGCTCCAAAATGCACCACAAATGTTCAATAATAATGATATCTGGAGATTAGGGAGGCCACTCCATGTTTTCTGGCTCACTTTCATGCTCTTCATACCAATTCTTAACCACTCGAGCGGTATTATTGGAGCATTATCGTCTTGGAAGATTCAGTCACCATCAGGGAATAAAGTCTAGGCTATTGGATGAACATGATCTCCCAAAATGTTCAGGTAATCTTTGCTGTTGATTCTACCATGCAGGGCAACTATTGGACCGAAACATTTCCATGATATGGCGTCCCAAACTATCACTGATCCACCTCCATGCTTCACTGTTGGAAGAAGGCAGTCAGGGTTGTAAGCTTCTTTGGGCTGCCTCCACACATAAACTCGCCCTGAAGTTGGGAAAAGAGAAAAACTGGACTCGTCTGAAAATATGACTTGCTTTCATTGATCTGCAGACCAGACATTGTGATCTCTTCTGAATGTTGCGAGTGGAGAGAAGAGGTTTCCTTACGGCGGCTCTTCCATGATATGCAGCCTTATGGAGCTCACGACGAACAGTTTTAGTAGAAACTGGACTATTCAGATGATTATTCAACTCAGCAGTCACTTTGGCCGCAGTAGTCCGATGATTTTTGACACAGTGCGTCTCAGTGCCCCATCGGTCCCTGTCAGTAAGTTTGCAAGTCCGGCCGGAATTATTACGGTTTCTAGAGGTTTTGCCCTGTTTCTCGAATTGCGTCATAGTTCTTGATATGGTAGCTCTTGAAAAACCAAACAGTTCAGCAACCTTAGTGATCGAGGATCCTGACGTGCTAACTCCAACAATTTGCCCTTTTTTTAACTCGGAGAGGTCACGCATTTAGCTTAAATTTTACTAAATTCTAAAAATAAATAAGAGAAAGACATTAAATTAGATAAATAAACGTATTTACAATAGATATAACCTGAAATTATGAAGTTTTAGTTAAAGTTCTTAATATAATAGGTCTTTGAAATATAGGAGTGAATTTGCACCTGTTCCAATTATTTTGTCCAACCCCTGTACATATGTGTGTGTGTGTGTGCGTGTGTATAAGTTTTATTAAAGACGACAAACAAGATACTGCGATTATGTTTTTTTTATTTAATGTTCTTGTGTTGGAACGGGTGTTTTCTTTTCTGGATATAAAGTGTGTAAAAGTTCTCCAAATTTTCTGCATATCTGAGCGCTTTCGGCTATCCTTTTAGCCATTATCGAGGATGATTTTTTTTTGTTATTTTTGAATGAATGTATGGATTTTTTATATATGTATCTAGAATTATAGAATGATTCATTTTCCAAACACGGTCACCACATTGTGGCCGTGTTCATAGTTAATGTTAATGAATGTTGTTGTTTTTTTCTTTTTTTCTTTTTATTGCTTCCCTTATTTTTAGTCTTTTTCACATGTGGATGAGGCTATTATACTTGTGTTTCCTATGAGTATGTGTGGATGGGGTTTAGTAGGTTTCCGTGTGTGTTTATATGGATCCTAATTGAGCTGTGGTCAGAAAGGTGTAATGTGACAAATGATAAGAAATAAAACACCAAAATTTTCGATTATACAAATCATTCTCTGAGCTAGCCTACTCCTTGTCGAAAGGCAGATATTGACAGGTCATAAGTTTTATACTAATTATCAAGAATCAGAAAAACAATGATGAATAAAAAAAAAATTTACCTTATAACAAAATTCGTATCTCTGATATTTTTTTCTTTTTCCATTGACGCTTTCTTGATCTAAGGCGTGACATTTATTTCTTTTCATTTAACGCCCAAGTAGGTTACAAAAATGGCGAATCGAATTGCTGACTGACTTCTCAATATAAAAAAACTTATTACATTTTATACGTGATTTCTTTCTCGTGATTTTATCAGCTTTTTTGACGTCGCTCCATGTGCGAGTTTTTATTCAACGCAGGAAGACATTCTCGTTTTACACCACCAGAATTATATAAATGAGAGTGTATAAAGTAAAGCCATTGTGTTGTAAACAGGGCCGATGGAAGGGTCACGTGAAATCAATAATAAGGGGCCCAGTTCTACTACTACAACTCATTTGCTATAAGGTCAGTCAGTTATGTGCTGTACGTGATACACGCTTAGGCGATCATGTATCTTCCGATACATGACTGACGAGGCAGATTTTTTCCTGCAGTTGGTTGCTATTTCTTTCTGCGGTAGACCAGTTGCCATCCAAGGCTATAGAACTCGGTCTGTCCTGCTACTTACCCAGAGCTGGTGGGGGAGACGAAGAGGATTCATACCTTTTCCAAGAGAATTAACATGTAAGTCAATGTAATGAATTCGGAAGTATCCATATAAAATACAAACTTTATTGTACCTAATCATGTAAAATTATCGATTGAACACCTCGATGTGGTGTAATTGTTAACAAGCTTGTCTCGCTAAAACAATTGCGACTAAGTTGTTAGTTCGATCCTCACTGGGTGCCCCATACTTTCGGCCTTTTGCCTCATCTAAGCTGCGCTTGGAAAATTACTATGTACAACAGTAGATCTTAAACAATATAGGTGAATAGTTACATTAGAAAAACTGAAAATAAAGAATATGTCATAATAGATCATGACATTGTGGCGGACTTCACCACATTAATTTAACTTTAGATTAAAAAACAGGGCTGACGCAGAAAAGGATAAGCAAAAGACATTGTCTGCGGATCCAAGTTTTTATTTTCCAGTAATCTCTGTCGGATTACTGGTGATGTTATCCCACAAATGAAAGCATCTCTCACAACTTCATCGCCGACTTGCTTAGCCGTTCTGTCCTTGAAGTTGCAGTCTCGCCTTAATTTTTCGAGACTTTGGAAAAAAATCATTAATCGATTCATCTTGTCTTTGTTTCCGTGTGGCCAGTAGATGGCGGACAAAGACTTCATTCGGTTTTTTAATGTATACTGAGTCCAGCCGATTTAGTGCTGATTCCATATCTTCGCAGGATTCAATGAATTCAAAAGCTGTAGGACTTACACAGCTTATCAATGCCCGTAGTTTGTTGGGGATTCTGTCTTTGTAGTCGTCTAAATAGTTGGTGAATATAATGCGCCAGTGCCGCCATTCTCTGGCGGCGTGTGTTGAATTCGGGTCGATATCCAATACTCTTGGTTTATAGCCAAAACTTGATACAGACTCTGACATGGCGGTTATAAGATATTTTGCCAAATAAATTGTCAAGAATGAAGACCGAGACTCGGAAGATAAGTTAATCCAAGCTTTATTCGTCAAAATACAAGCAGGGTTCACATCACGTGCTCCTGGTATTCTCGAATATTGGCTGATTGTCGTAATCCGGAGAATGGGCCGTAAACGAATATGGTGTCGTAAAGGAGTGTCACAGTCCATCTCTTATTTACGACATCCCTCCACACTAGAAGGGAGTACTTATTCTATTGCCATTAGTAAAATAAGACTGAAAATAAAGAAGAGACATATTGGAATCGGTCAAGAATGAAGACTGAGACTCGGAAGATAAGTTAATCCAAGCTTTATTCGTCAAAATACAAGCAGGGTTCACATCACGTGCTCCTGGTATTCTCGAATATTGGCTGATTGTCGTAATCCGGAGAATGGGCCGTAAACGAATATGGTGTCGTAAAGGAGTGTCGCAGTCCATCTCTTATTTACGACATCCCTCCACACTAGAAGGGAGTACTTATTCTATTGCCATTAGTAAAATAAGACTGAAAATAAAGAAGAGACATATTGGAATCGGTCAAGAATGAAGACTGAGACTCGGAAGATACGTTAATCCAAGCTTTATTCGTCAAAATACAAGCAGGGTTCACATCACGTGCTCCTGGTATTCTCGAATATTGGCTGATTGTCGTAATCCGGAGAATGGGCCGTAAACGAATATGGTGTCGTAAAGGAGTGTCGCAGTCCATCTCTTATTTACGACATCCCTCCACACTAGAAGGGAGTACTTATTCTATTGCCATTAGTAAAATAAGACTGAAAATAAAGAAGAGACATATTGGAATCGGTCAAGAATGAAGACTGAGACTCGGAAGATAAGTTAATCCAAGCTTTATTCGGCAAAATACAAGCAGGGTTCACATCACGTGCTCCTGGTATTCTCGAATATTGGCTGATTGTCGTAATCCGGAGAATGGGCCGTAAACGAATATGGTGTCGTGAGTGAGTGTTACAGTCCATCTCAACCGTGTTAGAAAAGATTATATGAATGTTTACAAGGTATTTCAGCATGTGAGTGAGAAAGTTGGCGCATGGTTTCAACTGTCGTGGATTCGTTTGGCAGCTGAATTCTCACTAATTAGCTAAGAAAAATTCTTGCTTAAATAAGTGACTATAGGCTCCAGATCGCTGCGCGGGAAGAATTATTCTTCACGTGCAGACGATCTGATTGGTTGGCATCGACCAATCAGCGAGCGAGCTTTGGGGAGACTTAAGAAAGCTTCTGTGATCCGTTTCTCCCAAAAGTGCATAAAACTGACTACATGAAAATAGAGCGATTACAAAATTGTCGCATTGCTGCGATTTGTAAATTGTTTATAATAACGTAGTGGTGATTAATTAACCAATGAATGCTTGGCGTTTTATGTGATTTGTATTTTTGCATGTATGTATGTTAGTGTGTAATAGATCCGCACATCATCTTAAATCAATCAGTAATATCTTACGGCAATTTTTTAAAATCAACTTGAGATTTTTCTTGTTAAAAATTTTAATAATTTTAACACATTCAAAATTATGGATAAAAAAAAGAATTTTATGTAGCGTTTTTTTTTGGGGGGGGTAGCATTAGCAAAACAAATTCATGGGTTTGGACTAAAAAAAAATCTTGGAATGACGTCTAAATCCGCAAAAAGTTTTCATCCTTTAATAGTTGTGCTAGGTACGAAAAATAAGAAAATATTGATAAAATAGCGACGGTCACAAAGCACAGCTCGAAGCCGCCAATCAGACCCCACCACACACCACCACCACCCACCCCCCGATCAGAAGGTGGGGGGTCGAAGGTAGTACGCACCGGCCCTGGTTGTAAATGCAGTGACAATAAATAAAAGGAGGCTTATATATGGATACAGGATAAAATGTAGGTGATTCTAAATTAGTCTTGATTGTTGTTGTTATTATCTGCACCATCATCATCATCATTATCAGAGCACGAAATCAATGTTGTGCTGTTGTCCTGTCGATGACAGATGATTTGTTTGGGACAACTTGTTAGGTTGTTTCAGGACGATCCAAAATGTTGTTATATTTATTCTAAAAGCAACTAATTTCCTAAAACAAAAAATCTTACTACTCACCAGTATTTATAAGGTTTTAAATAAATGGAGAACATACACACACGCGCGCACACACGAACACAAACAAAAACAAATCCGAATGAAAAAGTTGAAGTGAAAAAAAAGAACAAATTTTACTTGAATAAACAAAGCAAGAAAATTACATATTTTCTATCAGTTTTTAATTAAAAACTTGGATGACCCATCAACAAAGAACATGTCTTACGCTTTCCGCTTATTGTTTAAGATGAAAATATAATGGAAAACTTTTTAAATTGATAAACAAACACGGACAATTTACTAACGACTCGAGATAGGTAAATGAATTTTTTACCTTCTTTTTCTTCTATGTACATTGTCCCTTCAGTACGTTGGTGATCATGGCTCTCCACAATTTCCTGTCCTTTATAGCCGTTAGTAAATTTTGTCTTTTCGCTAATTCTCCGAAACGCTGTTCTGTCAACCATTTTACACGGCCTCTGGAAACTGAAGATTCGACAGCCCCAGTCCATATACATTAGCAATAATCCATTTTTTGTAAAGATAGAGCATGGCCGGTAAAGTCAAGTACTTATTGAAAAGGCACAAGGAACAGACCATTTTTCCAGCATCTTTAACGACGTATCGTATATATGATTTTTACTTGTGGTCGAGAATGAGCTTGAGTTCCAATAGACGTCCCGGGAGACTTATTGAGAGAACAACCTTTCAAATGCGCTAATATTCTTTATAGAGAAAATAAATATAGTCAATTTGACGCGAGATAAGTAAATGAATTTTTTATCTTCTTTTTTTTTTTGTGTACCGTATCCCTTCAGGTCGTTGGTGATCATGGCTCTCCACAATGTCCTCTTCTTTATAGCCCTTAGTAAATTTTGTCTTTTTACTACTTATCCTAAACGCTATTCTGCCAACAATTTACACAACATTGTTACGTAGGTTATACGATGCTTACCCCCGTTTCTGTTTGCCTTTACTGTCTTATCAGTGTCATTGGCAATCGCGGCTCTCCCCAATTTCCAGTCCTTTGTACCTCTTAATAAATTTGGTCTCTTTGCTATCACTACTAAACCTTTTTCTACCAACCATTTACACAAGCTCGCCATATCTATTACAACGTTTCGGGCGTATTACGCCACGGCCTTCTCCAGGTTGGTGGAACGTCGAACTGAACCCTTCATATCGCTCACTGGGGTAGACTGTTCAAGTTCCACGTGCCATGTTTAATGGATGTCACTTGAGGACACATGGCACAGTGGATAAAGGCGTTTGTTAGTACAAGTGACAGGACCCAAAGAGTGTGAGTTCAATACCAGGTTAAGTCAGTGGAGATCTTGGAGAAGGGAATGAACAGGAGATAGCTGATAACTGACATCCATTAAACATGGCACGTAGAACTAGAACATTCTACCCGAGTGAGCGAAATAAAGGGTTCAATTCGACATTCCAACCACCTGAAGAAGGCAGGAGCGTACAACGGGCGAAACATTGTAATAAATATGGCGACAAAGATGAGTACAATAGTCCAAATAATGTAAATAATGTACATAATACCTCATCTCAGAAATATAGACAGATATTAAAATTTATGACAAATAGTTGGATTTTTCTTTAACGATAGTTCACCCAATACATTGCCATGTATCGCTTAATAAATTTTGTTTCCCTGTTTTTTCTCCTAAGCCCTGTTCCATCATCCATTTACTCAAGCTCACTAAATAGTTTTATGCACTATTTTCCTTTGTCTCTGTTGTCCTCTGTCTCGTCAGTATTGGACAATGGCTATCCACAAGCTCTTAATAAATTTTGTCTCCCTGTTATTACTCCTAAGCCCTGTTCCACCATCCATTTACTCAAGCTCACTAAGTATGTTATGCATTGTTTTTCTTTGTCTCTCTTGCCTTCAATCTATACTGTGTGTATCAAATTTTCTAAGTCTTCTTTCCTAATTATGTGCTCGAGAAACCTCAACTGTCTTTTCCTCAGGTTAAGTATAATTTTTTTTTGTTTCTATATTCTTAAACAATTCAAGATTAAATAATCACAATATATATTTTATAGACATTTTAATTGTGTTTTTATTATACTACTAACAACTATATATAACGATGTCTTTTAAAATAATTGATTTCGGAAGAGTTTAAAAATTGTTCAGGTACATTTAAATTTCTTTTTTCCTGAAAGTTTCTGGACAATGGTGAAAATAAGTCAGTCTGGAACCCTGATCTGAGATGAAGAATGGAACGAATTTTTTTTTTAAATCCTGCGGGTGACAAAACGAATTGTAGAAACAGAGAGTTAAAAATCTTTGGACAAAAGAACTCAAATTTCAAGAATAAAAATAAATTGTTGGTGATGAATCTAGATTTTGTGCTTAAGGATTGGCGGGGTCCCAAAAGTAAGATAGATTAAATTTGTCTCATTTGTGAAACCTAGCTCGGGTGTAAATAGCCGTTGGCTGCACTTAATGTTTGCTCCTTACTTACATTTTCTAAATTTAACTGCTTTCATCTTAGATTATACCAAGCATCGTACTTTGGTAATGTATCATATCTAACGTCTGTGGAAAGGAAGTCCTCCCACTCCTGTAGTTATACATTTCTTAAAGATCCTCTCTCCGCCCCCATTAATTCTTCGATCGGTTAACTAGTAAATTGCGTATTGCGTCAAATTCTTTGTCTTCGTTGTAGACAGTCTTTCCAGGTGAAGTCATCCGGTTCCTATCATGACAGATAGATGCTCGTTTGGTTAACCAACATCCTACCACCGTGGGTGTAGATAAATACCATCATAGTGCACACTTCGGGTTGGGATCTACGTGTAGTATCTGTTCTCTCTCCAACTTGAAATTATGATCGAATCCTGGTCCCGATGATTCCAAGCCTACGATAGCACCTCCTGCATTACACTAAACAGTGTGGGGTTGATGGAATACTAACGCCAGCCTGACAGTGAACGCAGGAATTGGTCAGTTTTCGTCCTTGGCTCAAATTTACACGTGTGGTCACCCTACGTTAAACTGATATCGTGTCACTTCCTACCACCATGCGGGGAAGACAAAAAAACACCGTCACTGCGCACGATCCTCGGGCTGGGATCAAAGTGTAACATCTTTTCTCCTCAGGCAGTACACGCAGGGCGAGTGTAAAGGGTCTCGTTGCACCCCCACCGAATGTATCTATAATATGCACCCCCCAGTTCTATGATACGGAGCCCCAACTCTACTAAATCTCAATTTTCCTAAGGTAATTTTCATATAAAATAAACATTTTATAAAAAGGAAACTTATACCTAAAACAGTTGCGGTTTCTGGAGCACATAACGTGTTTTTCTGGCTTTTATATTCTTATCAATCAACAATTAAAAACCAACACAAAGACTTAAAGGGAGTTAACCAATGTCTAACTAAATACAAGGGAGATGATCTAAGATTTGTAAAGCAGACCATGTAAATATCTAGTATATCTACCGTTCCCCTTTAGGAATATCTCTAATGATTTAGGTAACTTTTTTATACGAAATAATTAAATCTCCTAAACCTTTTATTGTAACCTAACTATGTACAATAACGGATTATATGCAAAATAAGTGAACAATTTAATTAGAAAAATTTTAAATAAATGCGATATGTCTGAATACAAATTAGAGACACATCATAATAGGTCATTCCATCTTAAATAAATCAATAATGTTTTTTGATAATTTTTAACATGAACTTGAGATTTTTCTTGTAAATGATTTAACACATTCGACATTATGGTTTGGTTTGGCTTTTGTTTTACGGCATATCAACCTCAATGGGTCATTTAATGCCGACAACTTTTTTTTTCCTGGTAATATTTTTGTTTTGTCAAAAGTCTATTTCTGTTAATATTTTTCCCTCAAAAATGTATAGCAGGTAATATTATTTTCAAAAACGTATAGCTGGTAATATTATTTTTTCAAAAACGTATATCTGAAAATTTATTTCTGGTAAGAATTTTTACAAAGTATTTCTGGCATTAAAACATATTTTTACACTTTTATAATGCTTTTTACCTCAGTTTCGGGGTTAACTATTTGCCCATAGCTGGGACCCTAACAGATGCTACACCCACCCCGGGTCAGGGTGGACCTGGAAACACCAGCAATTAAGAGGAGGTTCCACGCTCCTCAAAACTTCCTGGTCAGAGGCCTTGCTGTGGGACGTAGTTTATCGTCTTACCCAGGATGCGGATGTAGCTTATCGTCATACCCAGGACGCGGATGTAGCTTATCGTCATACCCAAAATGCGGATGTAGTTTATCGTCTTACCCAGGACGCGGATGTAGTTTATCGTCATACCCAGGACGCGGATGCAGTTTATCGTCTTACCCAGGACGCGGATAGAGTTTATCATCATACCCAAGACGCGGATGTAGTTTATCGTCATACCCAAGACGCGGATGTACTTTATCGTCGTACCCAGGACGCGGATGTAGTTTATCGTCTTACTCAGGACGCGGATGTAGTTTATCATCATACCCAGGACGCGGATGTAGTTTATCGTCATACCCAGGACGCGGATGCAATTTATCGTCATACCCAGGACGCGGATGCAGTTTATCGTCATACCCAGGACGCGGATGTAGTTTATCGACTTACCCAGGACGCGGATGTAGTTTATCGTCTTACCCAGGATGCTCGGCATTGTGGATAAAAAAAATGATGAATTTTAAATCATGTTCTTTCGAAACTTAGCATAAGCAAAACAAATTGAAAATGACATCAAAATCCGCAAAAATGTTTCATCCTTTAAATTTCCTTACAATATCCTTTGTTTTTAATCGTCAGTTCTGCTTAGTTTCACTTCTAACGTATATAAATATAGGTAGAAAAAAGCCAATGTTGATAAGATATCATCGGTCACAAAGCACTTCCCGGGGCCCAATTCAGACGCACACCCCTCGGTCGGGGCTTCGGCGGTAGTATGCACCAACCCTGAGTACACTTTTCATAATGAAAGCAACTTGGTCCTAGCTATTTCCACCCTAAGGTGGCATCGCCCCTATTGAACTAAATCAGGAGAGTGGGTGGATATCGGTGATAGTGGTCGCGAGGACTGGATAATTTTTATCCTTGACCCATATGTACATGTAAGGGAACCCCACGTGAAACCAACCATGTGTTACATTCTACCAAAGAGCGTGTGAAAATAAGAAAGAACAAGAAAAGCGGAAAGAAAACCAGGTGAAAGGAAAAAATAGACAAATATACTTATATAGAGAGTGGAAACGGATGGAGACGAAAGAAAGACTAAGAGACTGGTTAGATATCAAGAAACAATAAGCAAAATATTGATAAGTAAGGATGCCAAAACCGTAAGAATTGTGAGCAAATTTTAACAAACATAACCGCAGAACAACGATGTGTAATAAAAAATGTTTTTCCTCTTCTTGACGCTGTATACTCGCTCGGTAAGTTTTATTGTTTTAAAAGGCTATTTGTAAATTTAACTAAAAATTAAACATATGTAATTGAATTAATACGTTTTTTCTCTTGAATGGCAACAAAAGTAATAATACTATTTATTTACTAGATTATTTATTTACAAGGATCCAAGATTATAAGATTATAAAAATATGGGAACGAACTACGATGATATTTTCATTATTTAACATATAAAGTTATAAATATGAAAACATTTTTTATTCATAAATTTATTTAAAAAAAATATCTATCAATAAGAGAAAAAATGAAATAAACACGTAATTAAGTGTAACTGCAATTATAAATTTTGAAAAAATACATTTTTGGACATTTATTTGCTCTTGTCACATAAATTCACTAAAATAAGATTTGAATATTTTTTTCTCGAGTTCTGACAACAAAGATGTTAAACACTATTCATTTATTAGTTTGCCAATTTATTCTTACCAATAAACAGAGTTTAACAAACGTACCCCAAAAATCGTTCTACCGTTGTTATTTTTTTTTTTTTTTTTTTTTGTGGGTTCATTTGTTGAAATTTACCGAATTATGATGAATTAAAATTCTGTATGGAGCAAAAGAAACGTATTTGTATACGCAACTAACCCATGTTTACTCTATGCCTTTCTATTCGTGAACCCAGGTCGGATCCGTCCAGATATGATCATTTCATCGGCGATATTTTGGTTACCAAAACGAGCTTTTGATTAGTAAATGTTGATTGGCTACTTTGTCAAGAGAGTCTACTGAGAGCAACCTTTTAGAGTATGTATATGAAAAGATTGAAAGATGACCCGAGATGAAAAGGTATAAAAAATTGCGATACATTATAGAAAGACAGAGCCAAAAAAAAGATAAAATTGAAAGATAAAAGATGCAGGAGAAAATGTTTGTATTGTGGGAACGTTGGATTAACCAGCGTGTTCCATTTTAGATCAGGGACGGCTAAACACGTCAAGCTGCAACATTGATGCACACGCAGAGAATTTAGGATTCAGAGATTGTCCAATGTCTCATAGATTATCCAGTTGATGATACTAACACTTTTTATATATGACTGTTTCAATATTCTAAGTGTTCCATGTCGTCTTTCCACGTTAAGATTCTTGAACCTTTTTTGATTCTAGACGACAACATTCTCATTGCAAACAAAAGGATTTTCTTTATTCTTTAAAGGTTTTTTGAACTATTTCACCCAAGCAAAGCAGTAAAGTCACGAAGAGACACGAAATATTACTGAGTGTGAAAGAATAAGAAAAAAGAGAAACATTATGAAGAAGCGAGATTAATAAGAAGAGTAATCAGGAAGACAGTAGATAACGATTGGCATTGCATTTACATTTTTAAAAATCAAAGTTGACTGGAAAGCATGGAGCCGGGAGTGTGTTCCACAATTGAGAAGTGTGAGGAAAGAAACTGTTAACTTAGATTACATCAAACCAATTCAATTGTAAATTGATGAAACTTTTTTGCTAGTCTAATACTGCACTTCAATTCATCAAGTCTAGGTACCATAGACAAGAGTTCTTTCAAACAGTTACCATGAAAGTATTTATAGAAAAGGTCCAGGGAAGTTACATTGCGGTGGTGGGACGGTGAATAAAACCGAGGCGCCAGGTCAGGACCAATAACATTGCTGATTCTTCTTTGGATTTTATCAAGGATCTCTAGATATACAGCAGGAGCACCGGACCAGATGTGGCCGCAATATTCAAAGCATGGACGAATGGGAGCCTTATATAAAATAGATTCAGGGCCTAAAAATTGTCTAGAATAACATAGTGAACAAATTTTCTTAGCAACACACCTAGCAATTGATTCAGTATAATCTTTCCACCTCATGTCAACCGAGAATGTCAGCCCAAGAAGGCGCAACGATTTACTGTCATGCAGGTTAGTATTGGTCATGCTGATGGGAAGCAGGAAGAGGTGTTTCCAGGTGATTGATAGAGAGAGGTTTCGTTTTGGAGGTGTTAAAAATAACAAACCATTCCTTGCCCCCAGTTAACAACAGACTGTAGGTCATTATTGAGATCAGCTGCCAATTTGACCTTATCGAACTGATCAGACTTACTATCAAGACAGGAGTAAATGTGTCATCAGCATCGATTCCAAGTTGAGAAGTGATGTCATCAAGAAGAAAATTAAAAACAAAGTAGTTCCAAGAACAGATGCATTAATACAAAAATTCAAGAGGAGAGGCCGTTCAGGACAACTTTCATTTCGCGGTTTAATTAGACTGCTTCAGTTCAAAGATACGTCCGGAAATACCATAGCCTTTCAACTTATGAAGAAGACCGGTATGTCAAACCCTGTCAAACGCTTTCGAGATGTACCCAGAGTAGGCTAACCTACATTAACCTAATCTGTCTCTAGTGCTTCATTTTTAGGAGGTGGAGGCGGTAATGGGGTGGGAGTTACCTCGTTTTTATTAGTAATTCTGTTTTATTGTTTAATATTCTAAACACAGCAACGACTCTCTTTGATAAAGTTTGATTGAATTACTGGTCGTTTAAGAGGATTTACACGCCATGTTGCTTTTCAACATTAACCCCCGCTTCTTTATGTTCTACTTAAGTTTTGTAACACTAAAAAGTATTTGTACATCCCTTATTCCTTTTTTGCAAGTGAAAAGTGTCTCCGAATCCTTGTGGGTTAATAATTATTTTCCACCCTACAACCTCTTTCCCCACAGACGAAACGACTCAAGCCTGTCGCTATTTCCATGGAAAGTGTCCAGACGAATTGCATTCCTTAGTTCCACCAGTTCTAACCTTCATGGTTAAGACCGCCATGCCACGCACATTCTAACGAGTCACCTTTATTTCCTTCGTATTCCTCTGGTGAGATGTAAGTTCCCCTCAAGCAACCTCTTTCCACGAACCGCTGCTTTGTGGAACCGCTGATTAACATTTCAAGTTTAGGGTTAACCGTTATCTTCCCCACATATCCCCCCAAACTATACTTCTTCTTTGTAACCCTCTACCTCGGGTTGCTTTTTGGGGCCTTGTACAAGGTGAAAATCATTGTAAATAAAAAAAGAACTAATCCTTATTTTTATAACATTTAGATGAATACATGGTTGAACAACTAAGAGATAAGAGAAAGGATGAGATACATTCAAAAGGTAAAATGATGGGTAGATCAGTTTTAAACACCTGTGGACTCTTTACGGGTCCAACTGCCTGATTTAATTTCAGTTAAAGAATTGTTTTATGATGTGTAGTTAAATGATGTTCTAGTCCTCCGACGCCGTTTGTACAACACTGAATGCTCCTTCTCGAGAAACCATTCTCGAATCACCAACGTAAAAAATTGCTAATATTTATTGCGTACTAGAAGCCCTGCCCAGCTGGTCGATCAGAAAAAGCGTTCAAGCGGAAAGAAGCAAAAACAGCATCATGTTTAGATGTAATAGAGCCTACCTTCTTCAATTACTTTAAAGTACTTTCATTAAAAAAAAAAAAACATTTTGAATTAATGCAGAATCATAACAGTAGTAGTCTGTATTTATTCAATCGAAGTTAGCCGAGGACATGAAGTGGGAAACAGGCAACATGAAGACCCACTTCAGACCATAATTATTTTAACGTTTTTGAAATTCAATTTGTCACTGTGCTACCAGGAATGTAAAAGAGGATACATTTATAAAGCAATTGTTAAGTTTGATGAAAATTGGTTGAAAGATCAACGAAAAATAAGAAAGAAACCACTAAAAATCGCCATTTTCGCTATTTACATGGGTTTTCACTATATGGTTGGACTCAATTATCAAGTTAAATGACTGTTAAACAATCAACTTATTGTTTGCTACAGTTGAGTGAAGTTTGTATTAGACTGCTTGAAAACTGATGTAGTTTTTACTTTAAAATTTATGTTGAAATCGATTTGTGTTGAAATCGATTTTTCGTTATTCCCGGTTTTTCGCTAAACGTAGTGGCTTAGAAATAAAAGTGATGTATCGTTGAGCTCGTCATGATGTAAGTAACCTACATAGAGAGTTTGAACGAAATCGAAGGAAAAAAGTTGAATTTATCGATTTTTGACCGGCTTTATCGATTATTGATTTTTTTTTTAATTATCGATTTTTACGCTAAGAACTTATCTTTTACATTGTACAATGTATGCGCCAAGTTTGGTCAAAATCGGTTGGATGGATCTCGAGTGAAAAGGTATCACACACACAGACACCTTGTTTTTAAATATATATATATATATATATATATATATATATATATATATATATATATATATATATATATATACATATATATATATATATATATATATATAATTGTGGCCCAAGGCCTAAATGTTGAGGCTGGTCAACACTATCTTATTCCTAGCTAATCAGATTTACGACCCATTCATTCATTACAATTTACACATTCCCCACAAAAACTCATCCGCCATCATTCAATCCCACATATACCACAATACTCCCCCCCCAAACACAGGAAACCAAAACACCCCATGTCAAAGATTTCTTTGAGTATAAAATTATAAATCAAAATTTATCGATGGTAAGAAATGATCGGGGGTGGGGATGAACTCGAAAACAAACTAAAATATGACAAAACAAACTAAAGATAACTGATGTTAGCCCAACCCTCAAATAATAATAAGAGAAGCTGCTATATTCTGTCTTCAAACAAAATCAAGAGGTTATCTCGCTAAGGGAGAGGGAAGGATAAAATAAATACAGCCATGGAAAAAACTGATCCATTCGAGATGAAAAAGGGGCCAAAAACAAATTGGGGAGGTTGGGAATCTTGACTTGGATCATAACCAAAGAGAAAGCCAGGAACAGGCCAGGAACGACACTTACTCACATTAAATAGGTACACAAGAAAAGTCTATCCTAACTAATCGCCAGGTACCCGAAAACTCAGGGTTGCTGAGGCAATCCGACGCTGGAACCCAGGACCAAAAAGAGCGCAACTCGACTGCCGACAAGCCGATCCCCCCACAAAGAGTATCTTTCGCGAAACCACTGATTCCGGATACAGGACCCTCCTAGGCCGAGAAAGGTCACTGAAATCATCTTCAAGGCCGCTCGACACTCGAGTAGGAAACTCGACCGCATCCAGGACTTACGAAGGCGCTCAGCACTATGAACGCGAGAAGTGATAGTAAGGCGAGTGAAAGCGGCCCTCACTCTCCCCTCCAACATCGAGTCCTCTGTCAAAGAGCGGCGTAGGAAAGCCAACCCGATTCGTGCCGGTGATTCTCCAAGTGCGGCATTAACGGACGTTGGGCACTGACATCTCTGTCGACGTGATGCTTGCGACCACACCACAAGAGAGAGGAAGTACAGACAACCGGTAATGAGAGGAAAGACGTAAGTGGCATACGCCTCAGCCCTACCCTTCAAGGACAACCGCTTTCGGAGCCAAGACGCGACGGCCGCTTCGACCTTTGCCAGTACTTCTGACCAATTTTTCTCCAGCTGGAGTCCTGGCCCGAACTACGAGAATAGAGACAGGACGTCAATCCAACCAAAGGGCCCCGGAAGATCGACCCCCTTCCAAGCACCTAACCGCAATCCGAAATACTTGTCACGGTTAATTTTGGCCCCCGCGACATTTTCTTACAGTTCAAGCGAATTCAGCATCACCTCAATGTCTCTGCAGGATGACACGAAAGTGGATACGTCATCGGCGTACGCGGAAACCTGGCTCGAGCCACACCAGTGACCCAGGGTAGGACTGTCGGCGAAGGAGAGGCTCCAAAGCGTAAAATAGGGGCGACATCGGGAAACCCTGAGACAGCGCAAAAGCGCGCGACCGCTTTCCATTCACCTGTACCCCAGCACTGGAGGAGAAATACAATAGGCTTATCCACTTGTAGAATACGATTTCGATTCCAGCGGCCTACAGTAGAGCAGCCAGGTAGCGATGGTCGACCTTATCAAACGCATTGGACTGATCCAAATTGATCAGCGCGGTTTGCTAGTCATCTTTTATACCCTTATTCCCTTTTACATACGATTCTTACTTTATTCTCAGGGCTTCACAGTATTTGGCATAGTTTTGAGGCCTGTCATCACCCCAAGTCGATTTTTTTGACGGTGACGTATTTTCCTATTTGCACCGCTTCCAAATTTGCCGCCATGGTGGACCGGCCCGGTCCAACCAAGGCAGAATAATTATAAAATTTCACCTTATATTTTCAAGCGCTTTGCCAAAATGGAAAGAAAAAATGAAACGAAAAGAATAAAGTCTCTAGACGAAGAAAGGCGACTTAAAGTCGCGAACGGGCGAAAAAACATATAAAAAGGAAACTCAAACATGGCGTGAAAAAATTAAAACGAATTAAAGTCAACAATTAAACACGTGAAACGGATTAAGCTAGCAACAAAATAAAACGACTTAAATTCATGGAAAGTTGACACACAAAAAGAAATATACTAAAGAAAAAGAAAAGTTCGGCTTACAAAAAAGGGGACCCCAAAAAAAAACAAGTAAAACGAAGAAATTTTTTTTTAAAAAAGGATATCAAACAAAAAAGGAAAATCAATGAAAAACTGAAAATAAAATGAAAAAGTTCAAAACGTTTCACGGATAATAGAAAGAAAAACGAAAAATAAAATGATTAACTTAACGTCAATTCACAGTTCGTCAAAAATTCTTGTCAAGCAAAACTTAGCTGGACTAGAAAAATCCCACGCAATTCGCCAACGTAAAAATCGCTACGATATTTATTATAAAAATGTTCAAATACGCCACATGGTCAAAACTGGGATGAGGGAGGCTGATCTTCACCTGTCTTATCACTTATTGACCCAAATGTCCTTGCATTGCTCCTTTCATCAAAACATCTCATCCACACAAAATTGCCATACACATTAACCACAATGCCACATTCACTTTAAGAAATCCTACCTAATCCCCATATGTACAGTTTTTGTAGAGGGCTGGGTTGATAAACATCTAAGAATAAATATCCCAATGTTCATGATAGAAAAACTATCTGCACAGCTAAACAAAAATAATGTTGGTAACAGGTACCCCACAGTCTAATTATGGCAGAGATAACAGTTAAAGGGGCGAACAATATTGCGGGGTTTATAAAATGATTTCCATGCACCCGTTCTGCAATCATTTGCACTAGCACTCACACATTTAGACACAATAACAATTACTAAAGCTCACATTCGAAAACGAGAATCATCCCACAGTTTAACGAGAGAACTGCAATCCCTGTTACCTAAATGGGGAGAAGAAATAAACCAAAGAAAAAAGAAAAAGGGGGGGGCATAAAATAAAGAGGCCGATGACCATACATACCTTAGCTAAGTTAAATCCAGCAATTTGAACAAAAAGAAAAACGACTTACACTAACCTAACACTAAATGACAAATGTTTAATCTAGGCGAGCAATATCCTTATTTCTATGTCACTGTGTGGATACATACATACAAAAAATACAAATCACATACAATGCCAAGCATTCATTGGTTAATAAATCACTACTACATTATCTACAGGCAATTTACAAATCTCAGTAATGCGACAATTTTGTAATCGCTCTATTTTTAAGTAGCCAATTTTGTGCACTTTTGGGAGAAGCGGATCACTTTCTTAAGTCTCCCCAAAGCTCGCTCGCTGATTAGTCGATGCCAACCAATCAGATCGTTTGCACGTGAAGAATAATTCTTCCCGCGCAACGATTGGAAGCCTATAGTCGCTTAATAAAGCCAAGATTTTTCTATTCCCAACTAGTGAGATTTCAACTTCCAAACGAATCCACGATAGTTGTGTGACGGTCTTATCCTTTGGTAACGGCACCAATTGTGACGGTCTGGCCGCGGCCCGGTTGTGACTTCCTGGTCCCGTCGCCAATTGTGACGTCCTGCACATGTGGCAGCTGCTGATCCAGGGTGTTGTCTTGGTAGCGGCGCCACTTGAGACGCTGACCCCGAGTGGGTGGTGTGATTTTGCAACCACCTCACCGTATGTGAGTCAGTCTAACCCTGGGACACCCGCTGAAGTCCTGATCGCGACGACAGATGTGACACTCTAACCCTGCTGGTTACCACGGCATCGGATGTGAGGTTCTAACTCTTGTCTTGGTCGCGGATGATGTCTGGTTAGATACAGCATCATCCTTGTCGTCCCCAGCTCGCCTCCAAACCGAAGCAACTACTTTGATCTCGGTCCAACCTACCCACGTTGTGATTTGATTTTAGGTTGACGAGATCAATCAGGCGTCGGGCCGTAGTGCGAGCCGAATCCGGGTCAAGGGTGATGCTGCACAAATGAATATAGAAGAAAATAAAGGAACAATTCAAGGAGTTCAAATGTTGCTAAGGAATAACAATTTACTTTCTTTGTTGGATACAGTGGTACGTCTCTCTCTCCCAGCCCACGTCTATGGATTGTGACACTTCCGCATTTCTTAGCGAGTTTTAGTATCTTAAGTTATGTTTCAGTAAACGGCCTTTGGTATCTTCAATCGATGTTTGCTAAAACTGGCCTTGGTATCTTCAATCGATGTTTGTTAACTGGCCTTGGTATCTTCAATCGACGTTTGTCAACTGGCTTTGGTGGAAAAATCTAAGTCGGACTTCACTGAACTGTTCTTGGCTAGAAGTCTAAGTCGAAAGGCGTGGAATTCGTGCGGCCACCTGCTGCGAGGCTTATTCTTAACTGCCAACTGCCGAACTCTGGAACTGGTACTGGACTGGACTTTCTGGCCGCCCAGGGACGTTCGTTTATATGGACGTCGACCAAAACCCGGTGTGGGGCCAGACGCGCTCTGGGTCCCTCGATAATTTCAAATCCCCAATAAGGATTTTCTTTGTTTTCTGACAGGAAAATCTATCACTTTCTATTGTTGGAAATCTATCGTGCTTTGTTCAGAGGGGTTCTCCCCCTTTCATGAGGAGAGGTCGGAGGAGAACTACCCTCCTAGGACTGTTCCTCTTCATACCCACACTCTTCGAGAGGCGTCAACAACAATTCCCTTCCCTCTCGTATCCTCACCTTCCGTGAGGAAAGGTCGGAGGAGAATTATCCTCCTAAGACTCTTTCTTTCTCACATTGGTACCTCACACTAACCTCCTCGTGGGCGTCAACAAGTTTCTCCTTCTTTACCATGTTTCTCACCTCTGCCTACCACTTCATGCTACCCTGGTGTGGGTATGGCTAGGCTGGTATTGGCTTACATTGACACTCCAAGGGAAAAGAAAAGAAAGAAAAAGAATTATCCTTTTTCTGCGTCATCCAAAAAAAAAATCTCTATGAACGCCACATGGCCATAACTAAAAAACAGATCCCTTTCTGTTATCAACAGAATTCTTCTAGACCTCCCAGAGTGTGCCCGCAGAATTATTTTTATCTTATTCTGGTCATCATCCAGCACATTTATTGCTGACTTTTCAACTATTCTAATCAACCCTTAACTGGGTAGTTTTCATTTGACGAACAAAATCTTTTCTTTTCCTTATTGTTTCAACCGTCAGGTGACCATTTCTGGTGACAAAAATCCTTCGTCGTATACACAGTCTTTGTCCATATCAATGTTTTTGGTTTCGCTTAATTCGATCAATTCCGTCTTCCTTGTTAATAGAATCTCGCCGACGCCGCCTCTACAGACGCGGCCGACCGACATTCGGAACCTGGAGTGCAAGGTACACGTGTGGCCAAAACCGCTGTTCTTATCAGGATATTAGTTAATGTTGACAGAACTGAGATCCGCTTTTCTACGACTTTCTGTTTTCTGGCGAGAAAGGAATAACAATCATATTCCGCCCCGCAAATGAAAACAAAATAAAAAAAATCTTTTACCCATTCTTTGTTTGTAAAAAGAAACAAATAATGTTGCTCAGTATGTCTTTCGATCTATCTATTGCTTTAGTAATTCCCGTTATTAATTTCTGTGATTAATTAATTAATCAATTAACCACTGTAGCTAAATAGTGTCACAGTTGAAACCATGCGCCAACTTTCTCACTCACACACACCACTCACATGCTGAACATACCTTGTACACACTCACATAAACTTTTCTTACACAACAATATATTTCAAGAACAATCATTACAAGAGACTCTCATAAACATTCTTCCCGTGAACTTTGGAACACTAAAATAACAGTTAAAGAGAGACATCTCTTGGTTAATTCAATCTTTTCTTACTTAAATACATGCTTTCCTCCACATCGTTGTTTGATATTGTACATCTTGTTAAATACATATTTTATGTGTAACACTGTCTTTTGGTTATCTTTTTCTGTGTGAGCCTTGTTTCCTAATCTAAAATTAAATTAATGTGGTGAAGTCCGCCACATCACCTCCAGATATCAGTCTAAGTTAGCCCCTCTCAAGCGAATCAAACGCGAAACACTCAACCACATTTCGACGAATTTTAATGAAGAGAGTCGCCTCCCTTCCGCTCTAATTTTGACTTTAAGCTGGTGCTTAACGAACAAAAATAGTTGAGAAGAGGGAAACTTCTCACCTCCATAAAATTCCTTCTGTAGCGTCGTCCAAATCACGACTCTCATAATGTCAAGTAACCACAAGAACACAGCGTTCGTTCCTCTTCAGCTGCGGAACGGCATTGCTAGAAACGGAACTGACTTCGAAGACAATGAACTTACCGATAAGAATGTGAACCATGTAACCTTCAATCAGTTCGCACAACGGTTGTACGACGCTACAGTGCCCCAAGGACTCAACCACCCCCACCACAACGCACGCATGCACGCACTTGGGCGAAACTGCCAGCCTCGCTGCATACAGCTTTTGCCGACCCAGAGAGCATTATGCAACACCAGCCAGGTGAGTTATGCCTCGTCGTTATTGAGACACCGCCACCCGGACGTCCAAGACAACAGAGAGCTAAACTCCTCCGTCAAACAGAGCTCATCCCTTAGAGAATCTCGAGCGGTCCCCTGCACTAACATATATATAATGCATTAGGGGACAATAGTCGCGTGTCAGAGATGCCTTCTTTAACCCGTGTGATGTCGACACTCGCGATAGAAGGAGCACTGTCTGAAGAGTAAGACTCGAACCAATAAAATTAGCTCGGCGCACGGGAGTGGAAGTACCGAGAGCCGGTAAATAAGGGTGGGGTAGATGTTCGAGGCGCACATTTCCGCCCTCCCGTTTAAGGAAACCCTCCTCCCAGTCCACAGACAAACTGCAGCCTCGGCCTTTTCTCGGACTTCCAACCAATTCTTCTCCAACTGGAGGTCGGGGCCAAACCAGACGCCGAGTATCTTGACAGGTGCGTCTGTCCATTTGAATGGTCCAGGAAGAGAAACTCCCTTCCACACACCCAACCACAGGCCCAGTGTTCGCACCATTCCATGTAGGACCGGATTCGCCTTTAACTTGCGAAGGAAGGGCTCCAACACAAGAATGTATTGAATCGGCGAACGCGGGCAACCTTGACGAATTGATCTGGACAACATGAAAGGTTTTAACCTAACGCCATTCACTTACGCCATTCACTTCCGCCATCGCAGAGGGGGATCGATACAAGAGATGGATCCAGGATCGAAAGTACGGCCTGAAGCCGTCGGACTCGCGGACAGCCCCGAGAAATCGATGGTCAACTTTATAAAATGCCTTGGACTGATTTAAATTGTTCAGCGAAACCTCACTAGCGACTTGTTCTACGATCAAGCGTACCAGATGAATATTGTCCTGAATAGTCCGACCTTTCTCAGCGCATGCCTGCTCGGAGCCAATCAGACTGGGCAGGGCAGCCTTCAAACGGTTGGCTAAGACCTTGGCCAAAACCTTTAACTCTGTATTCAACGTAGTTAAGGGCCGAAAATTATTTATCCTATCCTCTCCGTGTTTATTCTTGCAAAGCAACTTCATCAGACACCTCTGGTGGAGCGTTCGAGAATACTCCCGTTCTTAATCCATTAATACCAGTTCCAGCAGGAAGGATAAGCACGTGCGACTGCCTCAAGTACACCTCATAGGGGAGACCATTGATACCCGGAGTCTTGTCTCGACCGACAGGCTTCAACGCATCCCAGATTTTCTCCTCTGTGATCGGACCTTCGCACCCAGCCGCTTCAGTCGCCTCGAGGTGAGGTAAGTCAGCCAAACAGGTGTCGAACCGAGTCGGGCTCAGACCAGGCTCCCTGGAAAAAAGACCCTTAAAATAAGATCGGAAAGACTCACATAAGCCATCGTTTGTACTCACGGTACGCCCATCTGGCAATGTGACGCTAGCGATATATCGATCTGCGATACTTCGAATTTCTTCAGCTCGCATTTCAGCGGCCATATTTGTTTCCTCGGAAGACATCCTTTTTAATCTAGCCCTAACTACCAGAGATTGATTCTTCTTTATGATCATGGAGGCTAACTCCGCCTCAGCTGCCGCTATTTCCCCATTATCTCCAGATTTTATAGCCCCTTCTACTCTAGATTCTTGTGCCGTTTGCTCTGCTAATATAAGTCGGTGGAGTCGCTTACTATAATGAGTAGAAAACGACCTAATGGTAGCCTTTAGGTGAGCCCACCACTTAAACCCAACTACAGAGCTTATAAATTACCTCACTGGGCTTAGTAAAAGCTGGTCCTGATAATCCTTCTCGTCGAACAATGATGAGTTGAATTTCTAGTAGCCAGCCATGCTAATCCTAAGTTTATCTAAGTTTAGACAAACCTATGGTCCGAATAAACTTGGACAGCCTAGGAGCCCTAAGTCGACTCTCCTAAGACTCCTAAGACTCGGTCAATGTAGTTTGTACGCAACATCGAAACCGAGCTGCCTCTATTAGTCCAAGTACAAACTATCTCCCGGGGGAATTCGTGCGATTTATATCAGGATCGAAGACGGCATTTCAGTCACCCGCTAAAATTACCCGACGAGATGTCGTCAGAAACGGATCGATCCGTCGAAGAAGGGCGGTCCGTTCCCTGGAGTCATTGGGCGCATCAACCGCAATGAGACGAAATGACCCATCTTTTATGGCAGCGTCCACGACACAAAGCCTGCCCTCCAGATCCGCGAAGACAAGCGTACATACAACATTCAAAGAACGGTTCACCAGCTAGCCACCACCCACCATAGAACGGCCATCATAATATGCTGAAAAGTGTTAAAACCTCTTCGCCAATATATCATCATGGTCGACAGAATAGAAACGAGTCTCTTGTACAACGCATATATCCACTCCCAGGCGCTGAAAGTCAAGATTGAGTATCGCCCTGAGAGACTCCGACTTCAGCCCCAGGACATTCAGACTAGCTTAAAAGTCTTGTCAGATATAATAGGGTTGGCCGTCTGCCTTAAACATTGCCGCGGTGAGGATACCAACGGCCTCGCCCATTGACCTTTGGCCCATTTCAGTCTTTATGCGACCATCAATCGCGAGACCCCCGATATCCCACGGAAAAGTTAGCATAAGAGCTCTATGCAGGGAGAGGTGAACAAAAACAGGGACACTACCTGAGCAGAATTGTCCCAGCTTCTTACTTTCCTCAGTCTCCCAAATTGCCAAGAGGGGGCGTCATGTCAAGGCATTTGGCAGTCTCTTCAACGATCGCCCATGTCTGCCAGGACCCCGAGCCAGTTCTGATAACAGTAAGAACCCGCTTAGCTTCCTGAAGATTCCGCGGTTTCTCTATGTTCTTTTCGCCAAATCTTTTTATTGACAGCAAGTTTTTCAAAACATGAATCCTGTTGTTGTAGCTTTTTGCTCTTTCTTTTTGCCTATGCCTCTTGTGGGTTTGTTGGAAGAGGAAATTGGGCAGGAGCGAAAGATAGTGATGCACAGAGAATAGGCACCTTTTTAAGGGGGAAAATATTCAAGGGGTGGGGGTCAATGACCTAATCACTGCGTGAAAGATTTTCATATGTGATGGTGAAGATGGGGAAGAGGCTGAGAAGCATGGCATCCCCACTGGTCCATGTTGATCTTTTTTGCCAGGAGATGTGGACACATTTTTAAAGATGGTAAATTTCGTGGGGTTTAGGGTCAATGACCTAGTCATTGGAGGAGGGGCTAACTTTTTCTTTGGAGAAGATGGTACGGAGGCTGAAGGACGCGGTACCCCCACTGGTCCAAGTCGTTTTTCTCTTTCAGCACCGTCTAATTACTTGATTTTTTCGAATTTTTCATATCCAGGTGCGTACTTTTTACACTACTGATGTAGTTTTTCAGCATAGATAACCGGAGTGCCATTCTTGGGAATGGGACTCTTAATATCCTTGCTCTTGAGGGCTTCAGGGGACTGAGATCACGCAGCTTGTAGCTTCCCTCTCGCTCTACCCACGACCAGTCATTCGACCTAATTCTCTTCCGCCTTCTTTTTGGCAGGGACCAAACCCGGGCTTTTTGACCACTGGTGCAGGCAGACTCATTACAGGCGCCGCGGAACAAGTAGTTTCAACTCGAGAGGGATCGGACTTAGGCGGGACTTCAGAGGCCTTCTTCTCTGGAAAGGAAAGGACGAGGTGACCAATCACGCCAGACTTCGAACAAGCTGGTTTCTTCCCAGTCACGATGGCGGGGTAATTCTTCCCGCCTATCTCCAATTCCGCTCTTGGGAATGAAAGTAAAGGTTTCTCCGTCTATCATTAATCCAAACTCCCACTCAACTATCTCATACTCTAGATTCACACTCTCTAGTTGGCCAGACTGCATAAGATATGCCCCTAAGTGCTATCCAAGAATATAATCACGAATCTCATATACCGTCACCTTGGTCCAACACCGTCCTCGGTATTCCGTGCTGATGATATAGTCTTTAGTGATCAAACTACGAGACGTTACATCCGCATAGTCCTCTAGCGTGGGCAACAGTATGTCCCACATGAAATAACCTAGACCTTTTATAATTTCTTGAGGTTTAACTCCCAAGGAATTCAGTGCTTTCATCACAGTCTCTTTAGTGCACCGACAATTTTTTCGCGTTAGCTTGTCGCACACAAAGACTAACACTGTTCTTTTTTCAATGCGCTCTTGCACATCGAGGTCTACCAAAAGCCCACCATCGGTAAACAGATGAGCGTACTGTTTGGCTCTCTCGATAAAGTCCGCCACATTGACTATGCATTTCGTCCGCCGCCATGCTAGTGCTTGGGTCATTATCTTTTTCCATATCGTTTTTACTCATTTTATAACGGGGGTAGATTGATTATCCAAAAACAAACTGGGGGGGAGTTTAGGAATCTCGATTTGGATCATAAACAAAGAAGCCGGGAACAGGCCGGGAACGACACTTACTCACATTAATTAGGTACACAAAGAGGGTCTATCCTAACCAGGGGAGGGCTCCACAGGAAGCCACCCCGATGTGACTTAGGGGGGCCTAAAAAGGAAGATTAAGGCTAGCCCCGTCCACACGAACCAGGCTTGCCGCAGTCACTTACCTTTCGCTGAAATCTGTCGAAACCAACCGCTTTCTATCAGTTCTAAACTTCATCTTAAGCTAATGCTCAAGAAACCGGATTAGATCCTGACGGTCACCTCGCAAGATTTCCTCCTGTCTCGTCGTCCCTCAGCCGGCGAAGGAGAGGCTCCAACGCCAAAGCGTAAAGTAGGAGCGACAGTAGACAACCCTGACGGACCAACCGAGTTAGCCCAAAAGCACCCGACAGCTTCCCGTTCACCTGCACCACAGCAGTGGGGCAGCGATACAGTAGGCTAATCCAACGGGAGAAGTTGGGTTGGAACCCAGCGGCCTGCAGGACAGCAGCCAGATACCGATGGTCGACCTTATCAAATGCCTTGAACTGATCCAAATTTATCAGCGCGGCCTCGTCGTCGTCGTCTTTTACACCCTCTAGGATCGTGCGGATCAGATGCTCTGAATTGTTCGGTCCTTCACAGCGGAAGTCCGCTCAGTTCCCAACAGAATCTCGGCAAATGGCTGCAAACGCTCCGTCAGGATCTTGGCCCAAATCTTTAATTCTGTGTTTAGCAGAGTTATGGGCCTATAGTCGTCTAAATCCCACCCAATATCCTTGTCCTTTCTCAACAGTGGGATCACACCCCTGGAGATCCGGTCGGGGACGGACCCCTGGCGGAACCAGTTGTTGAAAACGACAGTCAAAATCAGGGCAAAGATGTGCGTTAGCGTCAAGTACAATTCATAGAATAAACATTCCACTCCAGGCGACTTGCCTCTGCCGACCTTCTTCAATGCCAGTCGTCCTCCGTGATCTCTCCCTCGCAGCTAGCCGCTTCAGTCGGCAAAAACCGAGGAAAGTTAGCCAAATAGCTACAAAACTCCTCGTCACGGAGACCAGGCACCTTGGTAAAGAGACTCTTGAAATGCCGCCGAAACGCCTCACACACAGTCGACCTCAGAGTACACCCCTCCGGGGTCTTGACCTCTTGAATATAGATCGGAACCTCGACAAATCTCTTCCTTGCGCAATTCTGCGCCATGTTCACAGCTGTGGAAGACATCTTGCTTAACTTATGTTTAATTACCTGACTCATGTAGCGCTTGCTCGCCAAACGTTCCACAGCCTCCCTAGCTAAAGCTATCTCTAGAAAATCCTCCAGCCCCCGCCCGGGAAAACTGTCCTTAAGAGCCTTCACCTTGTTAGCCTTGTCTTGTGCGAGCCGTTTGCTAAACTCAGTGTTGAAGGACCTAATTATATCCTAAAGCCTTCCCACCACCTACTCCCAATAACCGCTCCGCGAGTTCCCGCTTCACTATAATAATCTGTTCCTGAAAGTCTCGCCTGTCCAGTACAGACAGATTGAACTTCCAGTATCCAGTCATTCTAGGCCTACGATCTAACGCCACCAAGGCACAGACAAGTCTGAGGTCCGAATAGCCTAATCAGTGGAACGTGTGACAATCTAGTAGATCTATGTCGGCTTTTCTGACTAACTGTACTATCCAGGTAGCTAGCCACTTATGTGCCCACGTCCACATCTCCCCCTCTGGGTGATCGACGAGGGCAAACTCGCCAATCAGATTAACCAAGCCACGTTCGCCCGTCCTCCCGCTATCTCCCCGCCACCTGTCTAACTTGGAGTTCAGGACGGCATTCCAGTTCCCCATTAAGACTAAGCGGGTTGAATCGACCAGGAACGGCCCTAACTGCCGAAAAAACAAGACACGCCCCTCTCGGTCGCTGGGCGCATAAACCGCAACGATCCGAAACGAGCCACTTTTCACCGCAATATCGGCCACGATCAACCGGCTCCTGGCATCGACAAGATCTACCCTCGCACCCAGGGTACGCTTAACCATCAAAGAAACACCTCTGGCCAGTCGGTCCCCATATGCTGAATAAACGACAAAGTCGTTAGACAGCACACAAGCATCAACGTTACAAACAAAATGTGTTTCCTGGATCGCAGCCACATCCACACCGAACGACAAGAGGTCACGGAGGAGGCGGGCAGCCTTACTCCGATCCCTCAGACCACTTGCGTTCAGATTGGCTATCTTGATAGACATTCTTTAGGTCTGAAACGAGAAAAAAGAACAACCGTCAACCTATTCACATATCGAGCGGAAATCTGCGGGTGTAAGGACCCCAGCGGATTGTCCTAGGCTCACTGTGCCCAACTCTGAAGTAATCTGTCCATTTAGGACAAGACCGCGACGTCCGTGGGGTATGTTAGTTTCACCGCCCTAATAACGAGGGATGGAGTAATACGGGGATCCTCCCTGCGCAGAATTTTGCAAGTTTTTTTAGTTGGGTTCGCCCCAATTCAAATACATGGATTTCTGGAAATATGTCATTTGCATCGAAAAGGTGGTACCAGACATTTAGGTACCCTCCAGTGTCCCTTACACAGGTGATAACACCTGAGCCTTTGGGAAATTGCGGGGGTCCCCTACCGACTTTCAGTCTATTTTTGTTACTTTAAACAAAGGACACAACAGAGCTTTTTTACGATTAGAAAGTTCATTTTCTAGCTCCTTTCTGTCCACTTTGCAAATGTAATCTGGACCGGAGAAGTATTTTTTCTTTTTCTTTTCCCCTGCGGAGTTGGGCGGGGAAGAATTGGATGAGTGAAGGGGAGTGGAGATGGAACTGGCGGAGGAAGTGGACGAAGAGGGGGCGGAGCTCGATCAGGTCAATGGCGTCTGTAATTTCTATGGCGAAACAGTGACGGTTAAGGGCTTGATTTTGTTCATGCTCCTCTCCGCACGTTTCTTGACATGTTCTTCTTCTTCTTCTTCTTCTTCTTCTTCTTCTTCTTCTTCTTCTTCTTCTTCTTCTTCTTCTTCTTCTTCTTCTTCCCTGTTCCTAATCAAAGATGAAGAGCGAGGCGAAGGCATTTCCTCCACCTCCATCTCAGATTCGGGTCGTCGCTGCTTTTTCGGTTGTGATTGTTGCTGTTTTAGTTGCTGCTGTTTTTATTGCAGCTGTTTTTGCTGCTGCAGATCATGCTTTTGCTGCTTCTGTTGCTGTTCCTGTTTTTGAAGTGGCTTTTGTCTGCCTTTCTCCGGCTGCTGCGCTTTCTGGCAAAAAAGGCTTCCATCCGTTCTTAATTGATGTTCACGGGCACCCCATGTACCGTAATTCTTGTCCTCTTGGTGCCCATATACTCTGTCTGAAGTCGCACAGAATACTTCCGGTCATTTGCTTGACCTCTTGGTCGATAGCCAGGAGAATGTTCCACATTGCGTTCGACCTTCTGGCTAATACTTTCGGCCAATACTCAGGCTTTTCAAGGCCTCGTTCATGGCATCCCTTCTGACCCCAATTAATTTCCAACTCTTCAGGTTGGTGGCCAGTAGGATGATTGTGCGTGTATTAACGGCATCCAGCGTCTCTGGAATTGTGAGGAACTCATTTCCATTGATGAACTCTTCGTATTTCTTCCTTAGTTTTGCATAGTACGCTGCATCATTTGTCTTCGTTTTGTTTTCAGCCTAGGCTGTTTTCTTTACTACGCAGGCCACCTGCGGCGTCTCGTCAGAGTCACTCATTGGCAGCACTAATTTAGTGCTACCAATGTAATTTTCTTTTTTTCCTTTTCTTTTATAATTTCAAATAAACCAAATACAAAACGAACTGGAGTCATGTGTGGGTCAACAAAACAGGCAAAAATAAACAAAACTTGGCTTTGCCAAAAAAACAAGTCACACGAAAAAACAGAAAAAAATAAGAACAAAGTGAAAAGAAAATTAAAATCTTACTTACAAAACTTAAAAAGGCAAAAACAAAAGTGATGGGGATACAGTTTGACTAAAAAATTAAAGTGAGTGAAGTAGGAAAAACGATATGCCGCTTGGAGCGGAAAACAAAACAAAAACTGAAAATGGAAGAGACTAAAAGTTTTAACAAGTAAAAAAAATGTTAAAAAATATAACGTCAATCTGCAAATGTCCGCACGAAAAAATTCCAAAGAACAAACCTTAAAATCACTACGTCCTTCTCACTCCTTCAGCCCTCTTTTATTATGTGAATACCGCGACCGACTGACCAATCAGCTTTCTTCGCTTTGTCTTCAGTTATACAGTTTAATGTCATCCTCCAGTTCGACTAATTAGTACGCGAATTGCTACTGGTCGAACAGCGCTAAGCTGTATGAAAGCCAAAGTTACAGGATCATACACTTCTGGAATAATCTAAAGTGGGTGTGAGGAGATTCATACCATTTTCAAAGGAGCAAAACGTCGCTGCGACGTCTCGTGTATTGAGGTAAGGAACTTATTTTTCTTTGCACCAGATGCAAGGTATTGGACTACCTTAGGATCAAGTTTTCAACCAGAGGTCTACGGACCTGCAAAGTTGGATTAAATCATGTAATATAGTAACAACTCTATGTAGACGCTTATGAATCTTTATTTTACTAATTCAAGTTTACCGCTGAAAAACGTTTATTTTATTGCGATGGATGGTTACAAGAGAAAGGGGAAATGGGATGCACTTATTTTGGTAAATTTGCTTTTTAATCCCAGCGCGAAATATCTATTAAAATTTTCCCAAATCGTCATATTTCCGTGTAAATGTACATGCTGAACTCGAATTAAAAATTTAAATTATGATAGAACCTCCAGTTTTGGAGTTATCGGCAAGAAAAATCGTACTTAGTCGCGGTCATTCGTCCGCCATTACGGCCATTGTTTTTATTACATTCACTTCGGTGCACTTCCGGACGTGCAATCATAATTTTGGGCCTATTTACTGCTTTTACTGCTCTTACTCGTCGAAATTACTGTGCACTATCGTAAAACAATGACAAGAGAAAACTTTAAACAAAAACAAATTAAATAATACAATAAAACCTTTTGTGTGTGTGTAGAATAGCAATGACAAATTAAAAAAGAACAAAAAGAACAAATTAAATAATACAGTAAAGCATTTTTTTAAAATTGAAAATAAAACAAACAATTATTAATGCGCAAACCTTGTAAAGAGCAAGGTAATTTATAAAATAAAATTTCAATGTAAGAAAATGCTAGAAAGAAATTCTAACAAGAATTGTTACAATTTCCTATATATATATATATATATATATATATATATATATATATATATAAAGAACAAAAAAGCCCTAACACTTGTCATTGATTTACGATAGTGCGCAGTAATTTAGACAAATAACAGCAGTAAATATGCAAAAATGTTATGATTGCGCGACGGAAGTGATCTGCAGTGAATCGTATTACACAAAGCCGATAATGGCGGACGAATGACTGCCAGTGAGTCCGAATTTTTCTTGTCGATAACTCCATAACGGTAGCTTTTATCATAATTTAATTGTTATTTCGAGTTCAGCATGTACATTTACACGGAAATATGACAATTTCGGGAAATTGTAATAGATATTTAGCGCAAGGATTAAAAAGCAAATTTACCCTTATTTTATTACCACAAATCAGTTTGGCGTTTTTGAGCGACAGGAATCGATATGTAATAAATTATCATTTAAGAGTTTTATACGGTCAATGCAAAATAATACTTCAATTAAAAACTGTGTTCATGTTTATTAAGTACATCATTAAAAAACTCAAAATCATCTTTTTAAAAAAGTGTAATTTTTAAGAAGAAAAATCGATTTTCAAAATGCGACACAAAAACGTCCTTCAGCATCAAAATACGGAACAATCTTGCATTTTGCGATACGATTGGCAACCTTAACTGCAATAAATAACAATGGGGAAAACAATGGAGCGAAAGAGGAAATCACCTACCAAGATAAAGAGTTCGTGTTTTGTGCGTGGTTTGCCGAAGAAGAATTACAGAAAAGAGCAAAAACCTGCTACTTTACGTATCAGAGAAACTATGCTAATGTCCTTTCCTCCCTGAATGGCGTGGCCAATCAGAAAAATCACTCGGTGAATAAAAGCCGTTGCTTTTTGCTTAACGGGGACAGAACGATTTTTGAGCTTGATGGATGAACGGGCGTTTCTGCTGTTGCGGAGTGAAATTTGGATTTCTGATCCCGTTTTGGCATTACTACGTTGCCTGTTGGGCTGTTACGACAGATTTTCGATTGAACTTTGAATTGGCTACAAGTGTCACGAACGAGAGAGACAGAAGAAACCGGTTGAAAGAATTAATTTCTACAATAACTTTAAAGTTTTTTTTTTCCTGCTACAAACAATAAAACCTAATTTTAATGTCATATTATTTTTCACGTTGATATTTATTGCCGCTAAACAAAGCAAACTAAAACCTAACTTATTAAGATTATAATTTGTTTTTAATGAGTTTAAAAAAGAACAAATTTTGAGCGTTTATCGAAATTCTTGTGAAAATGTATATTTGAATGATTATTTAAAATAACGAAAGGAGAAATGATTTAAACAGGCTAAAAGGATGACTGTAAAAAAGATGGCGAAACAAAGGGAGATAAATGGAACATTGTGCGTCTTGTATGAGACAGGGGAAAATAATAAATAAATCGTAATATTAGCTATTTGCTTATAAGGAAACATTCGGCATTCATTGGCTACTCAGGTTAAGCTTTTCTTCACTCCCTGGCTACCAGTATCTGTTCTCTTCATCTCTAATGGTAATATTAAAGATTTTCTTAAAAGAAAACATTCAGCATTGACCGAATAGCCAGTGACATATTTTCTGTAAAAAAAAAAAAGAAATACTGTAGCCAGTGCTATTTACGGTTGAAATTTATAAAATCTTTCTCTTAAAACAATTCTCAAGAAAATAGGTTTTATCAAGTCCAGTAACTGTTATAGCTCTTTTCAGTATTGATGAGTTTTTCCTTCATAATTTTTTGTTTGAATTAGTTTGGAAGGTCAGTATATTGATTATGTCATTATTTTCTCTTCGAGTTACATGTGATATCCATTTTAGTTGCTGTTATTGTTAAAAATCCTCAAGAGATATGGTTTCTGTTATCCAGTTCTTTGTGATTCTGTAGCACCATCCCACATGGTTCAAAGAAGTATAGTTATTGCTAAGACCTACAGGGTTCATTCACTCGAAGCCATTTTAACCATTGATTTTAGAAACCGATTATATACAACTGGCAGTATAGATATTTCTGAAAGAAATTAGTGTCATGTATGATATCGGTGGGAAAATGTCGATCCGACGAGGCTATTTAAGAACATGTTTCGAGTTTTTAGGTTCATGTTTTGGTTTTGTAGCAAAAACTTGTCTTGGGTGAAACTACCCCTGGTACAGTGTATTTTTTTGTTCAATTGCTTTACGACCATATCACGTTGAAACGCCGGTTCCCGTACGATCACCAAAGATAAAGAATGTCACCACATAGAGAGATGACCGCTTGGGAATACCAGGTACTGTAAGCTTGGATGTGCGGGTGGTCAGTAGATAACGACTCAGAAATGAAAATCGGAGAGCCGAGTTCTAATTCCATTCGGGTTCGTTATATTCACTTGCGCGGAAATACTTTTAGGGAAGAACCTTTTCTCTTCCCAGGGTTCATTAGTAGAACTGGTATCAGCAATTCATCATTATGTAACGCCGACCTTCTCGCACGGTATCAGTTGTAACGCGATCTCTGGTCAAGGCGTCCATGTGACACCGTATCCTAAGCCCACTAGGCCGACGTCATCCACAAGACCAGCCGTTGGTCCTGTATGGTCCAGTATTACAGGTTAGACCTAAGTCTCCTGTTTCAAATGTCGATTCGATTACACTCACCAGCTATGTTGTGATTTCTGATCCTTGCGAGTAGTTATCAGGTCGTAGAATTCCGAAAGCTATCCGTTGGTCTACCTGCAAGCTTGTTGGGTGAGAAATAAATATGGCCAAGTCAATCCGATTTTAGAGGGACAAAAGTTTTTATATGTATAACATCAACAATACAATTCTCGAACAAAGTTGAATGTCTCTTGTATATGAACGATGATCAACAAAACAAAAGAAAATACTTCGTGTAATTTCGTTAAAGGAGAGAGGTGGTTCGTTTTAACCCTTTTTGGTCTGTTCTTAGTGCAGCTACTACAACCGTCGATGTTCCGTCCTCAGTAGTAGTAATAGTAGTAGTAATATTAGTAATAGCAGAAGTAGCGGTACTTATATCAACAGCACATGTTAGCGGACGCTTCGTTCCAATCTCTGACGTCACTTCCTCTCCTCCTCAAGTCTCCAACTCGACTCTCCACTGTCTCTGACCCAACTTAACTTAACTGCCCGCTTGCTCCTATTTATATAAAGAACTGTTGATGTATTTGTTTTTCTAGTGCGAACGTACTGACGTACTTTTATTAGGAACGGGATCGACCTATTTCTCGACACACTTCTAAATTGAAACTTCACACTTGTTTCATCTTTCAGTCCCCTGACCGTACTGCCATTGTTCTAAGCTTATCTATTAATAGTTCTGAGCAATTTTGGTAAACTTTACATAGATTCATGCTGTCTTGTTATCGATTAAATTAACCTTTAGATCAAGACATTCTGAATTCTGTATCTTTTGTACGCTTAAAGAGAAAAAAAGATTGTATTTCGTTTTCTAAATAAAATCTGTAACATTTACATTTCAGTCTGTACAGCATTTTTAACATCTTGGTTCTTTTGAAAACGCCTTTTTTCCTGTTTTCCTGTTTTTCCTCCTTTATTATCATTATTATTATTTCGGGGTGATATTGCCGCCCCCTCGACACATCTATCTTCAAAAGCATTCTGATACTTTAAAAATATTTCTGGCTTTAAATAACCTACAAAAGGTTGATAAGCCGTCAAAAACAAATCAATCAATCTCGATTTCCTTAACTCCTATGCCATATTTGTTATAAGAGATCCATACACCGAGGTATCTGAAGTATTTAGTATATAGCAATTCCACATCCCGAAATTAGAGGATAGATTCAGGGTTAGTACTGTCAGTGCTTTCATTCCAATTCCAGATACTCGTTTGTGTTTTGGAAAGGTTTATCTTCAAAAGAATTAAACGATTCTTTCAAGTCACTAAAGTCGAAAATTCAGACCCGAATTGGAGGCTGGAGATAAGAGCACACTTATTCTTTCAATGAACCATCTCAGGGCTTTTTTACTTGTAGTTATTTGATCATATGTGACTAGTTTTGCATATGGCATTTCAAAAGCCAATTGACTAATCTATCTGCTGGCATTAATGCTGTGTTGTATTGTGTTTGAAAGCGGAATTGTCTGTAGTACCTAAAATCTCATAAAAGGACAACATTCGAATGAATTTTCCAAAAGTACAGCCATTGAAACAGACAGGCACACGCACACATGCAAAGTAACTCGCAATCACTGACCAGAAAATCATGATCATCACAGGTGAATATTTTATCTATATTTGTACGATTCCAATTTGGCGCTATTTATATATATTAAGTGATAAAGAAACTCTCACTGGCTTTTTCTCTTTCTCTCTCTTTCTTTCACTTTCTCTTTCTCTCTCTTTCTCTATCTCTTTCTCTCTCCCTCTCCCTTTTTCTCTCACTTTCTCTTTTTCTCTCACTTTCTCTTTCTTTCTTTCTTTCTTTCTTTCATTTTCTCTCTTCCTGTCTCTTTTTCTCTCACTTTCTCTTACTTTTTCTCTCCCTTTCTCTTTCTTTCTTTCTTTTTTCTCTCTCTCTTTTTTCTTACTTTCTCTCTCCCTTTTTTTTCTCTCTCTCTCTCTCACGCACACACACACGCGCACACTGGTCTCTTAAAACTCTCATTTCTTTTAATACGCCTACTTCCTGGGTATGATGATAAACTACATCCGGCAGCAAGGCCTCTGCTCGGGAGGTTTTAATGTTTGTTGTTCCCAGATACACCCTGATTCGGAGTGATAGCACCTGTTATGGTCCCAACTATGAGGAAATAGTTAACCCCCAAACTGGAGCCAAAATACTATGAAAGTGTAAAAAATACTTTTTTTGATAGCGAAAATACAAGAAATGCTTATAAAAATTCCATTAATAAATTGGATTGCACTGTTTCATGCTACAGTGAGTTTCGGTAAAAAAAAATTAACCTAGTCACAGTTCTTCTACGTACTATGTTCATTTAGGATATAAGCGATCATGGCTCTCCACAACAGCCTATCCTTTGTAGCTCTAAGCATTGTCTCCTACTCTGTTCTGCCAACCATTTACAAAAGCTCGTTAGGTAGATTACTTACAGTTTCTCTCTGTTCCTTTTGCTTTCCATATGTCTTGTGAGTATGAAATTTTCCAAGCCTTCTTTCCTCATTATGTCTCCCAGGAATTTCAACTGTCTCTTTCTGATTCTAAGAATGAGTGTTATTTTTATTCCGATTTTCCTTAAAACTTCTTCGTTGTTTACATGCTTCGTCTATGAGATTCCCAGCATCCTTCTGTAGAAACATCTCTGTTAATTCAAGTTGCCTCTTCATATATGGGGAAATTATCCAGCATTTACTTCAACATGATATGCTAATTTTTTAAAGGAAATCCTGGTCAAAGTAAATTTATAAATGAATTTTAGAAATCTGTTTTTCGTTTATTTCATATCTTAAGGACATTTCTTCTTCCTCTTTTTGACTGAGTTAATTCTAATATACAATAATTTGAAGGCGGCAGACGATCTTTTTTTTCTCTCAATGGCAAGATAAGAGACTGCTTAGAAAAACTAATAGGATATAAGCATATATAAGAATTTACAAGAGCTCATTGAATATTCAGATAAGGAAAAGGCCAAAATGGAATTGACGACAATAAGTATTTTTTTTAACGGACAGATTGGCGCTGCAATTTGTCAGTAGAGGGCACAATGTCTCGGTCTCTATTGGAGGGAATTGACCACGTGATTGCCTTTATAAAAGGCCGTAAGACCGCAGCGCGAGACCCAAATGACCGACCGTACAATGCAGACGAGAGGCTCTGTTATTGCGAAACGAGGCGGAGTAGGTGAAGAAGAAAGAAAATTGAAAGAAGGTAAAGAAGTGAGAATGCGTTTGAATCAATCACGGTTATACTGTTCGACAGCGCACGATAATGCAACTGGTGTGTAAAATTCATCCTATTATTCATGTGAAAATCAATTTGCGCCAGAGGCGCCATCTTACGACAAGAGCATCTGCATTTTCTTTTTCTTTTTCTTTTTCTTTTTTTGTAATTGTCTTTCTTTGACTTCTCTTCCTTACTGGTTTCTTCAATTCGGAAATCTTGCGTTCTAATTTTTTTTCTTACAGTCTGTCTTTTTTTATCACCCACTTTTTACTTAATTTTATATTAATCTTCCCAGTTGTTTTTTTCTTAAACCCTCTCCATTCTCCTTATAATTTTCTTTCAGTTTTCTCCTGTTTTGGTTTATTATTTGCAAATTCACCTTTTGAATTATCAGCATTTTCATTACTATGCTTCGTGATCGTATCCTCAAATTTCTATTACTATAAACTTTAACTATTTATTTTAATCTTAATCTAACCCACCTTGCTCTTTTATGCAAAGATTCTCTTTCATATATATAGGGTGTCCATAAAGTTCGTGTGCACTTTAAAAAAATTCTAACTCTATTTGTATTTGCGATAGAAATAATTTGTAAAAAGGATTAAAAAGAAGTAAATCTATATATTTTAAGGTTTTATTAAAGTTTTATTTAAGTTTCCACATCTCCTCCATCATTAGCAATTCAAAGGGTAATACGATTTTGCAGTTCACGGAAAACATTTGCCAACTGATATACAGTAATGCCTGAAATCACATTAGTTATTTTAGCTATACTTAAAACTAGGTACATTAAACTTTATAACATTTTTTACAGATTATTTCTATCGCAAGTACAAATAAAGTTATAATTTTTTTAAAGTGCACACGAACTTTATGGACACCCTGTATGTATATATATATATATATATATATATATATATATATATATATATATATATCAGGGATGTGTCGTCTCTGTAGGCAAGGTAGGCAATGTCTACCTTGAATAAAATAGATAAGCAGTTACATTTTCCTTCTGTGTCACGATATGCACCTAATTCAACAAAATTATGAACTCTGATTATTATGCATAAAATGCAAAATATTTTTTGTAGATTTACTACATAAAGGTCACAAGCTGCCTGCCTTGAGTAATTACTAACAACACGCGCCTAATATATATATATATACATATATATATATATATAATTTATTCGAAAATTATAACATAAATACGTTATAAAATCACTTATTCAACACCATCACTTGATTAAACACCAGACGTGTTGAAACAAAATGGCTATTTTTTTTAATGATTTTATAATACATTTATATTATAATTTTCGAATAAATTATATTTGCTCTACTCTGTATTGAGCACTCTTTTAAGAATAGTATCTTTTGGTTATTGGAATTTATTCCGTATACACCAATCCTATATTTGTATATATATATATATATATATATATATATATATATATATATATATATATATATATATATATCCCTGATAATAACACAGACGGTAAGCGTCTGATTAGGGTTCCATTGATTTGACCATAGCGAGAATTCAATGAATGGCTAACCCCAAAACGTATGGCACTATGACCAATATAGATGAGTAGGTATTTCAATAAACCAATTTTAATAACCCTATTTTCTTTGCATTATCCTACTCTGCTTTATTTCTCCCACTTTCTCGTGTATTTTTCTCCAATTTTGGCGTTTCTTTCTAACCCACTCCCACCCCCAGCCATTTTCTACTCCATGTAATTTGAACAATATTCCATTTTTTATCGACATTTCAATACTGATCCAAGCAACAGCGTCCAGCATTTTCTTCCTCAGGGGTCGGCTCCAAACAACAACGACAAGTTGGGTGGAAAATGGCGCGTACAACCAAATAATTTTTACACGACCTTCGTTAATTAGATTTAGAATTAGCCTACCTCTAAGAGTGCGCATGCGTGAGCTTTTATTTTTATATGTTTTCTTCTTTATTGTTTTGCCTCTCCCGCCACTCCGCCGCCATATTCCTCTTTATCGGGTCTTTTCTCTCTGTTCCTCTTCTTGACGCCTTCTGACTCTTTTCTATTCATTAGAATTCCTTTCCTTCTCATCTCATTGAATTCAAGTGCGCTTTTATTCAAATTCCTTTTCTTTTGACTTTTTCTCTCTCTACTTGTTTCTCTTTCTCTATTTTCTCTCTCTCTCTCTCTCTCTCTCTCTCCTCTCTCTCTCTCTCTCTCTCTCTCTCTCTCTCTTCCTCTACGGATATCTCTGTTTTTCTCCACGCCTCTCCCTTCTTTTTCCTCCCGACTCTATCTCTATCTCTCTTCTCTTCTTCCTTCGCACATCTCTCCATCTCCGCCTCTTTCTGTTTATTTTCACGACACTCTATCACTTTTCCTCCCACTTATTTCTCTCTTTTCTTCCATACCTCTCTCTCTCTCTCTCTCTCTCTCTCCTCTCTCTCTCTCTCTCTCTCTTATTCCTTTCTTTTTTTCCCTTGCATCTCTTTTCCTTTCCTCTCTTACTCTCTTCCTACATACCTCTTTCCCTCTCCACCTTTTCTCTCTCTCTTTTCTACCCTCCTCTCTCTATTTTTTCCACACCTCTCTATTTGCCTCTCTCTCTC
>OZ038497.1:7395522-7410522 GCA_964036315.1 Acanthosepion esculentum
GTTTTAACAATTTACTCTGTTATGTTACTACATTGTCTTAAATATGTCTTCCTTTTCCTTTCCTACACGTTTTAAATGTTGTTTTTTTTTCTTTCATTGATGTTTTGATTTCTTTCCTGCGACTCTGACTACAGCTCTCGTCCTACCACCTAAGAATCCAATAGGAAGTCAATGTGAATGGCTTTCATATTTCTTAAAGGTTCTTTTCATATTGATCACAAATTCCGATCTGTCTGCTCTCTGTTCTCCTATCTGTATAACACTTCCTTCGTGTCTCCAGGCTGAAATAGCAACATATCTCTTATTGGTACAAGAAGTCCGGTTTCGAATACAATCTTCGAGACACGAAGACAATCTTCCTCCCTTTAGTTTTCAGCTTTGTACCATATGAAAATAAACTTACTGATTACATATATAAATATGTGACGATTGCGTCTGGCATGAAACAGACTGTCGCCTCTAAGAGTTGACTTCAATGTTCACTTATATATATATATATATATATATATATATATATATATATATATATATATATATATATATATTATCATTATAAATCAAGAAAAAACTTAAAGGTATATTTCGGTTATAATTTATTTCGTGAATATTTTATATTCATCTCTTCAGACCGAAAGTTCTTAGTTTTACTACTATCCCATTATTTATTTCTTCCTTCTCCCTTTTCCTTGACTCCTCTCTCTCTCTCTCTCTCTCTCTCTCTCTCTCTCTCTCTCTCTCTCTTTTATGTTTTATTTGAAAATCTTTTATTTTTCTTTCTTCCTCTGCCCCTTTCTTCTCCTCCTCTTAATCTAGTTTATCTGTCCGGATGAATTTTCGCCATTTGTTAAGAACATTCGGTCTGAAAAGATGAATATAAAAATATTCACGAAATAAATTGTAACCGAAATGGTTCTTAAAAATTTTTTCTTGAATTTATTTTTATAATGCTCTGTAATTTAAATTTACATTGATCTCTCTTTGTATTAATATCCTGCATAGAATTATCCCTGGCAATCACAAATTGGTCCTATATATATATATATATATATATATATATATATATATATATATATATATATATATATATATAATTATGAAAAGGTTATTGGTTAGTGTTGAATTGGACCAGGAAACAGTAGTATTTAAAAGTGTTCAATACACATATAAAAAAATAAAATAAAAATATAACATGCAGACCATTTGAATTTAAAAATAATTAGGAGATCAGCAGATCACGCTACCTTGGTTTCAACCTTTCGGTATCTTCAGGCGATCCGGGCCAAATAATTTCCTAACATTTTAGTTTTTAAATAAATAAATAAATGCACAACGCGAAGTGTAATAAAAGGGGCGGAGAAAAGAAAAAACTCAAAAGGAACTTGTGTGTGTGTGTGTGTGTGTGTGTGTGTGTGTGTGTTATATATATATATATATATATATATATATATATATATATATATATATATATATTCATTTTCTGATCTTGACAGCTAAAACCCACCACGCCGCGTACACCGGGATGAATCATCTCCATTTCCTTCATATTCCATTAGTAAGAAAGAAGTTTTCTTTCCGGAATCTTCCTCCCAAGAACTGCTACTTACGAGATTATACGTACCCGATCACTACCATATTAACCTATTTAAGTCTAAGGTTAACTGTTATCAATCCTACATATCCTCATAAGCAGCACTAAGTAACTCCTCAGCTTACGATCATACAATAACTTCATTCAGTAACTGTTGTAACCTAGGAAAGGTTACTGAATAGAATAATCAAACGAAGGCTGGTAATGAACGTAATGAACGATAATACTTAGGACAAGAACAACACATATAAAATACGTCAACGGCGCGTAGAAGAAGTAGTCAACTGCTAGAAGTGAGTCAGGTGAATTCCATAATGAATCTCCAACTGCAGGCCGCCCCATGCGGTCAGATGTGGCACAAGGCCGAATTTAATGTGGGGTATCCGAGCCCGTAGGCTCGGCCCCAAAATTTCCCGTATACCCCGTATAAAACGCTGAGGCGAGGCGAGACTCTGCTCTTCGACATAGCCTTGTCTGGAGATTCTCTCTGCCCAGAGGCAGAGAGTTTCACCAGCACAGCTGGAGACGAATCTCCAACTGCAGACCAACATACAGTATTTACTACTGTATTTATGTGAATGGGGACATACCAATTATCGTCCGTGTGTATGCTATAACAGTAACTCTCTACATTGAACGGCGCTTGGGCCTTGTATTAGTTTTCAAAATATTTAAATTAAGAAAATAATGATTTATTTCTATTGTTTCGATCGCTGTTTATACAATTAGTTTAAAACAATGGGAAGTGTTCAGATGGACTAAGTTTCTTAGTTCTACCAGTTCAAACCTTCACGGTTATCCTGTACACATTGTAGTGAACCTTCGTATTCCAGTGGTGAGATGTAAGTTCCACTCGAACAGCCTCTTCCCACGAACCGCTGTCTTGTGAAACTTACTCCCAAAAGTTTTTTATCCCAATCACTACAATCTTAGCTTGTTCAATTTTAGGTTTAACTATTATCTTTCCCACATATCCATATGGACTGTACCTCTTACTCTGTAACCCTCTACCTCGAGTGGCTCCCAGGCCTTCTACAGAGTGAACATCATTTTTAAAAAAACAACTGCTTTGTAACATCTGTCTATATTTATGAGTTGAGTTATTGCAACTATTTTACACTGTTTACATTGTTTTATCTACATGGCTCAATAAATAAAAGCGTCGGTTAAAATAATCCAATGATTCGGCCTAAAGAGTCCAAACCTTGGAGTTGAGTTACTAAAAGGCAATAAATGAAACTGAGATATTCCAGAAAAGGCATGACACGTGGAACTAGAACAATCTACGAAATAATGGGGTTGGTTCGAAATTCCAATGTATATCTGAAGAAGGCCGGAGTGTACAACGACCAAAATGTCATGAACATAACAAAGATAAGGACAACAGTTCGACTAGTGGAAATAATTTCAAACAATTAGGGATGTAAGATTCCAATTTTATCTTTAAAAAATCAATTGATGACTTATCAACAATGGCAAACTTGATATTTTAACAACGGTATTGTATCTCCAGCTTCATTGTTAAGTCATTAATTGATATATATATATATATATATATATATATATATATATATATATATATATATATATATATATATGAAGAAAGTTTTAAGGTGTGCTATATTAATGGGATAAAGTGCTCAATATGAGAGATAGGGCGCATGTAAATATAAAAGTGAACATTGAAGTCAACACTCAGAGGCGTCAGGCTGTTTCGATTGCGTCTAGCATGAAACAGCCTGTCGCCTCTGATTATTGACTTCAATGTTCACTTTCATATATATATATATATATATATGCTCATGTATAGTCAACTTGACAGTGGTCATCGAAGCGTGGGCCGACCATTGCTTAGATACAGGGACAATCTGAAAAGTAACCTCTCAGCTGCGAATATAAATCATGCTACCTTTGAGAACACAGCAATTAATCGCAATTAATGGAGGACTACTTGCTACAATGGCATCAAGTACAATGCAGCATCAAACATCACCAAGCTTCGTCACACTAGGGAAAGGACTAAAATATCTGCTGCTGTACTGGCCATACACTCCAACAATAAACACTCTTGCACAATCTGTAGACTTCTTTGCAAATCACTAGCAGGACTGAAATGTCACTTGCGATTTACACACAGGTTTAAATAAGCACAGTTGTCGGAACCTCATACGTTGAAACCGACGGGAGAGTCCATCATATATATATATATATATATATATATATATATATATATATATATATATATATATATATATATATATTCTTCAACCAGTCGGTTATAGAAGAGAATAATCAAGTTGTTTGAGTCTTGCCTTCCGTTTCGGGAACGCTACTGAATCGATACCGACTTGAGTTAGTAAGCCATTCTGAAAAGGGCTAAATTCCAATTTGGCGACTGAAAACGGCTTCTTCATGCAAGTCACTATTGCTAATGTCAATATGGGTGTCGACCCCACATCACCCCTGCATCACATGACCGTCATCGGGAGATTTCAACACACGAACTAAAATTGACAGTGGTTTCAGTACAGTCGTCTTGAGGGAAAAAAATTTCGTCCCGTGCTGTTACAAGTGTTTTTCGTAGATTTACTTCGAGGCCTGATTGTGTCGATTGCAATTCTACGATCACTTAATTTGTCTACTAGTAAAATCTCTCAAACCGGTCTCACGGAGCATTACATTTAATGAGGTGGCATTAGTTAATTACTAATTTTAGTTTGAGATGGCATAATCACAAGTGGAGGGAAGCAAATGATTAAAGTCACTCGAGTAGCAAAAGGTCAACAAGTCTAACTCGTTAATCATTACAGCATTGTCGGATGCCCACATGTAGATAATCCACTGATAATGATTTTTATTATTATTCAATTGTAGAATTTGTTCAGATTAACTGGATTTATCCTTTGCCGTTTTTCGATTTTTTATTTTTTTATTTTTTTTTTTTGTTCGGGTATTTTCTTTTTGTACGTTTTTGTAGGTTTTTTACTTTTATTCGTTCATTTTTTTATTTGCCCGTTTTTTGTTTGTTTTTCTTTTGTTCGTTTTTATTGTGTTTGTAGTTTTTTGTTTTTCTTTTTGTTCCTTCTGTTTTTGTATTGTTTTTGTTCGTTTTTATTGTTTTCGCATAATTTGTTGCTTTATTTGGTTTCCTTTTTCTATTTCTTTTGTTTTTTCTCTTTTTATTTGTGTTCTATGTACTTTTTGTCTTTTTTTAATGCTTTGTTTTTTCCCTTTTGTTTTTGCGTACGCTTTGTTTCTTTCGTGTTATCACGTTTTATTTTACTTGCGGTTAACATGAAAAACGAAAACTTTTACTTCTTATAAATCGGCTATTATTAGACATAGATGAAACCGTAATAGAAATAATAATACAATTGTGCTTTTTAATACATACATATGTGTAAAGTTCATATGAAGGATTGTGATTAACTTATATTTTGAGAACAGTTCTTTGATTGGCTGTGTAGAATTATTAGGCACGTTTGTATTTAGTCAACTAACCCAATGCATTGTATGCTGTGTACTTTCTGTTTTCAATGCAACATTAGGTTCACTGGTGACCAAAAGATCCCACCAAAGGGTTAAATCGGACACGCCCTCACGGAGACACGCCCTCTAAGGCAGCCAGCGGCTAAATGAGTAAAAAAAAAAAATAAGAAAATCAAATTTTGCTCTGAACTCGTCCTGAAAATTGTTGTTGAATTAATAAATACCAAACTCTTCAAATACCTCTGTGGGTGGATCCGTTCTACAAAATTTAGTTTAAGAGATAAGGAAATTGAAAATAAGCTAGAGGTAGTTTCACACAACACCGCCAATTGATACAAAACCAAAATCTTAATTTGAAAACTCGAGACACGTTCTTAAATAGCATTCGTCAAATCAAGATTTTCATATAGATTACATGCATGGCGCCAAATCCATTCAGAAATATCAAAACTGTCAGTTGCATGCAACCGGTTTATATAATCAATGCTTAAAACGGATTTCGACCGAATGAACTCTGTAGGCCTTAGCAAGAACTATAATTCTTTGAACTTTGTGGACTGGCGCTATAGAATCACAAACAAAGAACCATACCAAATAACAAAAACACATCATATAAGTACTACCAACAGTAGCAACAACTAAAATAGCACATGTAAAAATAATGACTTAGAATGTTGACATTCCAAACGACTTCAAACAAAAGGTTAGGAAGGAAACACCCATCAATAGAGAAAAGAGCTATAACAGTTACTGGACTTAATAAAACCTATTTTCCTGAAGAATTTAAGAGAAAGATTTTATAAATTTCAACCGAAATAACACTGATATTTATTTTTGTTTTTTAAAGAAAATATGGTAATAGCTACTTGGTGAATGAATGCCGAATGTTTCCTTATAAAGAAATGAGTAGTATCACCATCAAAGATGAGGAGGACAGATACTACACTTTTATCCCAGCCCGATGGCCAGGGAGTGAAGAAAGTTTTAACTGCTCGGCCAATAAATGCTGAATATTTCCTAACAAAGAAATGGCTAATATTAACATTAACTTACTAGCTTCAACGAGTAAAGCCTGTAGATCATGGCGAAGACCACACTTCTTCAAACTTTGTCGACTGGCGCTACAGAATCACAAACAAAGAAGTAAACCAGATAACAGAAACAAGATTAGGTGAGGATTTTCAACATCAGCACAAGCTAAAATGGATATCATGTAACTCGAAAAGAAAATAATGACATAATCAAGGCATTGACGTTTCACACTACTTCAAATAAAAGATTAGGAAGGAAATCGACATCAATACTGGAAAGAACGATAAAAGATACTGGACGTGAGAAAGCTATTTTTCTGAAAATTTGTTTTAAGAGAAAGACTTTATAAAATTCCATCGACAACAATACTAGCTGCTCGGTCAATGAATGCCGAATGTCTTCTTATAAGGAAACGATTAATATTACCATTACCATCTACTTACTAGTCGTTCTTTGGCAGACAAGTGTGGTAATCCTCCAGTTCATTATTGCAGTAAATTTGATCCTAATATATATGCTACTCTGCTCTAGTTAGATGTTAGACAAGGCTAAGCTTAGTAAATATAACTAGAATCGGCCTGGTACGTGAGATCTTTTTCCATTTGTAATCAGTATTCTCTGCTAAATCTATGATTTAGAATGCGTATCTTCAAGACAAGTCAAATCTCTCCATCTTCCTAAAACATTCTATAAAGTATTGTGCCGTAAGAATTTAAGACGGGGAGAATTTTGATTTCAAGAGGCCTTATATAAACGATCCGTTTCGTAGTGTTACTGGTAACATGACAGTTATCGGCGCAGAATCAGAGTTCAAATTCGGGTGTAGACTGTTAGTTCATTTTCGTACAAATGCTCTTAGGAAATACATAAATCTATCACATCTCCATCACATATACATCATGGGTTAAATAAAAGGTTAATCTGGATTCTTTAGCCTTGAATGGCTATGAGAAATATTACTTTGAATTCAAAACTGTGGGATGTTTTCAAAAATCCGAAATTCAAAGATTTTGCAACAGGAAGCTACTTCATTTGTTTCTCAAGGATTCGTGGTAATTAATACATATTAAATAAAAGGGAAGCTGTAGAGAACCATGAACGCCTACATCCTGAAGGGATATTGCATTCAAAAACCCTAAGGATTATGAGGCAAGGGTTTCGAGAATTTGTAAATATGAAAATCGCAGGTTTTACAGTTCAACGAATTAATCCACCAACCTGGATATGATTTTTTTTTGTTTTGTTTTTTGAATCGTTTCACCCCAAACAAAAGAACAATGCCACTAGAATGCAGGGGGGTGGCTACAGGGAGTTGAAATGAAATAGAATGAAAAGACTGAGAATGAGGAGGATTGAGAAAAGGAACAGAGTTCAAGAAGACGGCGATTGACGTTGCATTTAAATTTTTGAAGATAATTGCAGGGAGAAGATATGGATTCATGCCTTTCCCAAGTGAACGCAATAGATTTGACTGGAATTTGAACTCAGCACCCCGATTCCACTATCAGCGCCAATAACCATTACTGCAACAACATCTTCCACAGTACGTGTGCACTAGATTGATATTAGCTCTAAACCGCTCAAAATATATTGTCGGTTTTGGGGCTATGGTTTCTTCTCTCAAATAATTCGTTTTCTCTCTTCTTTTTTCCCATCGCCTTCTTTCCAAGATTATCTCCCTTATTCTGATTTTCTTTTTTTGTAGCAATTTTTATTTTCTGTCTGCTGGTTTCTTTTTATTTAATCTTCTTTTTTTTTCCGACCAATATCCTCATCTGGGAAAATCAGGCACTTCTTAATGCTAGGTTGACTGGATCTTTTTTCTAGATTATGCCCTCGCATAAAACTGCTTTTCTTTTCGCTTTGATTATCATGTCAGAATTTTTCGAAAAGCGGGCGTCGTCGCCAAAGTAAAAATAAACAGCAGAGAGCAACTTTAAAGTTAACAGCGAAAATTTAATTCAAAAATCATAGACATTTAGTGATTCGCTTGTTCGACGTTACGGTTTTATCCTTCCTTTCTTTCTTTTTTTTCTTTCTTTTTTTTAAGTTGCAGGTTTTGGATACTACTGCTACCAGAAATTCTCTTTTGTTTTTCTTCGTGTTTTCTAATTAGTCTTATTTCTGCTATTTTCTTACTTTATTTTGTATTCACAATTATGATTTTTCAGCATTATTATGGCACTATTGTTATCGTGCTTAGTTTCCTATTCACTTCATTGCGTTATTACTTCTCTGATTTCACTTCGCTTGCCGTTGATCAGTGATATATCGGCTTTTTTTTCAGCAATTCCTTATGAAAACGTTCTACATATTGTTTTGAATTATGAAAGACTCTCACGTCGAATTTTCCCTTTACAAAAAAAATCCATTCGTTATGCTGCATCGATTTTTGTATTTTAAAAATTCTGGAAAGTTGTCAGCAAATTTTCCCGTAAAAATTTGTTGGTAAAAATTTGAACTATTCGCTGTTTTATTAAAATTAAAATTTTGCAACAGAATTTTATTTTTATACATATATAATCTTTTCTCTTTCTGTCTCTATCGTTTTCTTTCTTCTTCTTTGACTCTCTCTCTCTCGCTCTCTCTCGCTTTGTCTATATCTCTTTCTCTCTCTCTCTCTCATTCTCTCTCTCTATGTCTCTCTCTCTTTCTTTATTTTTTATTTTTCTCTTTGCGACTTTTCTCTTCCTCTACTTTTTGCCTCTGTTTTTAACTCTCTCTCTTTTTATCTGTCTCCCTTTTTTCTCTCTTTTTTCTCTCTTCTCTCTTTATCGCTTATTTTCTCTTTTGTCGCTACTTTCTTTTCTCTCTCTCTCTTTCTTCCCCCACACACACGCATACATGCACACATACATACTTTCTCTCGATTTTCTCTCTTTATCGCTTATTCTCTCTCTCTCTCTCTCTCTCTCTCTCTCTCTCTCTTTCTCTCTCTCTCTCGTCCTTCACGATTCTTTAATATTGAAGACAAGTGTCACAATCTCCACATATTCTCTCCGCATTAAACCAGGACAACGAAATAAATTAACATACCAATAAAAAATTTCATTAGAAAGAAAGAAAAGTCTATTGAATTGTTATATCTTGTCATCCTATATGGCAGTGAATGCTGGACAATCTTCTCAAAAACGAAGAGACTTGAAGCAACAGAAATGTGGCTCTACTGAAGGATGCTGAGGATGGCATGGACGGAACATGTGAGCAACAACGAAGTTTTAGAGAAAATGGAAGCAAAAAAGAGACTGTTCACGATTCTAGGGCACATAATGAGGAAAGAGGGCTTGGAAAATCTGATATTCACAAGACGAAGACAAGAGGGAAAGAGAAAAACAACGCATAACCCACCTAGCGAGCTTGAGTAAATGGATAACGGGAAAAGGGATGACAAAAATACAAAATTAATTAAGGGCTACGAAGCACAGGAAATTGTGGAGAGCCATGATCGCCTACTTCCTGAAGGGACACTGCACATAAAGAAGAGAATGAGCGAGAAAGCTTCAAAATGCAAATTGACTGATTTGCTTGTTTAATGACATGTCAACTTTTTATGGGTCATTTAATGCCGAAATTTAATGTTCTTGGGAGCTTTGACGTAATAAAAATATGATATATGTTATTCTGTTTTCATAATATGGCACTCTGCTTTTGAGCATATACATGTTTGTGTGGACATAATTACTAGAGGCTGTAATATGTGTGTTTCATGTTGTAGTTTTGTTGAAGTTATATTTTGGAATACAGTTTGATTTAAGAAATAGTAGGAATGTCATGAAAGAGTTCTTTCATGTTGGTTGGTTGTTTGTTTGATTTTATTTAGCGACATATCAACTTCTATGGGGGGTTTTAATGCCGAAATCAAAATATTTTGTACATAATTTTATGCTTTCAACTACAGATATTTTGTACATATTGTTATACTTTCAGAGTAAAATGTATGTTTTTTAGATTATCTATTTTGTACATCATAAAATGTATTGTTGGTAATTTTACTATAAAAATGTACTGTTGATTTTTGTTTGGGGATTCACTATTTGCCCATAGCTGTGACCCTGACAGGTTAGGGTGAACTTGGGAACAACAACAGTTAAGAGTTGTTTCCACATTCCTCAAAACCAAGGACGATCCAAAATGCAAGTTATACTCCCCATTGCTGCTGTTTTTTTATTATTTCAAACTCTTGACAGCATTAGCGTTTTTTGTTTTTGTTTTTGATTTTTTTGTTTTGTTTTTTTTGTTTGATTTTTTGTTGTTTTCGGGCAAAGCTGCAAAAACCTAAAGACTTGTCTGATCTGGAAGCCAACTGAAAAATACTCTCTGTTCGGGAGAAAGATTCAAATGGTTTGATTAAGCACATTCAAATTGCTATTAAAAATATGCCTGAAACTAACACTGTTAATTGAGTTTGTTTTTTTTTATCAAAGAAAATAAAATTAAAGAGATTTTTTTTTAACTTGAAAATTATGGACGTTATCTTTTTGGCGGGGTTTACAAAAGCACCCTTTTGTTTTTGAGAGATATTTAGTGGGGAATATGTATTTACCTATTGTTCTCTTTCCTTTGGATTCGTAGACCTGCTTTTATTTTCCCAAAGATTATAACTTTTGCTGCACCACACCAGGCTTCGTAACGCGAGTGCTAAAGCCTAGCAATGAATAGAAGAAGACCAAATTACAAATAAAAGAAAGATGGTAGGAAACGTTTTCTTTTTTTTTTTTGTCTAACAGATGAAAGATAAACTTACAGGAGACGATCGATTAATTTGGCTTTGATATTTGAGTCTGCAACATTTAAAAGCCACTTCTCCTTAATAACCAGCACTAAAGGTTTCAGTTTCTTTTGTATTTATTTTGCTCACACGCGAAGCTTATGACGACTTTTCTCTCTTGCTGCTGCTAAGACTCCGTGATGCTGGTGTCCGTTATCATTAATCACAAAAAGACTCTCATCATACTAAAATAAAGCTATAGAGGCTTTTTAGTCAGTTGGCACTTAATGCCACATCTTCCGAAAAGGCTTACGGCCGATTCCATACGATCACCGAAGTTAAGCAACGTCGAGCCTGGTCAGTACCGCTTGGGAATACCAGGGTCTGTAAGCTTGGAGGTGCGTGTGGTGTAATGGATAATGGCTCATAATTGTTAATCGGAGAGTCAAGTTCCAGTTCTGGTTGGGTTCGTTATATTCACTTACACTCAAATACTCTTGGGAAAAGTATGGATCATGTATATAACAATAAACTATATCCGACAGCAAAACCTCTGATCGGGAGATTGGAGATTGTGGGAAGCGTGAAACTACCTCTTAATTGCTGTTGTTCCCAAATCTACGCTGACCCGTGGTAGTAGTACCTGTTAGGGTAACAGTTCTAGGCAAATAGTGAACCCCCAAACAAAAACAAAATACTATTAAAGTATCAATATACATTTTATAATAAAATGGCCAATGATACTTATTTATAGTAAAATGACCAGCAATATATTTTTAAAGCAAAATAACCTGTAATACATTTATAGTTGAATTACCAATAATACATTTTATAGCAAAATGACCAACATTACATTTTATCTGTAGCTGAAGGCTTTGCGTTCAAAATATTTAGATTTCGGTATTAAATGACTCATAGAGGTGTTGGTATTCCACTAAACAAAATCAACCAAACCAAAACCAAGTAATACTATCACTAAACCATTATCTTCAAAGCAATTCTTATAATTTTGTCGGGGTTAGCTCCTCGTTAATTCCCAAATTGTCACTAGTGGTCATTCTCCCTATACTATAAATACTGGGCTATTTCTCACCTCGTTCTCCTTTTCATTTCTTCATTTCAGCGACTACAATGTAAGCTCTCTTAGAAGATCCGCGTCTTCCCATTTGTGGGAGATGCCATGGACATTATACACACATACACGTACGTACGAACATTCACCAAAGAACAGACACCAATGTTTACACACATACACACAAATGTCATTGTCCATTGTAAAATTGTTTTGTTTAATACATATATTTGTTTATATATATATATATATATATATATATATATATATATATATATATATATATATATATACATATATATATATATATCGGTTTTGTTTGCCTTCTTTACATCTTCAGTTGGACTTAACTTGAGTCTGGCAATTTTCTTGTAGTTGGACCTTTTAATATTCTACCAGGAGATACACACGTGTTTCTAATACAGCACGCAAACACACACGGTCCTCTACAATATAAAAAAACTGTTTTGTGGCTTTAAATAACCCGCAAATGGTTGATAAGCCGTAGAAAACGAATCAATCTATCAATGAACTTCCGAAAAAGGTGTTGGTTTGCTCTTTCGTGACAAACTGTCCTCGGGATAAGACGTGTTCTTTGCACCTCCTGGACAGCGAACACGCACCCACAAAGACGAACCAAAAGCAAAAAAGGAAGCAAACCTCTCAACCCGGTTGATCTTAATTCTGAAATCTTTAGTTATGCAGATTCTCTTTTATTTTTTGCTGAATTTCTTGATAATTTTCGATAATTGATTCCTTTTATTTATAAATATTTTGTTTTATTTTTGTTAAGTTACAAGCCGTCTCTTCTCGTTTCATGCATTTATTTCTGAGACAACAATTTGTATTTATATTGCCCGACAGAAGCGTTCCCTCTAAAATGTCTCTGACCAAATCAGAGATTTCATTCTACACCCACATGCACACACTTGCTCTTTATTATAAGCTGCTCCACAAAAAAGGTTTATCGAAGAACCTCTTTATGTAGCGCCGCGTGGTTGGGTTTTAGATGCTGTTTCCTTTTTCTTCCCACTTTCCCTTTTCTTTCCTAGTTTACCATTTCTTTCCCCGCTTCGCGTTTTCCTTCCTCTTTAGCTTTTCGTTTCCTCTTTTTTCACTTTTTCTGACTACTCTTTTTTCATCGTTTTCTCCTTACCTTTTCTTTTCCCTCTTTTTTCTTTTTCTAACCTCTTCCCTTTCTCTTTCCTCTTTCCCTTTTCTTTCTTTGTTTCCTTTTTTCCTTCCGTCTTTCGTTACATTGTACTCCGCTCGTCGTCACTGCACAACCTGTGGTGACATCCAAAGTCGGCTTTGTCTGCATATGCACCCGACTCGCTATGTTCGCATGTTTGTCTCCTTGGCTGTGATCGAATTCAAACAAAAATAACGGACATTACTTTTCAAACCACTAAGTGGGTGGGAAAATACGATTTCTGACTTAGCTGTCTATGTCTTCTTTCTGCTTCGTCGAAGTGGACTGCTATCTCTCTAACTTCCGACCACGGAAAGAAGACCCTTACATTCACTGACCATCTAGACGACTGCTGATTTCTCACTACTCGCTGATCCTCTCCTCACTGGCCGCTGGTCACTTCCTAGACGCTAGTCACCAACTGCTGACTTCCTGCCTCTCTCTGTTTATATGGATACTGGCTGGGGTCCCACCACCTTATCGTATACTTGTGTGCTGGAATAGTTGACCACCCAAAAGATGGATGGGTGATCAATTTTTCAAAGGTCTCTACTTTTATGATTATCTAAAAATTATTGACAAAATATTATTTTTGCCAATTCAAAAGCGGGCTGGAGACAGGAATCCTGAAAACCCTGGCAATTAAATTGACTTAAACATGAAGACGAAATTCCTAAGAAACTCTGGTAATCAAATTGACTTAAAAGAAAAAGAATCTACTTACCTCCAAAGATGTCCGAAATCGTATTGTTACATTTTCCTTTCCTCTTTTCCTTTCTCCTTACTATAAGCTGCTCCACATCCAAGAACCTCTTTATGTAGCGCTACCTGGTTGGGTTTTTGATGCTACTTCATGAATGATTTCTGTGGATGAATGCAGAAAAAATGGCATAATCGAAAAGTGATACTGTTGTGGAAAAATCAAGGATTATGAAAAACAATTGAAGAAATAATTCTGGTTCATTCCCGTTCTCCAACGTCGAGACGAGACCTTAAAAGTGGGGGTAACGAAGTGTGTCAGATGGGGTTCATCACTCGTAGCGTTGACCGGAGTGGTGCTGCTAGCTGACCAAACGGTTCCTCATTTACGGAGCTTGAATACTCCTCATTTATGCGAGCTTAATTAGGAAAAGGTATAAATTACAGCTCCCAGTCTACACTCATCCCAGATTGAAATATTTGGGTCGAGACTGATGGAAAATAGATAAGAGTGTCGGCCGCAACTGCTTTAAGCTGCCATGTCAGTTAAAAGGGTTATTCTTACACTTCTAGCTCTTTCATGCGCAAAGTCGTACATCGCTATATTTAGAAATGTTCACATTTTTTTTAAATTGTTTTTTCTCAGTCCTTTAAATCTTATTTGATTATCGCATTCAGAACAAAGACAGTTCATAAACGCTTTAAACTTCACGAAATTTCATTATCAACAATTTCAATTTAACCTTCACTAGTCCGGATTAGTGAAAATAGCGAATTATAGATTGACCTCAAAACAAAATTCAAGACTAACGCTTAATTAGAATCGAGCTAATGCTTTTTTTTCCTTTTTCTTTCTTCATTCTCTTTTCATTCTTCGTTTCCTTTTTTCCCTTCCACCTAGCCTTTTCATTTCTTCATTTTTCCTTTATCTTTCCTCGTTTCCTTTTCCTTTCCTCTTTTTTACTTTTTCTTTTTTTCCTTTTCATTCCTAGTTTCCTTTTTACTTCCTCCTCACCTTTTTCTCTCCTCTTTTTTCCCTTTTCTTTCCCCTTTCGTTATCTTTCTTCGTTTCATTTTTTCCTTCCTCATTACCTTTTCCTTTCCTCTTTTTTCCTTTTTCTTTTCTCTTTCCTTTCTCTTTCCTCATTTCCCCTTTCCTTCCTCCTTAACTTTTCATTTCCTCGTTTCCCTTTTCTTTCCTCTTTCCCTTTTCTTTCCCC
>OZ038497.1:7415522-7418022 GCA_964036315.1 Acanthosepion esculentum
GAAACGTGAGGTACACAAAAGGCGAAAAATTTACCCACAGAAAACATATTGACCAAATACAAAATAGACGGGTTGAGGAGCCAAGCTCGTCACCCGCAGAAAATGGAGTCGATGGAGGAGATCTTTGAAGTTTTTGAGATTCAAAGACCACAAGAAGACACAGAAATTGGAAGGACTAGCAGGAAGACAAAATTTACAGTGCCTCTAATTGTCGACTATAAGAAAAAGGAAAATATATTAACTCCCCCTACAAGAGATTTAAGAAGGGGAGTGTTAAGGGTCTCACCTTTTCACACAAATGGACTCAACCGAGGTATACATATACTACCACCAGTGAATACCCGGGAGTACGTTAAGACAGTCGAGACGTCTGTATCAGAGTAGTATTAGAGGAGGGTAGCACAAGAGTCACCGTCACGAGCACCTAGACACAGCAAGGAGTCATACCGCGATACTTCAATACCAACACTGTAAATATATTATTGCTACTAACCCGCATTTCTGGATCTACTAACCCGTATTACCAGTTTGTATTATTACGTTAATACATTTATTTTCCTTGTCTATTCCTGGCGTTTGTTATTTATTGACATCGGATTTCATCCCGGAATCCACAACGTTAAGTATCTCGAATCTTTTATTTAATTAATTCTTAGGTTTCTTATAGAAAACAATTGCTAATTTTTCTTCCATACATAACAAACAAAACTTGTCACCTGCCTTATATTTATGGCATTTTTAACATTTCCCATTTCAAAATGGGGTCATTATTATCTTCTTGCTTTATATCCCATATGTAAGTGGACAAGCTGCTACTATGTCTATAGCTTTTGTGATTAAAACTACTTAGATGATTATAATAACATTTTTTGAAGCTACATTGGGTAGATTCTATGTAAATTTAAGGGTTCTTGTCAGTGTTATTCGGTTTATTTCTATGTATCTCGATTTTGTAAACCACACCCTCCTGTTCGCACCTTCCCTCAAGTGGACAAGCGTACTTATTTCTACAGTTACATTTAGAGGGGTTGGGGTGTGGTTTGTCTATGATTTTTCTCCTGTTGTACGTACTAAGTAAGTTAGTCATATTTGGTATGCAACTATAACTTAATTTAACGTTGCTTTTATTGAAAATTTTATACAATACATTAGTTAGATGCACATATGAAAATTTTCCGTCTGGTTTGCATTACTAACATTATGTATACATGAAAAGAGAAGATGAGAAAGAGGAAGAAAAGGAAAAGGGGGGGGCAAACTAAAAACGAGGGCATTTATAAGAGAAATGATGTGTAATCAAGAATAATTAGACAAAGCAACTAATATCTCCTACAGGTGACAAATTTCTTATACATCAAAGTCCACTCTAACCACCCGAAATACGTAATAGACCACATCCCCAAAACTGTTAATACTAGAATAAATAGGCTAGAAAATCTTTAATGAAAATAAATTTACATACAACCTGGTTATCAAGAATAGTGGTTTTAAACAGGAATTAAACTATCACGAAGAATTGAAAAATCATAGTATTAATAAATCTAAAAACAGAAAGCAGAAAGTAATATGATTTCACCCACCGTATTGCAGGCTTTCCAACATTTATATAAGATTCTTCCTAAGGTTAGTAGACAAGCACTTTGATAGTAAACATCTACTATATAAAATTTTCAATAGGAAGACACTGAAAATTAGTTATTCATGTGTTAGTAATATGGAGAAAATTATATCTTCCTACATTTGTAAAATACTTAAGAACTTCCATAATAGTGAAACTCGAGCTAGGAGCCCCACCTGCAATTGTAGGAGTAGAGCTAACTGTCCAATATGTATGAGAATGTAATATATGAAGCTACAATCTTCCTCAAACAAAATATCAGCCTGAAAACAGGATACATAGGTATATCCGCTGGTAATTGGAAGCAGCGTCTGTATAACCACATTCTTTTAAATATCGATACCTATATGTATATATATATATATGTATATATATATATATATATGTATATATATATGTATATATATATATATGTATATATATATGTATATATATATATATGTATATATATATATATATATATGTATATATATATGTATATATATCTGTATATATTTATATATATATGTATATATTTAGTTTATTTAGGAAAATTCAGTTCATGCCACTTTTCTCCAGTACAAGAACGCACATTTTTCAAATTTAAAAAAAAAAAAAAAAAAATTCAACCACAGCGTTGCGCCCGCACGCTCTAAAATTATTCTAACATTTAACATTATCTCATTGCTAAAAAAACACTCTTTCGGACCGTACTACCTTTCGATGTCGCATTACTATTCGGAACTTAATAAAAACACACTAAATTGTCTACCTGAGGATGGCCGTTTGCTACGGCTGAAAGCCCGGCTCGTAGAAAAAATAACACCTGATAAACCCGGAATTTATGAACAAGGATCACACCATTCATTAAGAGATTCGAAGTTGATTATATTTTATTAGTAA
>OZ038497.1:7430522-7505522 GCA_964036315.1 Acanthosepion esculentum
AGCCAGAATTAGTTGATTCCTGCCATTGTAGCTGACAGCTCCTCATCCGCCATCGATCACGGTATATCAAGCAGATGTATCGATCTTTAGATGCTTGCCTATCTATGCAACGGGTTTCCTTTTTTTGTTTTTTGTTTGTTTTTTGTTTGTTTTTTGTTTATATTTTTTGTTTATTTTGGGGGTGAGTGTTACTGAGGTTTCCTCCTCGAGGTGATTATGGCTTGGTCAAGCGCCTATCCATTGACCTGTCTGGCTAGGTCCGAGCTGCCAGTAAATAAATTCCCGCCAATATAGATAGAGCACGAAAGCCACTACACGATATCAAGGTATGGAAAAGGTTTCTAAGTAGCAAACAAATGCCCTAAAAAAAGACTTCAATACAAATCTCTGTTTAAACGCGAATGGAAAGACAATTGGCCTTACCCCGGAAGGTTACCAAATGTGACAGATAACTTTGAAACGCGTAGACTACACTGGCTGAAAAGTTATGACAAAGGAAAAAGAAGCGTTAAACTAAATCCGTAATAAATAAGGTATAATAATAACGGAAGAGGTTCAGACAAAGAAGAAAGTTGATAAATACGAGACATTGTCAAAATTGACATCTTTTTTTTTACTGCTACTGTCTAGACAGGTAAATTTGGGGAACTTCTCCTTCATCCACTATTTTCTGTCTAAATTTCAAGAAATAGCAGCAAAAATTCAGCAGTTTCAATAGCAATAGGAAGAATAAAGAAGCGGCAGTGAAGGCGGTCAAGCGCCACAGCAGCAGCAGGAAATATGAACATTACGTTTAACGCTCCAAGTTCTAGGTTCAGCGACAATCACCTAGTGGATTAAAACGTTGTTTGGGGAATTTGTTGGTATAGTAATTGTGGGTTCAATCTCTGGACTGGGTAGTACAGGGTTAGACTCAGTAATAACAAATCGAAAAATAAGTGCGCATCAATTAAAAGATATCGACAGCGAAATGAGATCAGTCTACTCGTAGAGTTCGAACTTCCTTGAAGGTTACTCGGATCGATAGACACCTGAAGAACGCCTAGCACAACGGTCGAAACGTTGTGATAATTGCAACAAAAATGAGGACGTTAGTCTGAATGCAAATAATGTAAATAATCCACTTTTTGTCAGCTATCGTGGCATGTACGTGACAAGACAGTACATGAAGAATACGATTTCTGTCCTTTCGCAAAGGCATTAGCTGCAATTAGAACCCTTTTTGCTGATGGACAAATATAAAATAGACCCGTCAAAAATGACATTATTCGGTATGGATAAATTATACAAATTTATTAAATTAACAAGTAAAGAAAAAAAGGAAGACATTGAACCAAATTTATTTTTATGACGATTTTCTGTAACCTTCATCTTTTAATAACTTCAAACAATATTTCAACGAGACATTAGTAAGAGTAGTATGAATAAAAATTCTGTTACCAGCAGCAGTTGCCTCCCTTCGGTGAGTTCACAAACATAATAGAGCCCATTTTGTGTCTGTGTTCGTAATACCCACTTCCTATCTGTTTTTCTTTAATGTGATAGAAAAGCAATAGACAAGCAGAAAAAAAAGTGACAACAGCTTTTATATAATAAGATTAGCAGGAAAATTGCGGTTAGAGTGTGGACACAAACATCCATGGGCAAAATTCAGTAGAGAATTTTATTCAATTAGGAATTAATACTTCTAGTCTGTATCACTTGCTTTGATAAATGGCGCACAAATCCGTAATAAAAAATGTATTCTGCTTTGATTAAAGTTTTGGAGAATCTTCATAAAAACGAGTAAACTCCACGCGCCCCACTATTCGTATCAGACGACCAGGGAATACGAAATAGGTGGATAGCGTATAATATACCTTGGGAAATCTCTTGAAATCATTTTTTAAGCAATCTAGAACTTGATACCGCCATTAATTCCGCACCGTGTCGCCTATTAGTGGAACGTCTTAAGTGTACATCCGACAGGAAGTCAAAAAAGAACTCTTCTTCCCTATCGTCTCGTACTTTGGGGTACATTTATTGTTTCTGCTTGAATATCTTGAATAAAGAGTTACATGCAGATTATTGCGCTCATCTTTGTTGTTATTATCCCAACGTTTCAGCCGTTGTTGCCCTCCGGCCTTCATCAGGAGCTTGTCAATCCGAGCAACCTTCAGGGAATTTTGAAGTGAACTCTTTATTTAATCAATGGGAGTATATTATTCTAGTGCCGGTGACCATGCCTAAGAATATTTCCGCTAGTTCTTATTTAATACTGCTCAGTTACTGTAAACCGTTTCCACTGACTCAGTCTGTACTAACCAGTCCAGGAATTGAACCCGTAATTAAGAATATAGAAAGAAGAAAGAATGCATGGTTGCTAGCAAAAGGGACAATCCAAAATGCAAATTACAAATTGGGGATACCAAAATAAAAAAGAACAACAATTTAAATATCGGGAAAATGTTTTAGCAGAAGACACTGATATCCGAATGAGCATTGAGTTAGCGAAAGATGCCTTCCAAAAGCTAAGCAGAGTATTAAGAAACAAAAAATGTCATTAGAAACAAAGAAAAAAGTACTGAACTGCTACATGATATCTGGAAACTAAATGGAAACATTCTTAACATCAAGAAGAGGCTGTTGAAATTTCTGGGACACATAATGAAGAAGGACGGCTTGCAAAATCTGATACTCATGGAACAGAGGAAAGTAGTGTGTAACATACTTGATGGGCTTGGGTAAGAAAGAAAATGTCGTTCTACAGAGGGAGGCTGATGGTACCATGTGCCGAACATGCAACAACAAAGCGTTAGAGAAAATAGAAGCAAAAAGAAACTTATACTTAACTTTAGGAAGGGACAGTTGAAATTTCTAGTGCACATAATGAGAGAAAAGTCCTTAAAAATATGTTAAATTCTAGTAATTTCATGTATTTTGATAGGTACCATTAAATTGTATTATTATTATTATTTATTTCCTTTGATATCTGCCGTTTACACATTTCTTTCCGGGTCCAGTCCGGAGACCTAAGGTTAGAAATGGTATCATGACAGTTTCCACAGCAAAATAAAAAAAAAAATATTACATAGATAAAGTCCTTCGTAATGTGTGGGCTGTACTTGTCAGAATAATTTTTTGTATCTCTTTGAGGCATGGACTTCCAAGATTTCTATTTCAAGGTCCTTGTATTTTGACAGCTTTTCTAATATCTTCAAAGATACATTGCAGTCTGCAGGGACTGCCATATTAATAAGGAGGCATTTTTTGTGGTCTTTAATAACAATGTCTGGGCGGTTGGCTTTGATTGTTCTGTCAGTGTGTATTGTGTAGTCCCATAGAATTGTAACAGGTCCTATCTCCGTAACCGGGTCTGGGTGGTGTTCGTACCAGTTTCTTTCAGTTTCCTTCCCGTAGAAGTTGCAAATTTTCTAGTGCAGATATTGGCCCACTCTGTCATGCCGGGTTTTATATTCAGTGGGTGCCAATAACGTGCAATCTGATATAAGATGATCAATGGTTTCTGGATATTTATCACAGAATCTGCATTTTGGTCTAACACAGTATTTTAGTATATGTGCTTGATAATTCCTAATTAACAAGCATTGGTCTTGTGCAGCAAGGATAAAACCTTCAGTTTCAGCTTTCAACCCTACACTACGTAGCCACTGATGGGTACGGTTTTTGTCTACGTCAGCTTGTTTGGTACGGGCAGAGTATTGGCCATGAAGCGGTTTATCTTGCCATTGATTCTGTATCTGGTCGGTTGCATCTGTCTTTGCTTTCTTTATTATCATTATTATTATTATTTAGATATTGATAAATAGACATGGATATCTGCGCTGCTCTCCTGGGTCCGTTTTTAACCATGATTGGTGTAAATTAGACAAAGATTAATATATATCATTTTATTTGTTCCTTTTTCTATACTTCTCACCTTTGACATAAATGCCTATTCTCGTGTATATCGAGAAGCTCTAACTTTGTAATATGTGACCCAAAATAACAAAAAATAAAATTTATATTCAATAAGTTTCTTCATTTCCTAGTGGATCGCTTTCAAAGGAGGAGTGAAAGCGGCTGGTGAGATATGAAGGAACACCAGATACCTTGACATTGAGCAGTCTGTTCAGATTTCTAATATTTTTGAGGAGCATCGTACGTCGTGTGTGACGTATCTTCCAAAAGTCTAATCATATATTATTCAATTGCAATTGTTATAAACTGGGGGAAGGTAAAGACGTTCCTAATAATTAATACATTCACTGCTGCATTATCATAGCGTTCTTGCCTGGCTGGGATGTGACGCTATTATACGAAACAGTTATTTGCTGAAAATAAATGATGATAAAGACGTTGACGACGATTTCTAATAGACGCCGCCATTTTGGTTTCAACTGCAGTACAGACAACCCCAACACACAGTATAATAAAAAATATAATACAAGTCGCATTGTACGTTGCTATATGTCTACTCTGGTTTTGTAAATAGCACTAAACGCTAGTTAGTATAAAAAGACATGGACAAACCTTTTCAAGGTTGCATTATCTATTGTTTGTCTCTTTAGTTTTGTTTACGGATGAGGGAACATTTGGAAGAGATGGAATAACAAATCTACACAAGCAATATTTGTGGGCGAATCGGAATCTCCATGATACAATACATGCTAGTTACCAGTATCCCTTTATGATTAATGTATGGGCTGGAATTTTAGGTGACTAACAGGTAGGTCCATATGTTCTCCCAGCACGTCTTACAGGAGCTGTCTGTCGGGACATTATTTCGAACACACTTCCAAACCTACTAGAGGATGTACCCCTGCTAATTCGAAGGCACGTGTGTCTCATGCTTGATGGGGGTCCAGCACATTTTAGTCACATTGATCGCGATGCACTAGCTGGCATCTGCCATGAAAGATGGATGGGTAGGGGATGAGCGGTTCCATGGCCTGCACGCTACCCCGTCCTCAATCCTTTGGATTTTTATCTGTAGGGCCACCCTAAAAAAAACTGGTTAATGCAGCAGACATTAATAAGGCAGAGATTCTTCATCAACAGAGGGGGAGCCTGCGAAGGCATTCGACATCGTGTCAATGATCCGGAGGATGAATGCATGTTTAAAAGCAAGCAAGGGACATTTTGAATATTTGCTATGAGTTACTGTTTCTGAGGCACAACGATGGCCTTTTTGGAAATATGTTTATGTGGACATTCTACCTTGTTTTGATGTCAGATATATGTACATATAGGGTGCGGTGAATAATTTATCATCTAAATGACGCAAAAATGAAAATAACACTGACATCACATTTTAACAGATATACTTAGCAAAAGTACACAAAAATATCTTGAAATACTAAAGAGTAAATGTATTCAATAAACTCGCCATTGGGTTCAACCAAGGCCTCAAGACGACTTCGGAATCTCCTGCAAATCTTCTGGACAGTCTCATTGTTTAAGTTGGTGAATGCTGTCATAATCCTTGCCTTCAGTTCATCTTTGGTGTTACAAAGAGTTTTGTTGGTCTCTCGCTCAACTGCACCCCACACATACTAATCAAGGGGATTGCAGTCTGGTGAGTTAGGTGGTCAGATGTAAGAGGTTATGTGGTTGCAGAAATTCTCTGACAACCATGACTGGCTTCTCCTGCTTGTGTGTCATGCTGCAGAATCCTGTTGTTAAACATAGGGTCTTACAGCAGCCACCGTCTTGACCTCCGCGTTGAATCTGAGGCCCTCACCAACAAAGTTGATAGTCCCCTTCTTATCAGAACGCTCAGAGTGAGTTTTCTGAGCTGTCGTACCTTCGTAATCACCATTAGACTCATCCATCTCTTTTCAAATCCGCTGCACTGTTCTCAGATTAATGCCCAAATACTTTGAAATGTTCGTATTGGAGCTTCTGGATCGAATGCCAAGCAGTACAGCCTGCCGTTTCCAAATTTCTGGTGGAGTGAATTGTGTCATAGTGCTCTTTTTCTCACAGACGGTGCCCAACTGACCCTACTGTAATGTGCAGTCGACAAAATCCAAACAATCAACGCGCATGCGTGAAATTAAAAATAAAATATGACAACAATTCACCCATCACACCCTATATATATACAGTGAGGTGAAACAAGTATTTGGACAGTAAAAAAATGGATTTAGAATCATATATTGAAAGAAAAGCATTGTCTAAAGCTCACAATATATTCGTAAAACAATTATAAATGCAAATAAACAGCAAAAATAAATTATTTGACACATATATATTTTATATACAAATTATTACAACAGGGAGTGAAAAAAGTATTTGGACAGAATATAAATTATGCTTTAATTAGTTTTGGCAAATTCAAGTCTGGATTTTAAATGACGTGTTTTATTTTTGCTGTTTATTGGCATTTATAATTGTTTTACTAATAAATTGTGAGCTTTAAACAATGCTTTTCTTTCAATATATGATTCTAAATCCATTTATTTTACTGTTCAAATACTTGTTTCACCTCACTGTATGTGTGTGTGTGTGTGTGTGTGTGTGTGTGTGTGTGTAATAGGATAAGGAACAAATAGAAAACGTTTATAAATCTAACACACAGACACACACACTCACACACACACACACACACACACACACACACACATATATATATATATATATATATATATATATATATATATATATATATATATATATATATATATATAATAAAAAGCTCAAACATTAAGATTCCATGGTTATAATTTATTACATTGGAATCGTAATCACGATCCAATTCATCAGACATCCAAATTCAAAATATTTTGAATTTGTAGGTCTGATGAATTGGATCGTGTTTATGATTCCAATGTAATAAATTATGACCATGGAATATTAATGTTTAAGCTTTTTATTATGCTATTACTCTGTCCCGGACATTAAGTTCTACCTGGATTCTATCCTCTTGGGGATTTATATATATATATATATATATATATATATATATATATATATATATCTGTATATATATGTATATTGACCACTAATATTATCTATCTATCTATATATATATATATATATATATATATATATATATATATATCTGTATATATATGTATATTGACCACTAATATTATCTATCTATCTATATATATATATATATATATATATATATATATATATATATATATATATTATATATATCTGTATATATATGTATATTGACCACTAATATTATCTATCTATCTCTCTCTCTCTCTCTCTCTATATATATATATATATATATATATATATATATATATATATATTATATATGTATATTGACCACTAATATTATCTATTTATCTATATATATATATATATATATATATATATATATATATATATATGGGAATATATATTTCCTCTTACTCTAGTCGTTATTGTAATGGGTACAGGTATTTGATTTGCTATCCTTGTTTTTGATTTTCTTAAACGATGAAATTAATAACAACCGGCTTAGATCGAGAAGTCCTACTAAAAACCTAATCTCGTCGAAATAATGGAACAAGTGTAGTACCCCCCCCCCTAAATTAGATTAAAGGATTCAGTTCAAAATTCCTTCTAAGTTACCCGGATCAATATGCACGTTTTGGACAACAACAAAGATGAGGACAATAGTCCGAATGTAAACAGTGTAAATAATGTTAAATAATTCAGACAGAGATTTATTTTTAAGTTTTGACTTCCCTCTTTCTTGCAAACGACCTTAAAATAATTACTGTCCGTGTGGTTTATCCAATGAATTAAATCTTTCAAGCTTCGCCATAAATGTTCAATTAGTTACACCAGTCCATACCTTTACAGCTCGGACACAGCATGCTACCCAAACGGAATCGAATTAGCTTTCTTTCTTCTGTATTCCAAATTTACGGAGAAAGTCCACAATCAGAACAGACTCCTGCGTGGGTGCTTCCTTGAACGATACAATCTTAACGTCTTCAAGTCAACAGTCAATCCTCATAATCTTCAATCCCTACCGCCTATTTCCTTCATAACACACACCATTATCATAACTATTTTAACAATATCATCTACCTTGGGTGGCTCTCGAGCTTTCTGTTGGGTTTATTTTAGTGTCAAAAATTGGATAAGCACATCAGGATATAAACTTCCGAAATGCGTCTATATTGTTCTGAATGAGCTATCTGCAAGTTACGTTAGCTGCATACTTCGGGTCGTTATCTTGTGAAAGAAGTCAACACTCTTCGGACCGTTACACCGAACGGAAGAAATTGGCACATATACTCACGTAACATGCGGCCTTTGAAGACCTGATTTTGAAGCGAATTTGACTACAGTAAATGGAGATGTAGTTTGGTCAACGGCGTAGCCAGGGCTAGCAGTCAGGACATACGCTAATTTTATATCTCGTGTATGATGCGACCCCATTAAAATTAGCTTCAAAATTCGATCTCCATGTCGCATGATAGGCGAGTATATACGGTGACTACCAGAATCCCCAGAAAAACCTCGTCGCTCTATCATTAATAAAAAAAAATATTGCCAATTCGTAATGTCTTCGCTTTGTGCACCTCGGCGTGGTGTAATGGTTAGCAAGCTTGTCTCGCTGGATCAGTTACGACTGAAAAGAGAATTCGATCCTTACTAGGTTCCTTGTGTTTTTGGCCTTGTGCCACCTCTAAGTTACGCTGAGAAAATAACCATAACACCTTCACTTCTGTGTTTTACTGTGGGTTGGTGTTTTTTTTGGGGGGGGGGGGTATAGAAGTTAAAAATTCGAAAAGTGAAGTCGGCGAGCCGAGTTCAAATCCAGGACAAGTTCGTTACGTTCATTTTCGCACAAATACCCCGAGAAACCATCTCTGCTCCTCTCCCCCACCTACGGGTTAAATAGGACAGGCTCTTTACAATAACCCTTTAGCTAAGAAGTTCATAATGTTGCTTAATTACGTCAATCTTTTGTCTTGCAATGGCAATCAGTCTAGAAGTAAAATTCATTATTCCAAACCAACCTAAAGAGGGACGGGATCTGTCAGACTTTCTTCCCCTAGACACACCCACTGCTGCTATGGCTGCTGTATATGAGGGTGTCAGCATGTCTCTAATGGCTTATCATGTAACGTGGTACTTTTTTGTGCTGGTATTTTTTTGTTTGTTTTTATTATAGGCGCATCCATCTTTTCTCAATGTATGAAGAGCAGGGATGGGATCAAGAAGTTCGATTTTCGTTTAGCTCCGCCGAAGAACAGTCTTCCAAAAAACATTTAGTTTTCACTAAATACTCAGAAGCGAACTCTACACGACAATAACGATGCTGTTTTTTTTTTGGGGGGGGGGTAACAGAAACGTTTTCCGTGAAGTCCAGGTTTGTTTCCATGACTTTGTACTTCATTATTTCCTTTCCTTTCCCGATGATACAGTTGCACTTAAAATCATCTTCTATCCGCTTTCAAGTAACAACTGAATTCGATTTGACTTTTATTAGCATTTTTCGAGTTACTTGTAAAGAAATCTTCCATGGAGCGCTAATTCATGGAAGGTTTTCGGTGATGCCAAATTTACTCCACTTCGGAATAATCGATCCAACGGCACTAACAACTGTATTTAACATCTTGACAACAACCCTTTAGTTATAACTTTACTAATGTTGTATAATCACGTCATCTTTTGTTTAGTTTAGCGCTACTTTTGCTTTGATTTAAATGCTTTCAACGGTTTATAAAACTTTGTCAGGTTATTTAAAGTCAGAAAATATTTTTAGATTGTAATATTTTTTTTAGAAATTTAGTGACACTAATTAACCCATAGCTGGAGGGAGAAGGGGTGAATCCATAGCTTTCCTAAGAATATAAATATAACACACCTAACTGGAATTTGAACTCGACATTCCGATTAACAATTCCATTATACCACCTGCACATATAAGTTTACTGCACTTGATATTCCCAAGTGGTCACCCATCTAGATACTGACCAGGCTCGACGTTGCTTAGAGCCTCTTTGCTTTAACAATGACACCCTTATTGCAAAAAGATGTAGTGACAATTACCATTGAATATTTTAAAATATATTCTTCGTAATTTCTAATTTTACATCAAGATTCACCATCCCGGTAAATTTAAAATTAATATAATTTTGGGGAAAATATTAAGTATTTTGCAAGCTTCTAAATATTTCTTTCCTGCACTTGGTGCACGTGAAATTGATAAAGGACAAGGTAACACTTAATGTTTCTTTTAACACAATGCTTCTAAAATCTAGCCTCGCCCAAAATGCAGGTATGAACATGTATTTCTTTTTCTTAAAGCCGTCACAATATTCATTTATTTACCCGCCAAAACGGCAGTCTTGAGTCCATCTATGAATACTTTAGACAAGTCTTTCAGACCAGGTACGCGCTGAGATAAATACAATTCGGTAGGAATGAATTTTGGCTGTATGTATTGGCATCCATTCAAAACTGATGGCCAATCAAATTATCGATTTCTCTCAGCGCAGTTGATTCGCTGGTGCAAAAGCTGAAACCGTATATCGGGTCGGCCAGAAAAATTAGGCTGTGGTCCACAGGTGGGAAGAGGAAAAAAACAGCCGACGGGCAAAATTTCTCCCTTCGTTTTATCCCTCTTCATTAGCCGCATCTGCAATTAGGATTGGTCTTCGTGTTTACGACTCTCTTCGCCACGCTAACAAGAAGAAAGAGAAGAAAAAAAAGAATATAACCCGATAAACGTAAATTGCAGGCGCCTTAATTAGTCGCGTGGGTCAGAGGTTGAGGGAAGGTAAGCACATGTAACACAGACGGATTTTGCTTCTTTTTTTTCTTCTTGTTTTTTTGTTTTTTTTTGGGGGGGGGGATTTTTTAAGTTTACGAATCAAGGAGAAGGGCACTTTCCATTTCTTGTTCGTATCGAATCTAACTGTACAATTTCAGTATAAATAATCTGCTCAGTTTTTAAAGTTGTTCAGAATGACAAGAGGATAGTCTTGTTTGCACTGAAATCTTGCTTGCCAAATTCTGGTTCTATTGTCGTGGGGGGAGGGGGTCTACCACACTGTTTCTAATCCAGTGCGAACTTTCAAATTTTATTTTAGGAATTAAAATTTTTAATTAAGTAATTTAAAATTTGATTTAAGGAATTTAAGATTCGATTTAAGGAATTTAAAATTTGATTTAAGGAATTTAAGATTCGATTTAAGGAATTTAAAATTTGATTTAAGGAAGTAAGATTTAGTAGAAATTAAAATTTTATTACACATTTACGCTTATTAAAATATTTAGTAGAAGATTTAAAATCAGTAAAAGGCATTTAAAATATTAAGACTATGGATATCTTGTAAAAGGGCAGTAAACGAAACGGCTTCTTTCTTTTTATCTTGCCATTTTTAGTAAACTCTCTCTCTCTCTCTCTCTTTCTCTCTCTCTCTCTTTCTCTCTCTCTCTCTCTCTCTCTCTCTCTCTCTCTCTCTCTCTCTGTTTTTTGTTGGGGCAAAATGTCAAATTCTTCACTATCAAATTCTTTGACAAGCAACTTATAATTTATGAGGTCTTATATATCATTATTTACTTCAGTCTATCCCGTTAAAACACCGGTTCCGTATGATCACAAGTGTTAAGCAACGTCGTGCTTGTTTAGTACCGTGATGGGTTACCGCTTGGAAATGCTGTAAGCTTACATTTGCGGTTGATGTAATGGATAATGTTTTTGGAAGTTAATCTGAGAGCCAAGTTCGAATTCCCGTTGGGTTTGGGATATTCTCTAAGGGACAAATACACTTGGGAAAGGAGTATGAATCCACCTCTCCCCCCCCCCCAGCTATGAGTTAAAACATGTATCGCTAAAACTATTACTATCTGCCCCCAAAATAAAACTGCATACTACATATTTAGTTTTCGGCATTAAATAACCTATAGAGGTTGATATGCCATTAAACAACCAACAGCCAACCTTAACTTCAATCTAGTTTGGAAACTTTACTCGGGACGAATGACTCAGGAGAAGACTTATAACTCAAATACTAAGGTAGACCACATACAACAAAATGGTAGCCCACAAATACTAAGCTTGAGCACATATAACAAAATGGTGGACTTCAAATACTAAGGTAAATCAAATAACAACAAAATTGCGAACCTCAAATTCTAAAGTGGACTCTATACAACAAGATGGTGAACCTCTAATACGAAGTTAGACCACATATAACAAAATGGTGAACATCAAATACAGAGGTACACCACATAAAACAAAACGGTAGCCCCCAAATACTAAGGTAAACCATATTCAACAAAATGGTGACCCTCAAATACTAAGATAGGCCGTATGCAACAAAGTGATGAAACTCAAATAATAAGGTAGACCACGTACAACAAAAAGGTGAACATCATATACAAAGATAGACAATATAAAACAAAATGATGGCCCTCAAATACTACTACTATAATAAACCACACATCAACAAAATGGTGGCACTCAAATACTAAAGAGACCTCATATTACAAAATGGTGAACCACAAATATTTGGATCGACTACATACAACAAAAATAGACCATGTGCAATGCAATGGTGAACGTAAAACACTAAGGTAAGCCACATGCAAGAAAATGGTGAACATCAAATATTACGGTAGACTGCATAACAACAAAATGGTGAACATGAAATACTAAGGTATACCACATATAATAAAATATTGATTCTCAGGTAGTCCATATACAATAAAAGGGTGAACGGAGAACGGGCAACAAAATGGTGAGCATTAAATATTAAGGTAGAATACATATGACAAAATATTGAATCTGACATAGTAGGGGAGACCACATACAACAAAATGGTGACCCTCAAAAACTAAGATTTAGCACATAACAACAAAATGTTAAACGTCAAATTCTAAGGCAGACCACAAACAACAAAATGGCGGCCCTCAAATACCAACGTAGACCGCATACAACAAAATGGCGGCCCTCAAATACCAACGTAGACCGCATACAACAAAATGGCGGCCCTCAAATACCAACGTAGACCGCATACAACAAAATGGCGGCCCTCAAATACCAACGTAGACCGCATACAACAAAACGGTTGCCATAAAATACAAAGGTAGACCATATGATACAAAACTGGCCCTCAAATACTAATGTAGACAATATACCAAAAAAAATTGTGAACCTCAAATACTAAAGTAGGCGACACACAACAAAATGGTGGCCATCAAATCCTAAGGTAGGCAATATACAAAAAAAAATGGTGAAATTCAAATACAAAGGTAGATATATGAAACAAAATGGTGAACCTCAAATACTAAGGTAGACAACATACGAAACATGGTGGCACTCAAATGCTAGGCTAGACCACATATAACAAAACAGTATACCTCAAATACTAAGGTAGACGATATACAATAAAATGGTAAACTTGAAATACTAAGGTAGACCACATAACAAGAAAATGCTGAACCTCAAATCCTATGGTAGACAACATACAACAAAATGGTGAGCCGCAAATACTAAGGTAGACCACATAAACCAAAATGGTGGAACTTAACATCAGGAAGAGAAAGTTAAAATTTCTAGGATCACATAATGAGGATAGTGTGCTTGGAAAATTACATACTCACAGAACATATTAAAAGCAAGAGGGACTGAGAAAATTGTAGTCATCGCCCACGTACTGAAGGGACACGTCAAATACATGAAAAATCATACAACACTTTAGGGAGACTCAGTAAATGTATACGTCTTGTAATGAACATTTAAAACTTGTAAGCAGATATTCGCTCTTTGGAATCTGTAGCGGTGTGGTGTAATGGATGATGCATATCCATTCCAAATTCGCAAATAGGCTTGGAAAATTTACGGATAATTTTACTCGTAAGTCAAAAAGGATTCAATCTTTTTTAAAATGCTAAGTCAGTTTCTGTTGGTGTGATGGATGCGTATCCTTAATTAATAAAAACTATTAGTATCTGTGCAAATTTTTCGGTTTCCTATTTTAATTTTCTGGAAGCCTCTATGTCTGCTAACAGGACTCTGCACCATGCCACACAAGCTGGAGAACTCCGTCATGGCTGTCAGACAATTTCTGCAACCACATCACCCCTTACATTTGGTCACCTAACTCCCCAGACTGCAGCCCTCTTGATTATTATGTGTGGGGCGCAGTTGAACGAGAGACCAACAAAACTCCTTGTAACACCATAGATGCCCTAAGGCAAGGATTATGGCAGCAACACCAACTTAAACAATGAGACCGAAGCCGTCTGGTTGAAGCCAATGGCGATTTTATTGAATAAATTTACTCTTTAGTATTTCAAGATAGTTTTGTGTCATTTTGGTAAATATATCTGTTAAAATGAGACGTCAGTGTTATTTTCATTTTTGCATCATTTAGATGATAATTTATCTATTGCACCGTGTGTGTGTGTGTGTGTGTGTGTGTGTGTGTGTGTGTGTGTGTGTGTGTGTGTGTGTGTGTCATTAAATAATTTAGACAAGTTTTGTATACTTATTTTTAATAGGATCCTTTTGTAGTTATAGACAAGTTTCTTAGTATCCTTATTAAAGGAAGAAAGAAAATTACCATGTTGATGCATATTTATTTTATCCGAGTACTTTCGGCATTACCACAATGTCGTCATCACGGCCTTGTTTTTTTTCTAAGACAAAAAATTGTTGTGTTCATCTGAAAATTAAATTTTTACGTGTTAAGTAAAAAAGGCTAAGGTTATTTACTGTACAATTTTAAAATTTTATCTTGCAAACACAGGTGCAAAAATCAAGGGAGGTAACTTAGATAGTGAAATGTCTAAATCTTTTTGAAAGAAAAACTATTTAAAACTATTAATTAAAACAGATATTTTAATAAACTATTGATTGTATATATTTTAAAACAATAGTGCAATATTCATAATTAATTTTATTATGGTTTGGTTTCAATTTTTTAAGATAGATTGCTTCATGAAATTTTATTTTCCGTTTATTACTTTCATGAAAAAGTATTTGTTATGCGTGTTCTTATAGCATATATATTTTGTAGATTTAATGATTCAAGAAAAACAACGAAACTCCAAATGTGAATCAACAAGTATATATTGAAATATAACATACAAAACAAACATGGAATGAAATGTATAGATTAAGGGAAAAGGAGTTGCTCCCCTTTAACAGTATTTCTGATTTGTGAATGAATGTTCGAAAGAAGTTCTCTTGAGAGAGAATTCTTCTGGAATCAATGTTAGAGTCTGCTGTTAGAATAGATAACACAAGAATACAATTGATCAGAAAGTGTGTTGTTTTAGAGAAATCAACAGAGTCCTGGTTGAATGAACTTGGCTGAGTCACAGATAGATATGTATATATGTATTACAAAAATCTGTGTCTGTGTGTGCGTTTGAAACGTTGTGAGTAAACTCAAAGTCATAGGTTTGTGTTGAAGGCGAAATTTGCTGGAGTCTACTTTATTTATTTTTGTATAGTACAAAAATTGTGGCACAAGGCCGAAAAAGGGGAGCGGTAGAGGCTGGTCTTCACTATCTATCTTATACCTAGCTAATCAGATTCATGACCCTTTCATACATTACAAATTCCACATTCACCAAAAGAACTCGTCCATCACCAATCAATCCTCCTTACACCATAATACCACATCCTCACAAGGGGAACCTACAAAACGCGCCCACACCATAAAAATTTGATGATAATAAATACATAAAAATTTAATAATGGAAAGTTGAGAGGGGAGGGAGATGAACCCAATAATCAAGTAAAAACAACAAATTTAAACTAAACATAATTGATGTTAGTAAGGCCCGTCCAACCCTCAAAACAGAGAGGCCGCTGTATTCTGCGCAGAGGACAAAATCAAGAAGCACTCTCGCTAAGAGGGTGGGAAAGTGATAAAATAAATAACACGGACATGGGGAAATAAAAGCCTGACCCAGTCGAGATAGGTGGGGGGACAAAACAAACTGGGGACGTTGGGAATCTCGACTTGGATCATAACAAAGAAATAGCAAACCTTGACCGTAAATATTTGTGGGGTAAAACAAAAAAATTATCCAATATTACATTTTAAATGAAGAAGTTCGGGATCTACTATATTTATTTTTGTATAGTACAAAAATTGTGGCACATGGCCGAAAAAGGGGAGGGATAGAGGCTGGTCTTCACTATCTATCTTATACCTAGCTAATCCGATACACGACCCTTTCATACATTACAAATTCACCATAAGAAATAAAAGGCTGACCCAGTCGAGACTGGCGGCTTGTGTGAAAATTGCTTCTTTTAAAGCTACTGGTAGGCTCCCAGCAAAACCGGGGGAAAAGTTGATTTAGCACTAAAATATTTGATTGGTTAAAAATTGACCAATCGCTGAATTTGTACTAACGAAACATGTAAGCAAGTTCAAGACCGAAAAAATTCAAAGTGACGACTGCGATTGCTAAATTGCCCTTTAGAAAGGCAGCATTGATATACTAGCCAATCGCAGACGAATAAACTGTGAGCGTGGGAAAACATAGCAGTCGCTACATATTGATGTATTTTCAAAAAGAATTTTCTTAAATTGCAAATGTGGATAGGCATGCTGTTGTAAATGTCGAGAGATGTCAGATGCACCATTCAAATGAAAACTGGTAATTTTCTTTCTTCCTTTAGTAAAGATATTAAGAACCTTGTCCGTAATTATGAGAGGATCGTATTAAAATAAGTAGACAAAACTTGTCTAAATTATTTAATGAGACATGTCTTAATGAAAACATGCTGCCAACCAAAATATACCCAATATATATATATATATATATATATATATATATATATATATACACACACACACACACACACATATATATATATATATATATATATATATATATATATATATACCCAAGTTTGGGATTGGTATATACGGAGTAAATTCCAATAACCAACAATAATTATTCTTTAAAGAGTGCTCAATACAGAGTAGAGCAGATATAATCATTTATTTGAATATTACAACATAAATATGTTATAAAATCACGACAAAAATAGCCATTTTGTTTCAACACTTCTGGTGTCTTATCAAGTGTTGTCTTAAAAACAAATGATTGGTCAGGAAATAAGCAAGAATTGGATAAATCTATAAAATAAAATAGTGTGAGACAGCTCCTCCCTTTGATTTTGCAACATGCCTTTTGGGCAAACTTGCATATTCAAATCTTGCCTCTGGCCAGACATGATCCTGATGGAGATTTTTTCAAGCGACTTCCTGATGCTCTTGTTAACGAGTGGTATATTGGCTTGCAAACAGACATCGAATGACGGAAGACAACAACAAACAAAACGAAGACTTGAGTAAAAATAAATATTGCCAAGTTTATTTTTGTTAAAGAAAAATACATAAACAAAATGAATGTGAGTGTGAACTAAGCAAGGCTTATGTAAAAGGAGATAAATGGCGTTGTCCTGAGAAGGACTGTTTCGTGGTCGCTAGAAAGCGTTGTCCTGTAAAGAACAGTTTATTGCATATCTTTGGCAAGGATGGCTGGAGCGGCAGTGGGGAACCCGAGCACGTACACTCGGATCATTGGTCAAAATTTACTCAGCCCCCGCTTACGCGGGATCGAGCACAAAGCTTCTCTTTGCTAGGCATGTCCGCAGAACAGATACTACACTCTGATCCTGGAGATGGCTAGAGCGAAGGCTGATGGCAAGCTAGAGATGTTAATAGCTGCAGCTGTTGCTGGTCGGCTACTGCTGGAACAGATACTACACTCAGTATTTACTGGTCATAGCTAGTCTTGTCTTGTCATAGCTGGTCAAGGCCAGAACCGGTCCAAGCTAGTCGTAGCCGTGATACGACCAGCGCAGGGACGAATCCCTACACCAGGTAAGTATCAAGTGACGCTCTGAGCCAAAAGGCCGACCAAGCGAGCGATCTGCGAACAGATACTACACGGGATTTACTTGACCTCCCACAGGGCCAGGTTGTGACACAAGGTCGGAGTTTAACGTGGGAAGGGGAGGGGGAATGGACCCGAGTTTTCACCCGGGTCGCAGTGCTTTGGCTTTAGCTAGTCATAGCTGGTCTTGGCTGGTCTTAGCTGGTCATAGCTTGTCCAAGCTGGTCAGAGCTGGTCATACGTAGCCACGATACTACCAGCGCAGGGACGAATCCCTGCCGCCGGCCTGTATCGGAGAAGGAATCCCGGCCCCATAGGCGATCATTCAGTGAGCAATCTGCGAACAGATACTACACTCTGATCCTGGAGATGGCTAGAGCGAAGGCCGATGGCAAGCTGGAGATAATAATAGCTGGCTAGCTGCAGCTGGTCGGCTACTGCTGGAACAGATACTACACTTTGATCCTATTGATGTGGGCCGCGGAACACAGCTAGGATATCTAGCTACCCCCACCCACGAGGGTTGTATGTGGCACAAGGCCGGGTGTAACGTGGGTTTTCCGAGCCCGTAGGTTCGGCCAAAAATATCCCCTATTTGAACCCGTAAAAACGGGTTCAGGGTCAGTCTACCTCCCCGAACGAGACTCTGCCCTTCGGCGGAGCCTCGTCCAGGTTCCTCTCTGCCCGATGGCAGAGAGTTCGACTGTCTAGCTGGAACAGGTCGCAGTTATTTACCCATATCTCGCCACCGAGACGAAATGCGATACAAGGTCAGTTATTTAACATGGGGAACCCGAGCGCGTACACTCGGATCATTGGTCAAAAAAATTTACTCAGTTCCCGCGGGATCGAGCACAAAGCTTGTCTTTGCTGGTCATGTCTGCAGAACAGATACTACACGGGATTTACTTGACCTCCCACAGGGCCAGGTTGTGACACAAGGTCGGAGTTTAACGTGGGAAGGGGAGGGGGAATGGACCCGAGTTTTCACCCGGGTCGCAGTGCTTTGGCTTTAGCTAGTCATAGCTGGTCTTGGCTGGTCTTAGCTTGTCCAAGCTGGTCATAGCTAGTCAGACGTAGCCATGATACTACCACCGCAGGGACGAATCCCTGCCGCCGGCCTGTATCGGAGAAGGAATCCCGGCCCCATAGGCGATCATTCAGTGAGTAATCTGCGAACAGATACTACACTTTGATCCTAGCATCTATACCACAGAAGACATGGGTATTTACTCACAGATCCCACTGGAGCGGGATGTACACAAGGTCAGTTATTTAATGTGGGGAAGGCGAGGGCAAACACTCGGGCAACTGGTCAAAATATTACCGAGACCCCACTTTTGCGGAATCGAGCACAAAGGTTGTCTTAGCTTGTAATTCCTGCGGAACATCATGGTTATTTACCCACAGCCCAACCACCACCCCATCAAACTGTGCCGAGATGCGACAAAAGGTCAGTTATTTAACGTGGGGAACCCGAGAGCGTACACTCGGGCCGCCGATCAAAATTTACCCAGGCCCCGCTTACACGAAATCGGGCACAGAGATTATCTTAGCTTGTAATGGTCGCGTAACGGCATGAGTATTTACCCGCTGTCTCCCCCCTACACACACAGTGTGACGGGATTCGACAAAACGTCAGTTATTTAATGTGGGGAATCCGAGCGCGTACACACGTGCCACTGATCGAAATTTACCCGGGATCGGGCATAACGTTTGATTTAGCTTGTCATGGCCTCGGAAATGACATAGGTATTTTTTTATCAGACCCATTTTTATTTAACCCTTTTTTTTTAATCTGCTTCATTTTTTTTTCTTCCTTTGATTTAGCCGGGTTTTTTATGATTTTTATTTTAGCAACAACTCTAAGTATCTTTATTTCAATTACTCTGCTTTAGCGCTGAAAAACACTTATTTTATTGTGAGGGATGGTTACAAGCGAGAGGGGAGATGGGATGTGCTTATTTTATAATCACATATGATTTGGCCGATGTTTGTTTTCTTTTTCATTTAGCCCCGTTTTTTTTTTATTTGGTCCCTTCTTTATTTGGCCTGTCATGTTTTTTTTAGGGTTTTTTTTTTTATTTAACTCATTTTTGTTTTTAGTTTTTGTTTTCCCTTATATTTTTAATTTCCTTCGTTTTTTAATTCATTTTTTGTTTCATCATTGACATTCCTCTTTTTTATCTGGCTCTTTTTTTATTTTACTTTTGACTTGACCCATTTTTTATTTATCCCAGATTTTGTCTCATCTTTTTTTAGTCAGTTTCACCCCAAGAAAGGCAGTAAAGCCACTAAGACACAAGGGGTTACAGAGTGCGGAAAAAATAGGAAGAGAAACATTAATAATGAGCTAGAAGAGAAAAGAATAATCAGGAGGACAGTAGATAGCGATTGAAATTGCGGAAAGGACGCGCTTCTTCTGCCTTATAATTAAACTTATCTAGCCACAATTACTGAACCAAACATAGCACAATATTCCTTACACCAAAACAACACATTCTTACTTACCACGTACATCCACCATAATACCTCAGAATCTCCATGAAGTCCTAACAGGTCCCCATATGTGCAATTCTTTTCTTTTCTTTTTTTTTTGTGGGGTGGAGATGAATAAAACAACAATTTAAAAGTCTAAACTCCAATGAGAATTTACAATATGAAATAAACTATTTACAATAAAATAAATAAAATAGTGTTAGTCATAAAAAAAAACAGTCCTTAATTGTGGCAGAAATATCAGTTAACTGTACGAAATCAATGCGGGACATTAATAAAATAAAAACACTCATTCGTCCAAACACTTACTGAAACACACAGACATTCAAACACAACAAATACGAAACTCACACCCGAAATACGAAAGGCGTCCTGCATCTACCAGAGAACTGACATCTCTGATCATCTAACGATGGCGGGAAGGAGGAAATAAACTAAAGAAAGTGACAGGGTGGACAGAAATAAAAATGGCCAAATGAGCGTACATCCCCTAGCTAACTAACACTGAAGAAAGAAACTAAAGCTGAAAAAACAATCCTAAGCTAACCTAATTTTTAGCTGGGTTGCCAATGTTCAAACCGATTAGAGCAATATCCTAATACCTAACCGGCATCAAAGTGCCACTCTAAATCGGTCCCTCTTACTCGATACAAACGCCCAAGACTCACCCACTTTTTGGCAAATTATGATGGAAGAAGCCACCGCCTTTCCATCCTAATCTTGATTTAAGCTGATGCTTAAAGAACAAGATCAGTTGGAAACTTCTCGCCCTCATAGAATTCCTCCAAATCACGAGTTTCATAAACGCCTGGCATGCAAAAGAACACATAATGTTCAGCGTCCGTTAACGGCGGTACCCACATTGCTACTGACAGAACCGGCCTCGAGGGCGAAAAAATAACCGCGCAGCTCGTGAACCATGATACTTTCAATAAACTTGCCCAACGGGACTACGATACTACAATGAAAGGAGGTGTGATCCAGAGTCTTCCATCTCCCCATCACAGCGAACACTGTTTGAAGATTTTTCTAAGCCTGCTGAACAAAGTCTTTTGCCGACTACAGGGCCCTATGAATCACCAGCCAGGTGAGTGATGTCTCATCATTATTGAGGCGTTTTAATCCGAGCATCCAAGGCCATATTGAGCGAGCCTCCTGCTTCGTAAGACCGAGCTCCTCCATCAGATCATCTTGTTTGGACCCACTAACTAACACTTAATATAATGCCCTTCTGGACAACACCTGGACGTTGGAGAGGCCAACTGTCGGCCGTAAGAAATGATTCAGAGCAATTCGATATTCACAATAGGAGTATTCGCCTCGAGTTAAAAGGGGATCGTTCTCCTGGCACGAGTGCACACTTCTCAGGGATTGGAAGTTCTTACGGGCGTCTGCCTTCCAGAATTCACCCTCCTCATCCGATTGATAACACATTCGATCTCGTAATGCGACGCGAATCGTATGTTGATGAGTCTCAACGCTTGGCATACCCAGACCGCCTTCAGAAGGATGGAGGTAAGAGATCTCCTGAGGTACATTGGGGTCTTTGCCTTCCCAGAAGAAGGAGAACAAGAGCCTTACTAATGATATTAGTGTGGCAGACGGAAGCCTTCCTTCCACATTATGTGTACCAGAAACCCCAACTGTCTCTTTCTGATGCTAAGTATATGTGTCCTTTTTGTTGTCATTGCCGCGGGAACCTCATTGTTGCTTACATGTTCAGTCCATGGTATTCTCAGCATCCTTCTGTAGAACCATATTTCTGTTACTTCAAATCTTTATTCTAGCAGGTTTAATGCTACATAAGAGTTCAGTACTCTTTTCTTTGTTTCTAACAAGATTTTTCTGTTACTTAATACTTTGCTCAGCTTTTGGAAGGCATCTTTCTCTATCCCAATACCTTCAGATTTCCATGTCGCACTTTCCGTTCTCTGTTAATACGCTTCCCAGATACCTCAATTATTGCACCTGTTTGATTTCGATATCTCCAATCTGCACTAGCATTGGTAAAATAAAAGAAACATTTATAATAGCTTGTTTTCAAGATGTCCAGTGATATTATGCAAAGAAATGAAGATTAACGAATTTATAAAGATATAAACCACAGAGAAAATATTTACATTTGGACTAATGTCCTTATGTTTGTCAATATTATGAGGTTTCAACCCTCGTGACCTCAAGTCATTTTCTTCTATGCTATCCACAGTAGGCCTAACATTTTTTAACAGGTGTAGAGATTTATTACCTGTTTCCTGTTTAGGGTGGGGTTTCCAGTTGCCTTAATAATAGTGGCTGTCATGACTGGCTGAAGGCAATAACTCTATATTAAAGCTACCGTATCTGTCTATATTTCTGAGATGAGGTATTATGTACACTATTTACATTATTCGAACTATTGTCCGAATTTTTGTAGCCATATTTATTACAACGTTTCGGCCGTTGTACGCACCGGTCTTCTTCAGAATGTCAAACTGAACCCTTTATTTCGCTCACTGGAATAGACTCTTCTAGTTCCCGTGCCATGTTTAATGGATGTCAGTTATCAGTTATCTCCTGTTAATTCCCCTCTCCAAGTTCTCCACTGCCTTAACCGGGTATTGAACTCACACTCTTTGGGTCCTGTCACTGGATCTAACTAACGCCTTTATCCACTGTGTCATGTGTCCTTGAGGACATCTGTGTATGAATTTCTGGGTATTATAAACCTAATGTCTTCAGCAACCAAGAACTTGGAGAGGGGAATTAACAGGAGATAACTGATAACTGACATCCATTAGACATGGCACGTGGAACTAGAACAGTCTACCTTCAGTTCAATATTCCAACCACCTGAAGAAGGCCGGAGCCTACAACGGCCGAAACATTGTAATAAATATTGCGACAAAGATGAGGACAATAGTCTGAATAATGTAAATAGTGTAAAGCTACCGTGTTAGCAGTTTTCTGGTTGCTGCAAAGTGACTGTTAGCAAGGAGCCCAAACTCCTTGGTAGCACTTAGAGAGGCTGCTCTAATCAACAGTTGCATAATATTGCAGTGCCATGTCGCATATGAAAAGGTGTCCCTGCAAGCACTTACAGTGGGCAACCCTGAGGCCGCACTATGCTATAGTCTTCGCTACCTTCCGGACAGCTTATATTACTTTAGACAATCGGCAGTGACTATTACTCTTGACCTCTGTACCTTAAAAGTTATCATATGATTTTTAAAAATTGCCTCTCGCCTGTAGAACTTTTTTCCAGTTTCTTGCTTCTCTGTCCCCCACGTCCTTAAAAAATTTAGATGCACCATCAATTCTGTCTACTTCACTCATAGAGCATGACAATTCACAAATAATAATTATAAAGAAATTTATGGACAGGCAATAACATTCTGTTTCTTGAAAGAAATATGGTGTCTAAAAAAGATAAAAACTAATCTATGGGTCCTCCTTTATTTTGAATAACCTTTTCAACCCTTTTTGGCATTGACTTGATTAAGTTCTGGCAAATCTCATCTCAAAGCATTGAATTCCATTCGGATATGAAATTCACAATCAAATCCTCTTTGTTGCTCAACTGCTTTCTCGACAGCCTGTACTTTATAATGCTCCATAAGTTTTCTATGGAGTTGAGGTCAGGAGATTGGGGCGGCCATGTCATAACACTCACCTGCTTCTCATCAAAGTATTCCTTCATCAATTTTGATTTGTGGCAGGGAGCATTATCCTGCATAAAAATGAGGATCGATTTGCACCCTTTCAGCAGAAGGGAGCAGACAAGACTCTAAAATTCTCTTGTACTGCTCGCTCCTGAGGGTCTTTTCAATAGGTTTTAAGAAACCAGTTCCATGAAAAGAAAAGTATCCCCAGAACATTATACTGAACAGATGCTTGACAGTACTTACTGCTAAATTCAAAGAGCCTTCAAAGCTTCTTCTTCGGATTTTAGATCGCTTATCCTTTGAAATTAGCTCAACTTTCGTTTCATGAGAGAAGAGAACATATATCAGAGTTTCATAGGTGGATCTGTCCATCCACTCTTCAGAGGACATCAGCATACATATATATATATATATATATATATATATATATATATATATATATATATATATATATATATATACACACACACTCAGGATCAAAACCGGTTATTTCTTTTCATTATTTTCTTTTTTTGCTTCACCTCTTTACAAGACAAGTGCCAATACTTTGTACCCCTCTCTGAATCTATGATACGTGGCTCTCAACTACTATATCTCACTTTTCAACTAGAATATCCTGTTGTGTTCTAATATCTTGTCCTTGCTGACAACGAAAATCTTCATGCTATTAGAAGACTTTATTGGCAAACATGGAACTTTTATATCAGGTTGTTGTCATAGACATCCCAAGTATTATGAATGCCAATATCTTAAATAGTTTAAGCATAATAAATTCTGGAAATTATTCCATTTGTCTGAATTTCTGAGATAAACAGTTATTACTTACATTCAGATTATTATCCTCATCTTTGTTGTTATTACCATAATGTTTTGACCATTGTGTCCTCTGGCCTCATCAGGTGCAGGATTCATTTTAAAATTCCTTGAAGGTTCCTTGCATTGATAAGAGTCTCATGAAGGCCAGAGGGCACAACAGCTAAAACGTGATAATAGCCACAAGGATGAGGATCAGTAAATAATGAACAGGTTTGCATAGATAAACATCAACAGATCAGTAGAGAGAGTCTCGGTGTATTTTTAATAGAGTTTAGTCAATAGAAAAGACATTACGAAATCAATACAGAGACTTCAGTTAACTAATATAGGTGAACAGGAAAATTTTAAAGTTTCTCTTGGCCACGATACAGATTATTGATTATGCAGTTTGGTGAGTGCTGAAGATATTCTTGCTATGAAGGCAAGAAAGTGAGATTTACCTTTGGAAATGAGAGAATCTCCGTTCTATGCCATCACATTTAATCCTCGCTCTTGCTTGTAATGTTGTTCAATAAATGCCTAATTTTTATGTCGCCAGCTAACATAACCGCATAGTACTGAGTAGATTTTTGCCTCTCGTTTTTATTCAGTGAAATGATTTTGCATATGCAATTAAAGTGATCTGCTGAGGCATGCAAATTCACCATGCCTTTTGTAAGCACGTTCTTACTTCTTCCAATATGATGCCTGACAAAAAAATACAAGCAACACGCACTTGCTTGCTTCTTTTTTTGGAATAACAAGGTGCCTCGGAGATTTCCCATACAATTTCATTTTCAAGTCTTTTTCCACTTTTCTTTGGACTGTCATAGCTGAAACTCCTCTCTCACATGCAAAACGTCTTATGAATTGAGTTGGATCTTTTCTAATTGATCTCTTTAGCACTTAGTTGAAATGATGATCCCTCTTCCTGTTGTGACCTTCTGATCAAGTTTTCATCTCTACTGCTCCTGCTTTTTAAACTTATTCACCATTCTCTTAGATGGACTTTGAAGATGGAAGCCAGAGTATGAATGTCGGTACCATTACTGAAGGCTTGAATTACCTTTTTTGTCTCACCATTGCTCAATTAGGAAGACAGTCAGTCTGACAAAAGTCGATTTTAACCTGTACTCTTTGTAGCTGAATAACTCAAAGGGTTTTTCAGTGACTCTTATGAAAAATGGTGTCAAGATGGCTAAACATCTCATCTGAAAACCTGGAAAAATGAAACTCAATTAGTTTAGTGTTTTTTTAGATATTATATATAGGATTGATGCAAATATAAAATTTGTCACTTAGCTGATTGATGCTTTTTATTGGTGTTAGGTTGATTTTTTCTTCTTCTTCTTTGTGTATGTGTGTGTGTGTGGAACAGTAGCGGGCAGAAGGGCGGGGTTGCAGAGAACACAACAACCCCGGGCATCCACATCAGTATGGCATTCAATCGAAGAGTGAAATCAAATTTTAGTTTATATTTAATTTTGATTAAAGTGTTTATTTCATGTTTCCTCTGTTTTTACATATTTAAAAAATCTTCCTTTCTCACATTTCTCAATACTAGGCCCTATAGCACCCCCTCTCCTACTTGAGCCTTAGGGGCATATAATCAAAGAGTTGGCCCCAGGCATCACCAAACCTCTGCAAGTCACTGGTGTGAAATGGTTTCTTGTTACATTATATAAGGCTAATATACCCCCGAACTAAATATACAGATTGTAATATAGCAACAACTTTAAGTTGAAGCTTATGAAGATTTATTTGACTGATTCAGCTTTAGTGCTAAAAATGTTTATTTTATTAGCGTGGATGGTTACAAGCAAGAGGGGAGATGGGATATGCTTCTTTTATTACCACACGTTGGGAACAGACATTGGCGTAAGATAAACATCTCATCCAGAAAAGAATTCCAGAATTCTAATGGTTATTTGAAAGGCAGGAACAGTTATTCTAAATTATTTTGACATCTACCGAATACAACTATAAAATAATGGCTTCCTGACCTATAATTAGTTCTTGAACTTTAAGTAACAAGTTTCTGAGAATGCATATAAGCAAATATTTACAGGATTATCAGTTTATTGAAAGGAAAGAAATATTTTATTTTTTTAATAAAATGATTTACTAAAGTTAGTTTGTAATTTTTTCTTTTCTCACTTTTTATTTCATCTTTTTTTTCTTTTCTATTCCTCCTCATGGGACTGCTTCTGCATTGCATCAAATTTGTCTGCTATGTTCCATGTCTGGATCAGACACATTTAGTAGTGAACGTTTTGACTGTATAAATCTTGCTAGATTCTTTCAAAAATGAAGTTTCAAATAAAATTTCAACTGATTTAATTTCTCCAAAAACTTATGTTCATATAAATAATTTTTTTAGGGATCAAACAATATTTTACACATAAAAATTATGAAATTAATAAAAATTGAGGGTGACTGAGTTAAAAAATATTTTCAAGCTTAAATAAATTCTAGAAATTTTGTGGGAATCTGAGAATCAATTGATTTTTAGTGGACATTTAAAATCTTGGTCTAGTAGAAAGGACATGAAAACAGAAGTTGGTACAGTCCGGATTGGAATTCAAGGGAGTAAAATTGCTTTTCTGTGTGGGAGGATCAGGCATAACTTCCAAGTAGAAAATAAAAAAATTCAAATATTTCAGCCAATAAGAAGGCATTGTGCCTAAAAGATAAAATCATCTCTGTGAGCCGGCCTGGATCCATCAAAGATAAAATCATCTCTGTGAGCCGGCCTGGATCCATCAAAGATAAAATCATCTCTGTGAGCCGGCCTGGATCCATCAAAGATAAAATCATCTCTGTGAGCCGGCCTGGATCCATCAAAGATAAAATCATCTCTGTGAGCTGGCCTGGATCCATCAAAGATAAAATCATCTCTGTGAGCCGGCCTGGATCCATAAAAATAGCATTACACTATCCTAGAACAAGAAAACATTTAACCTATTGAACAGGATCACTTCTGTATTCTCTCCAACATTTGATGTCACTGCATCTGAGTCTTACCACCTCCACCTCCACTGGAATCTTTATCAAACTTTATTTTTCTTTTCAATGAATTCTTTAAATAACATTTTATTCTCTTTAATTCACACTCTTGAAAAAGAATATTTTGTTCTTTTTTAGTGAACTCTAAAAGAAGATAATTTTTCTTCTCAGTGAATAATAAAATGTTTGATTGCTTAAAATGTATTCCACAATTTATTTTGCATTTATTTGAATTTATGCCTGTTTGCTTGAAAGCATAAAATGAAAAGCATATACTTTGTCATGTCTTTTTAAACAGTATTTTGAGGGCTTTATTTCACTGAGATATACACTTTTTTAGAAGCAGTTTTCTATGCATTAAAAAAATTAGCTGATTGTCTCTCAGTGTATACATTCCTTTTAATACTACACTTGACCTAACAGGCCACCACTGAAAGAGTTGATCAATTATAATCTGTAACTATTACCAAACAGTGGACATTGCCATTGTAAAAAAAATGTTTTAGAAGATGGAATGCACCAATAACTTTATTTTATTACAAACTAAATAATTTTGAATTAGCCATTTATTGCACTATTGGGATTTTAGAGTGAATTATTCAATTTCTTGCATTAAAAGAATTATTAGCACAATAATATAAATCGGGATACCTGTATTTTATTTTTTTGGCAATTTGCAAGCTTCTGGACTGTTGTTAAAACTGTTTTCACATGAGGGCAAAGTTAATAATACATGGTTCGTTTTACTTTAATATTTTAATCTTGCTTTGAGTACATGGGTTAGAAACCAAAATTGTTCAGTTTCCCTCTGCATTTCCCTTGTAGGAAACCTCGGGCATCAGGGATTGACCCTATATCTCCCCTTTTAAGTGCAATGGAAGCAATACTGCCTGGAAACGATGAACCCCTGAACCATTGTTCTTCTTTATTTTTTTACACAAGAGATTTCGACTCCTCACTAGTCGTTTAATTTACTAAGCTTAACTTAATTTTGATATAACGCCAAAGTACAGAACATCGGGTGAGGATAAAAGTTACTTTCTGTATTAATGGTCACCCAGATTAGCTGGAACGTCCAATTTGTTTGATCGGTAGCGTTTGATATTTGTTTGAAGACATAGTATCCAAGGGAGGCAATCTTTCAAATTAACTCAAAAATTACCTCCCTTGAGTTATTTTAATTTTACTTTTTACTATATATATACTAAATATTTTTTTAAATAATTTTGCTTCGATATGTTTCGCCGATGAATTTTATTCCTGATGACACGCACCAGCTGGCAAAATATATCAAAGCAAAAGTGTTTCTAAATTGTTTCATATATTTAATTTAGCATTAAAGAGATTCCCATCCAACCATGAATTAATTTACGTGTTTTAAATGCTATTTCAAGACGTCGGCGATCATGGCTCTCCACAGATTCCTCCTCTCTGTCATCTTTGAATTGCTACGACGTCTTTGGAAAGAGACTGGAGCTATTTCACCCATAGCTGAGAGGAAAAGAAATGATTTTATGCCTTTCCTAACAAATGTGTTGTAGACACTAGAGACTCAACAAGAATTTACTACAATATATAGAAAAAGGTGTCTGCTTAAACTGACGCCAGAAGGACATGGATTCATTTACTCCAGTCAGTGTGAATATTTACAAGGTTCTCTGTAAAGACATTGCATTCCCTAACTATTGACAATTATCTATGATTCTTACAATACCTGTACAACCATGGAAGATAGCAGAGTAATGGTTAGTGGTTCAGATTGAGAAATCAGAGAGCCAAGTTCAAATTTCAGTTGAGTTCATTACATTCACGTATGTGCAAATACTCTTGAGAATGGTATAAATCCATTTCTCTATGGGTAAAACGGCAGTACAGATATATAGCCTTGAGTGGTAACCAGTCTAGGAGAAGGATAACTCTGAATTTAAAACTTCCAACTATGGATTAAATAGCTTCACAAACAAACCTGCAATTGGCCAAGCATGATGAGTACGGCTACAATTCTGAAGACAAAGTCAATCGGGGGGGGGGGGGGTCTTCCAATAGGAATAAGAAGGATCCCCCTTAATTTGGATTTGAAGTTGGTACTATCATACAGAAATTCAAAAATCCCAAATTCCAAAGCTTATGTACCTGTACAAATAGTTTCTGTCTATATTTCTGAGATGAGGTATTATGTACATTATTTACATTATTCGGACTATTGTCCTCATCTTTGTCGCCACATTTATTACAACGTTTCGGCCGTTGTACACTCCAGCTTTCTTCAGGTGGTTGGAATGTTGAGCTGAACCCTTTATTTTGCTCACTGGGTTGACTGTTCTAGTTCCACGTGCCATGTACGGGTTCAATAGCCGGTTAAGGCAGTGCAGAACTTTCAGAGGGAAATTAACAGGAGATAACTGATAACTGACATCCATTAAACATGGCACGTGGAACTATAACAGTCTACCCCAGTGAGTAAAATAAAGGGTTCAGTTCGACATTCCAACCACCTGAAGAAGGCCGAAGCGTACAACAGCCAAAATGTTGTAATAAATATGGCGACAAAGATGAAGACAATAGTCCGAATAATGTAAATACTGTACAAATAGGTATGCAAATTTGTCTGTACAGAAGCTTGTGTATCTGTTTGTACAGGTACAGTGGCTATGGTGTGCATTACTAAAAAAATATCTTTTTTTCAATATAAATTGAAGAAAGGAGATAAGATATTACCTAGCAGTATAGTACTCTTTTCTTTGTTTCCCAAGATATCTGTTGATCCCTTAATATCTTTCACAGTTTCTGAAAAGCAACCTTTCGTATTCCCATGTGCATTTGGATTTCTGCATCATACTTTCTGCTACCTTATGTTGTACTATGCAGATTGTTACATTCCTGCACCTTCTTGATTTTGACATCCCCAATGCATAACTCAAACTTTAGGCTGTCCCTTTTGCTGACAACCATGTATTCTGCCCTCTATACAATTAATGCTCATCCCTTTCTTCTTTTCCTTCAACAACCTTATCTCATCAGTGGAACCATATCTCTTTTTACCACAAGTCTTTTCTTCATCTGTGAGGAAATTGATTGATTCATTTTCACTAAAAGGCACTGTTCAAACTTTCCTTAATTGGTAAAGCTTCTTCGTAGCTGAGACGGTTAAGGCATGTTGGATCTAACAGCAGTTTTCCTGTGCCCTACAAATCAACCATTCGTCCTTGCATGGAGCATTGCTGCCATATATGGTCTGGAGCCCCTTCTGTTTGTCTCAAGGTCCTTGATAAAATCCAGAAACAGATATACAATGTAATTGGCCCTGATCTAGCATCTCATCTGCAGTCGCTCTCTCACAGACGTGCTGTCACCTCCTTCTGCCTTTTTTACAAATACTTTCATGGTAACTGCTCTGATTAGCTGCTTTCTCAGACTTCATGAATTTAAGCGTTCAACTAGGCTGACATCTCACTCTTATCCTTTCACTGTCAAAACTGTTAAATGTAGCCGTCTCTTCTCCTTCAATAGCTTCATGTCTCACACTTCTCGCTTGTGGAACTCCCTCCCCTTTTCCTGTTTCCCTGATAGCGCTAATCTCCAACTATTCAAATGTAATGTCAATTGACGTCTCCAGATGCCCTGATCTATCCCCTATCCTTCTCTTCATCCTTTCCTCTATCACTCCTATTTGCTCTCGCTCCAACTCCCCTTGCATGCTAGTGGCTTCCCGCCTTGCTTGGGGTGAAACGCTTAAAAAAATAAATAAATAAATAAATAAAAAAAAAAGATTTCTTGAATATTCAGGCCAGTAGACAAAAAAAAATACTGTTTAATGAATAAATGGAATGTCTACACAAATACAAGCATCTACTAAAAATAATGTTTAAAGTCATAAAAATCTGTTGAATTAATAAATAAAAATCTATTATGTCTTTAGGAAATTATTTTATATATTTACTGATGAGGCATCCTGTGAGAATTGAACTCACTATCTGTTTATTTGAATGATGTGTCTACTTATGATTGATGAAACAAGTAGTTTTTTACACTATTTATATTATTCGGATTATTGTCCTCATCTTTGTTGCCATATTCATCACATTTTGTCCGTTGTATGCTCCGGCCTTCTTCACATGTTCTAGTTCCACATGCCATGTTTAATGGATGTCAGTTATCAGTTATCTCCTGTTAATTCCCCTCTGAAAGTTCTCCACTGCCTTAACCGTTAGTTAGATCAAGTGACAGGATCCAAAGAGTCTGAGTTCAATAACCGGTTAAGATGGTGGAGAACTTGGAGAGGGGAATTAACAGTAGATAACTGATAACTAACATCCATTAGACATGGCACATGGAACTAGAACAGTCTACCCCAGTGAGCGAAATAAAGGGTTCAGTTCGACATTCCAACCACCTGAAGAAGGCCGGAGTGTACAACAGTCGAAACGTTGTGATAAATATGGCAACAAAGATGAGGACATTAGTCCGAACAACGTAAATAGTGTACATAATACCTCATCTCAGAAATATAGACAGATACTGAAGTAGCTTTCTTTATTTCTGTCACAGTTTGGGAACCACACACAAACACACACACACATACATACATTTTTTTTTTCTTATTGAAATTGGAGTAGATTTGAACAGCCAAATTAGATGAGAACAATTTTGTTTACTGATGGGAATCTGATCTAGCCCATTTGGAAATGGGTCATTAGGAAGACAATAGAAGATGATTGAGATATTTTTTTATCGATTAAAATATGAAATAGAGCTTACTACGGCTATGAGGAACTTTGAAATTCACATGATTTTGGGTTGAAGGCAGCACTCGTGATAAGACAGGTTTATCTATATAAACGTGCACAGAAATCTGTTGACAGAGTGGTTGGCTCGTCTGCCGTCGAGTGCAGTCGAGCTGGGTAAAGATAGATCGGAGACTGGAAGTGACATCAGAGATTGGAACCAAATGCCCACTAATATATTTTGTTGATATAAGTACAAAGAAGCGAATTACTCCTCCAACAATCTAAGACTGCTACTGCTACTATTATTACTACCACTAGAAATGGAAATGTCGAACAAGCTAAAATAATCAAACAGTTGTTTTGGGGCTCGTCTGTCGTCGAGTGCAGTCGAGCTGGGTGGAGAGGTATCGGAGACTGGAAGTGATGTCAGGGATTGGAACAAAACCCCCGCTAACATGTACTGTTAATATAAGTACCGATGCTTCTGTTACCACGAAGATTACTACTACTGTTACTACCGCTGAGGAGGGCCGCAACTCTAAACTTTAAGCTGCGCACAGAAATCTTTATCTCTCCATCGCAATAGTCGTATATCATTCTGAGACGATTTCACAAGCTAATCACAACTCACTCACTCTCACTCTCTCTCTCTCTGTTTAGAATCCGGTGTATGAGTTTTTACGTCAATTATTTTCTTTTCTATACTATTCCTTTCTGCTATATAAAAGACATTAACAATTCAACCACTGAATATTTATTTGTCCGGCTTTCTGCGGATATATATATTTTTTTGGTGCATTCTAAATTTCTTAGCACAGACTCTCCAGCCGTGTCTACATCTTCAATTGACCGTGAATGGATGAACATCACTTCTGTTTTCTGAATCAAACCAAACACAACGTGGGCAGGAAGCAGGATTAAACCAGTGGACTGGTTGAATGATCTACGGATGCTCAGGGGACCTACAGTCACTCCCTTAATTTTGGTTAAGACCAAGTAGACATCTCAACCCAGAGAGTAAGACGTCAGAAGTTGAGGGGCTGGGGTGAAATTGTTAGATTTCATATCAAACTCAATGTTTTAAGATTCATTCAATGAAAGTAGCAGCTTTTTGTATTAAAATGTATTTTTGTTGTGTAATTTGGTCTGAGTTGATCAACCCTGACTGTCATTTCCTTCGAAAATCATTAATTTTCAAGAAAAATTAGATTTCAAAGTAGGAAACTGGATCTAAAATGGCGGTCTGATTTACAATTAAGTACAATGCCAAAATGACTTTGAGTGTTTGTATTTTTGACAGTCCAATTCAATTGCTGTTCAATTTTCTGTGTGGAATTTATGTGAAACTGGACACAATTTTTTTTTTAGCTGACTTTACACAAATGTGTAGAATTTTAATTAAAGTATGGAAACCTAAAAAAAAAATAGTGAAAATAGTAACTATTTTCACTATTTTTTTTTTTGCGACACCACAAATCTTTTCATAAAGATAAGATAGATATTATCAACTACCAAAAAAAAAAAAATAAAGATCTGATATGTGAATAAAAATGGACAGAAAGGACCCAGTAGAACATTATATTCACATTGTAAATTGAATATCCATCTTCTAAAGACTTAAAGTTAATTTAATAAAGAATTGAAGGTCACATTCATTCAAACAACTTAAAAATACATAAGAAAAAAACATTTTCATAATTGGTTAATTAACTTTAGCAAATCTTAAACCCAATAATTTCTGCATAAATATTCAGTGTAATGAGGTTTAATGTAAATTCACCGAAACATTCAAGTAATAGCAAAATATTTTGGAATTCTATTATTTATTTTGGTTTGTTTATTTTTACAATAAATAAAGTCTATAAATCATTTTATTTTAAAAATATAAGATTATTCAAAAAGCCTGATTAAATATAGACAATCTTTTATATTAGAAACAGTATAATTTTCTAATCATTCTTCTAAAATACCTATATTTAATAAAGTGCTGATAATAGTGTTTAAAAAATTATTTTTTTTTTTTTGCAATGAGTGAGTGCTTCAGTAAACAATAAATGATAACAAAACACAGAATTTGGCATCACAGATATGTAATTGTCAGTGTTGAATTATGTACAAAGAGAAACATCTGAGCAATGCTTTATTTTATAACATGGTTGAATTCAATAGTCTCTGATTGAGAGTCAGCTGGCTTGGTCACCTAAAAGTACAACAGTTCCAATTTCACAAAAAAAAATTTTTTTTTAAATGTTGAGATTTGGATATCTATCTTCTTTTTTTTTAAATTCTTTTTTGTTAGTTTTTCTTCTCCAAATTTGGTGACTTTTTTTTTTTGTTTTAACTTGGCACACAGATAATAAATGACAAGCATCATATATTGCAAAAAAAAAAATGACAAACATCATATATTGCAAAAAAAAAAAATAAATGGAAACAAAAATAAAATAACCAAGACAAAGTTTTAAACAAAAATGACAGAAATGTTATATAGTTTTTAATAATATTCAAAAACCAAAAAAAAAAACACAATAGAAATCTATCCTTTCACTCATCCCCCTATTCCCCCAATGAGTCACGTGACAGCAGAAAGAGGAATTTATTATGTCAATGGTGAGAAGTAATTATTATTATGATTAATACAATGATGATTTGGAGGGGGGTTCTTTCTTTCTTTTATTAATGATGATGATGATAATGATGGTGATGATAATGACGATGATCCGTAGCAGGTGAAAGTTTTCATTTCTTCGCGCATTTTCGCTATTGCAACTGTAATCATAAAATTTAAATGTAATCCGCGAGGGGAGATAACTTTGAGCAGTGGCAGACAGGGAAAAGTAACTTCCCCTTGCATTGTAATTGACAAATCAGCAGTTGGAAAACTTACAATGAAACAGATGGTTGAAAAGACTAAACAGAATGTAAATTTCAATTAAGAAAAAAAATTTTTTCCCAATAAACAAGCAATGCTAAGATCTCCACTTCAGAAATTATTAAAAAAAAAAAGGTGTATATATGAAATTTTTTTTTTTCTAAAATCCCCAATATACAAAAATTTCAAATGCACACACAAACCTTGTAATTTCTATCAGTTTAAAGATAAATTATAAAATGGAAAAACCATTTCAAATATTATATCTAAACTAAAAAATAATTAATAAGTAAAATGAACAATTTTACAACTAATTTACTCCTTTGTGGAATCTGAGAAACAACCAGTCCAAGTTATTGTCTTTAATATTAACAAGGTTCTTTTGTTACTTATAGAGTTAATAATCACTTGAAGATAGTATCTGTTGGTTGAGGAAAGGTTTTTGATTTTGTTTTGTAGCTTTTCTAGATTCTATGCTTAGTAGTAAAAAAAAATATAATATATATAGAAATTGTTATTAGAGAAAGAAAAGCAAGAGTAGTGATTACAAGCATTGCAAAGTCATTGGAAATTGAAACAAATTTCTTCTCCAAAAACATAGAACTACAAAATGGTCTGGAAGCATAAGATGAATTGTTTGTATTTGATAGTGGAGGGAGAGGGGGAGAGAAAGAGAGAGATTCATTAAAATATTTAAAGGGTTAACTGGTATCTCTGATCAAGAGAATTATGAGGTCAATGAAAGGGAGTTTAGGTTAGCATGTATTAAGGGCCAACACACATAAAATCTAGACAACAAATTATTCTAATTTTAAACACAAGAAAATCATTTAAATTTTTTTTGGTATTTTAGGTGCTGCTCTAAATTTTGAAGAATTTGAACAGACTGATTAATCTGTTCATTTGAGAATGGAAATATCCAATGCTTCTCATTTCTTATCAGACATTTCTCACATTTCTTGAAAACATTCTACCAGAAATCTTATTTTTTAATATTTTTTTTTTCTTTCTTTGGGGAAGTCATTTTGTTTCTTGGGGGAAGCGATTTTGTTTCTTGGGGGAAGCGATTTTGTTTCTTAATTTTTTTGAACTTTTAGTTAGCACTCTGGATGTGAAATTGTCAGACACTGTCTCAATAATGATCACAATATTCCCCAAAATTGGAAAAAAAAATATATATATATATATATATATTTGGCAATTAAAACTTACACAATGAAGTTTAACTGATAGAGAAAGCCTGTAGGAAAAAGGAATTTATAGGGAGTAAATTCGGCTTTAATATGTTGATACTTGTACCCTATAGGTATTGCACTTTTTTTTCTTTTTTAATTATTACATCTATGACTCCAGCTGAGGTTTCATGTTTCAACTAAATAGCACTCGGGATGGAGCCACAAGATTCTCTGTCATCTTTTGCTCTCACTCAAACCTACAAATTTATAACATTATAAAAGCCAATATACGAGATGTTAAAATATTTCAGCTAGAAAATAATTTATTAAAATCTAACAAGTTTGAAGACAAATTAATCATCTTTTGTTTTCATTTTCTACTTTCTACTTTTTTTATCTGTGCAGATGATGAAATATTAAAATGTGTTCTCAGATTATTTTCTAAAATTTTCTTTTTTAAGAGGCAAAAAAGGAAATTTTTTTTTTTTTAAATTTAAGTTCACAAAAATAAGAAAACAAATCAGTAAAAAAATTTAAAAAAGCCAATTTTATAGGAATAAATATTCTTATTTGTTATTCTCAAACTTTTACAGTTAGCTGTTTCCTTATAAGGAAACATTCAACATTCATTGACCAAATAGTTAGCATTACTGTTGGTTAAAATTTTAAAAAAATCTTTCTCGTAAAACTAGGTACCTCCACTTTTTCATGGAAAACAGCATAGCGTAATGAAAAAGGCCACAAACTTAATAAAAATAAAGTTTTATCGTCAAAATGTTTATGTTATTATTAAGATGAAAGACCAAAGTATTTTTTGATTATTTTTTTTTATTTTTTAATCCTTTCTAACAAATTCGAAATTTTGGTTAAAATCTTGTGTCATCAGGGTGGCGTAATAATTACATTTACTTTTTTCCATTGAAAACACATTGATTTGGAAATTCTTGTAAAAATTAAATAATTGTCCAATTTTAATGAAATTTTCAGGACTTATTCACAAATGAATGAAATTATTTTGGAAATTTTTTTTTAGAAAATTTTGGTAAAAAAAACCTCTTTTTTTTTTTTTACATGTTAACCCCTGCCACACTTACTTAATTTCATGAAATTTTGCAAAAATCTGTTTCTATTTCCTGAATTTTTTTTTTATTCGTTAAAAATAGGACTCCTTGGAAAATGTAAATCCCCTACTTTTTTTTTCAAACTTTCACTATCCTAACTGAAAATCTGCTCGGAATCGAAAAATAATAAATGTAATAAATCTATGACATTATTTAATTAGAAAAGCTTTTAATAGCTTTTGTAAATAAGTTATTTTAAGGACATTATTGTCTGAAGAAATAAAATTTTTCTGATGAATAATGAATTTTTACAAGAATGTTTTAATTTTTTTTAAATTTTAATTATAATAATTTATAATAGTTTAAAAATCATGTAAAATTCTGTATTGGGCTATTTCCAGTATGTGATATAGTAATTAAGTGGAATCGAAATTTACGAATCCAAAATTGAAAAGATTAATAAATATAGTTTTACTATTCTATTTTTAAAATTTTTTATTTTTTACTTAATTTGTTCCCGTTTTTCATCTATGGAAGGCTAAACGTGACATTATTATGAAAAGGTCACGTGATCTAAGTTTTGTCCCTTTAAAGAGAAATTAATTTAAGAAAATTTTATAGTATTTTAAATTTTTTTTATTTTTGCATAAAGCATCTTCAAAAGGTAAATAAAAGTCAATAAATTATTAGATAATTGCGGAAAATATGTTCATTTGTAAAAATTACTAGGTAGTTAAAAAAAGAAAATGCATTCACTTAGATTTCGTAAATTTATGTCAATTCTGGTCATCCATAAGACCTGTCATCTCCTCAAAATCTTACTGATATGTCAATAAGGATCAAAGAAATATAGGACCCATCATTAAGAAATGATTGTATATTACTTTTTTATACTATAAGCAAGTAATATTTATTTCAAATCAGATTAATTTAACTTTAAATTTTCTAATTTTACTCAAATAACATGTCAGAAATATATATATATTTTTGGAAGAGTTTTAAAATCGATAAATTTGTTTTGTTTACAAATTTCTTAAAATTAAGAAAATAGCCGCTTTTAAGAAAATTTGAAGAAATTGAGCAAATATTTGACATTCCAATGTATATAATTTCTATTTGAAATACACCAGAATATTTTACTTACAGGAAATAAATTTACTCCTTTAGCTTTCAATTAAAACTAAAATGGAATCTTCAAGAATGCGTTTTCATTTTTAAAAATTCATTTTAAACCTTAGGTATGGAAAATTTATGCCGAAAAAGTGGAGGTACCTACCTAAAATTTACTCCTTTAGCTTTCAATTAAAACTAAAATGGAATCTTCAAGAATGCTTTTTCATTTTTAAAAATTAATTTTAAACCTTAGGTATGGAAAATTTATGCCGAAAAAGTGGAGGTACCTACCTAAAACAGTTTTTTGGAAAATAGCTTCCTCAAGTCCACTAGCTGTTATTGCTCTTTCTAGTACTGATCGGGGCTTCCTTCATAAACTTTTGCTTAAAATAGTATAGAAAGTATTTTCTCTTCAAGTTACATGTGCTATCCATTTTAGTTGTTACTGCTGTTGAAAGTCTTCAAGTGAAGAATATCTAACTTATTAAATTTCTTGCTCAATGTTACCCAAGTTTCAACAACCAATCAACTGACATGACTACAAGTAATATACAATAAACTCTTGAATTAAAAACTCTAAAATCCCTAAACAGGAAGGAAAATATATTTTAACAACTCCTATAAAGTTACGCTTTCAACATGGCAAATGTCAAAGGTGATTCTATACACTGAACATGACAGAACTGACCAAGATAAAATCTTGTAATGTAAACTCTTTCTTGCTTACAACTTTCTTAACAGTGTAACATTACTGGAATTTCGATAAAATCTTAGCTCTGTAAATTTTGCCCCTGAACTACTTGTATATTACTTAATTCACAGCTTGAAACTAATTCAGCTAATTGAGGAGAAACAACTCTGATGCTTTCAATTTATGCTTGCACAACATATTCAGTAAAACAATTTTCAGAGTCAGATGAACTACTTCAATTTAATCTCATTTAAGCCAGAAAGTACATTAAGGCGGTATTATCTGAATTATTAACAGATTTTACGAGCAGAAGAAATTGTGTCAGATTATTTTTTTTAAATTCATTAATTCCTTAGAAATTTTTTTTACATTCTGGATACAAAAATAAAATTTATCAGATCTGGGCGTTGAGAGATCTGAACAAGAGATATGCATTTCTTAAATAGGTGAATTGAACTTTGCTTGACTGTGAAAGTTTTCTGTGGCTTAATGGTGGTTTTCACTACAAGGGGGACACAGGTTTGAACCTTACCAGAAGGCATGTTTACTTTATTAAGACTCTCAAATGCACAGGTCAGTGGACATTTACTCTATTTAAAAAGAGAGATGTCTACTCAAACATGTGCATACACTAAGGTTCAGATATATCATTGTTACTTAAAGGAGAAAGTCTTTTAAAAATTGTTCATCATCTGAACAGCAATTCAAGTCTTGTAGCTCAAGGCAACCAAATCAGTTATTCTAAAGAGAATTAATTATCTTTCTCAACTAAATTGGCAAACGTAGCAGATCTAAAATTTGGAAGCCAAAGTGAAATTCAAACAGTATCCTTAGATGACTTTAAACTTTATACTATCTCTTGAAACAGATCTTTCTTTCATTGCAAAAAGATGTCATAAAAGTTTTCCCAAATGTGTTGACACTAATTCACTGTAAATGTGTATAATGGAAAGTAGGACGATAATTTAAAAGCCCATAATTAAATCAAGAAAAATGTTCAAATAAAAAGTTTTTTTAGGGGAAAGAAATTTCGAATTAAAAAAAACAAGTTATGAACAAGAAATTGTCAGATAAATAAAGTGTTAATCAAAGTTTGAAAATCTAAATAAATAAAAAAAATGGTAAAAAAAAGAAAAAAATGAGGAATAAATTATTTTCTGATAGTGTTTGTCTTCTTTTTTTTCCTAATTCGGAAAATAGTTGATTTAGTACCACTATTTACCCACAAACAGTATTTCCGACCAAAGTGTATTCGTCTTTGCTTTGCACCTTATGGTCTGAGTATTTTTGGACTAAGTTGAGGATGGGTGGGAGTGGATAATGGAATCAGATTAAGGGGAGAAATTTCAGAAAGTGATTTCAACCAGATTTCATAAACAAGCAATGAGACAGCTGCTTTTGAAAAAAAACAAAAAAAAAACAAAAAAAAAGAACGTGGAAGTGTGTATATTTATCACAAGAATTATCACAGATGACAAATTAAAAACATCTCTACTTCTGGTACAATTGCTAATTTGGTAAGATGGCCCCAGCAAAAAAATCCAGCAACACCCACTCATACACACTTTGAAAAATTTGGCAGGGGGGAAATACAAAACGATGAGGATAAGTAAGTGAAAAAAAATATTAAGAAAAAAAAAAATTGAAACAAAAAAAATTTTTTTTTTTTAAATTTTAAACATTACAGAATTAAGCCATAATACTTTTTTCCTTGTGACAAGAAAAACGACTTCTTTTTTTTATCTAAAGAGAAAAAGAAGACTGAGAAGACTGTAACAATATAAAAGTTTTGGTTTCTTTTTTTTCTTTAACAAAAACTATGCTGAGGATTTTAATTAAATGTTTCATTTGTTATAACTTCAAATTGTAGAGGATTGCAAAAAACAAAGAACTGGGAGTTCGACAATTGTTAGCCATGTCATAAGTTTGTTTTGATTTGATATTCTTATTTACATGCAAGTATTGGTGGGATTCAAAAAACAGACAAATAACTAACTACAATGGAGGTTGCCTTTCTACAAAGCAGAGGAAAAAATATCAAAGTGAAGTTTGTATTGAAAGGAGAGCAAATATGACTGACAAGAAAAACAGCCACCCACCCACACACACATACTAACAATCTATCTCATGCATACATACTTGTACAAATAGTAAATGGCTTTACAAATATTTTGTGTTAATACTAAAGATGTTTAAAAAAAAAAATGTAAAAAAAAAAAAAAAAAAAGAAATTCCTTAAAACAGGAATTGTTTTCAATAAAAAGGATATTTTGTCCACTTTTTTTTTTGGTTTTTTTTTTTTTTTTTTTGGTTTGTCCTTTACTTCTTACTTTGAACCAAGATTTTTTTTTTCTTTTTGTAAGAGATTAAGTCTTTTTGTTTTAAAAAAAAAAATAATTGGGAAAATCTCTGCTTCCCAAAGTGAACCATATTCACGGAACAAATTTTAAATTGTAATGTCAAAAAGGGAACACGACACAGATATTTAAAAAAAAAAATAAAAAATAAAAAAAAGCAATTATGGAAGTAAGGCCCTTTGCCTTTTGTCTCAAAAGAAAAAAAAATTATTTTATAAATGCTATATCACAGAACTGTGGAACTTTTTGTTTTTTGTTTTGTTTTTTTTTAGAATTTGCAGATAAAAGTGTATGTACATTTTGATATATATATGCACCACAATGAATGCATTTGTATGAATGCACACTCATTGTGCACATAGATGCCAATATACATAACACCCTGTTAAACAGATTACATAGACGCACATTCTATATACAAATTTATGTACAGAACGTACAAAGACTAACTTTTGTGAGTTAAGTATGGAAAAACTAAACCGTTTTCCTTGTGGTGTAGGGAACGTTTTCTTCTCTTTGTTTTTTTTTCCCCTCCATTAACAGAGGAATGTCCAAGTGATCAAAGTTTTTTTGTCTTCTTTCCTTCGGATATTGGGAAATGTCATGGCTGAGTCTCTAGTTACTTGCCTTCATCAATCCATCTCAGCAGTGTTCTTGAACATCAGAATACTGTTAAAGATCTTCAGGGCAGGTCCTAATTTGCATTTGAGAATTTTGACAATATCAGACTGGTTGAGCATTAAGAAGGCTTCACCATCGATGTGCTGCAAAAGAAAAATACAAATAAAATCAAACAATTGAAAAATAATAAAAAATTAGTGTGTGTATGCACACAATATCAGCAGAGATTTTTCTTCAAGTTGCTAAAACTTGGTTTAGACAATCATTAATACATACATATATATATATATATATATATATATATATATATATATATATATATATATGACTGACACAAGTAGTTCAAAGTAAAGCAGATGGGGGAAGTGAGGGAGTTGTTTGATTTTACATTCTCTTCTCAGCCTTTTCACTAAGATCAAAGTCTACAACTATGTGTGAGAGGTTCCAATCTAGAGTGCCAATTTTAGCATTCATGTGTCATCATGAGAAGAGTATCAGCTTCTGGGTACGCTCCTTCAGAGTTCTTACAGCCAAAATGAAACCAAATGCTTGATCAGCCCCACTGTCCCCATATATATATATATATATATATATATATATATATATTACATAGAATAAAAATCCAAAGTTACCTCATTCAAATAGCTATTTCAACCCACAAGATTTACTTGTAGGTCTTGTCAACACAGAGATATGAAGAAATAAAATATTTAAATATCTAAAGAATAAAAGATGGACAGAGAAAGAGAGAAAGAACAGAAAAAGAAAAAAGAGAAAAGAAAGGGAGAAGAATAAAAAAAGAACAGAAAAAGAAAAAAGAGAAAAGAAAGGGAGAAGAATAAAAAAAGAACAGAAAAAGAGAAAAGAAAGGGAGAAGAATAAAAAAAGAACAGAAAAAGAAAAAAGAGAAAAGAAAGGGAGAAGAATAAAAAAGAACAGAAAAAGAAAAAAGAGAAAAGAAAGGGAGAAGAATAAAAAAAGAACAGAAAAAGAAAAAAGAGAAAAGAAAGGGAGAAGAATAAAAAAAGAACAGAAAAAGAAAAAAGAGAAAAGAAAGGGAGAAGAATAAAAAAAGAACAGAAAAAGAAAAAAGAGAAAAGAAAGGGAGAAGAATAAAAAAGAACAGAAAAAGAAAAAAGAGAAAAGAAAGGGAGAAGAATAAAAAAAGAACAGAAAAAGAAAAAAGAGAAAAGAAAGGGAGAAGAATAAAAAAAGAACAGAAAAAGAAAAAAGAGAAAAGAAAGGGAGAAGAATAAAAAAAGAACAGAAAAAGAAAAAAGAGAAAAGAAAGGGAGAAGAATAAAAAAAGAACAGAAAAAGAAAAAAGAGAAAAGAAAGGGAGAAGAATAAAAAAGAACAGAAAAAGAAAAAAGAGAAAAGAAAGGGAGAAGAATAAAAAAAGAACAGAAAAAGAAAAAAGAGAAAAGAAAGGGAGAAGAATAAAAAAAGAACAGAAAAAGAAAAAAGAGAAAAGAAAGGGAGAAGAATAAAAAAAGAACAGAAAAAGAAAAAAGAGAAAAGAAAGGGAGAAGAATAAAAAAAGAACAGAAAAAGAAAAAAGAGAAAAGAAAGGGAGAAGAATAAAAAAAGAACAGAAAAAGAAAAAAGAGAAAAGAAAGGGAGAAGAATAAAAAGGAAGTTGCAGTAGAGAATCTAAATGAATTGCCAAAATCATGATAGATCAGACCCTCCCACCTCTACTAAGTCAAGAAGACAGTTAAAATAACCTTAACCTATATTAAAATATTAACATCTAGTTTATAAAGGAAAATATTTAAAAGTTTGAGAAGATTTTTTCAAAAAGTAAGTAAAAAGATAACATCTAAAATTACATTAAAACAATATGTAATATTCATATAATAATACATTTAATATGATAAATAAAATTATAGAATAAAATAATTATTGAAGAAAAGAAAATTATTAAATAAAATAAAATTAAAATATAATTAATTTAATTAGATATAAATTAATAATTATTAAATATGAATTAATAAATAAATATTAAATATAAATTTAAAATAAATTAATATTAATTCAAAAATTATAATTATTAAATATAAATTAAATAAAATATTAAATAAAATAATTATTAAATAATACATATAATAAAAGAACAAAAATAAAGAAAAAAGCAGTAATAATAATAAATATACTAATAATAAAAAAATAATTAAAAGAGAAAGATGAAAAATGAATAAGAAATGTAATGATGTTAAAAGATAAAGGAAAAAATTTAAAGGAAAAAATGAAGGAAAAATCATAATAGTGAAAAAATATATAGAAGATAAAAAAGATTGATTTGGTTTAGTAGTATGCTTTGATTATTGAATTTACTTATTCTAACCTTCCCTTCTAAACATGGGTTATATCTACCCTTAAAATTATTAGGAGAGTGAGCAAAACCTATGAATTTCCAGTCAATCTGAGGGTTCAGGTTTTTCTCCCTCAATTCCAAAAATCTTTTGGAAAGAGCAGTTTAGTATTTTAATTTTGCATTGGAAAAAGAGTGCCTATGGGTTTAATGTCTTTGTTTCCATACACCCATGGAAATTCCAAAATAAATACTATGGCTTAACTTATTTTCTTTGGGGTAAACAGTTGCTTAGTAAACAACATTCGAAGCTCTACATTTTCCTTCGACTGGACAATGTTCACTATTTCTACAATTACAGGGAGGATCCATACCAGGTTTATTGTTGATACCATAGAATTTGATTATTATGGTAGTCGATGATTTTGTACATGTTGTTTGCACAGGAATAGCTTATTTTGATGGTTTTCCTTTTGAAGATCTTACTTAGAGAGTTTTGTTTTTTTAAAAATGTCTATGTATTAACTTTAGAAAAACTTGTCTGATATTAGTGTTGGATAACTTACAGAAGGTGGGGGGTGAACCATATAATTTTTCTTTTCCTATTTTTATGCTTACAATCCATCTTATTCTCACCATTGTTATTCATAGGGTTTAAGTAGGATAGTTTATTTTTAAAGCCACTTTTTGGAGAGCATTGTTATACAATTCTTTATTTTTATTAAAAATATTCCTATTAGACGAAAGCTTACTAATTCTTGAGCTGACAGTAATGTGTATCTGCTTCACAATGGCATAGGGGTGGTTAGAATCAACATTAATGTAGTTGGGTGTTTCATGTTCTTTATGGTAAGGTTTAAAATTATTACTATTCCAGTTAAGTGTGATATCCAGATAATCTACAATTTTGAGATTAGAAGTAATCTCATTCTTAAACCCCAGTAACTTAAAGGCTCTAACAATTTTCTTCTGTAATTTTACAGTGAGTGGACCATTGCTATTGGAAACAAAAATGAGTCCATCATCTCTATATAGACCTATTAGTTTAGGATATTTTATTCTACTAAGAATATCCACGAACTTGCAAGGAACGCAACACAACGAAAATTAATCAACATATGTCTAAATTATTTAACCAAACCTGTTTGAATGCATATATATATATATATATATATATATATATATATATATATATATATTATATTATATTATATACATGTATATATTATATATACATGCATTTATAAATATAATGTTATACCAAAAAATGGTCAACCAAAAGACTTTGGGAAGATAACCTTTTTAAGACAACCTGTCTTTATAATTATGGCCTTCAACTAAACAGAAATGTCAGATGATATCCCAAGAGCAGCGAGAGTTGTCTTCATCAAGTATCCACCAAATATCATATGATGTCTTTTAAGTGTTTAATACAAAAAAGAAAAACAAGGATAAAACCATACTCAACTTTCAAAGTATGCCTTCTTTTACTTCTCCAATAACCTTTCAATTCTTTAAACTTGATAGATTATGGTAAATACAAGTTCCAGCACCACCCACCCACCCACACAAAAAATATTAAGAAGACGTTTGCATTAAGATCTGTGTCATGTAAAAATCTTATCACAGTGACATTTTTATCTTTTTTCTACAGTCAAATACTTTTTTAATTGGTAACTTACCTCATCACGGAATACTTTTGAAAGATCAACACAACCAGGTAAAGTTTTGATAAAATTGGCTACGTCATCCACTTTCCACTGGGCAACATCATCTCCACTTATTTTGTCAACACCAGGCAGCAGCTTGGAATGCTGTTCCCAACACAATGGCAAATCACGTGAAGGACTTGGGGCCATACTGGACATAAATACAGATTTATGAACTCCATGGTGCAAATGGCTAGAAGTACCTCCATTGTTGTTATGACAGTTATTTAAGTTTTCTTCCGCTATGAAAACAAAGACAACATATAAATATTCATAATAAGCAGCCAGTAGTAGTAGTAGTAGTAGTAGTAGTAGTAGTAGTAGTAGTAGTAGTAGTAGTTTTAGTTTTCTAATTTCTAAATTGAAACACTCTTAATTATTATTCATTTTTTGAGTAGTTTTTCTTTCATCATATTTCTTTTGCTTTTTATTCTAACTTTTCTTGTTTTTTAATCCTTTCACCCTAATCAAGGCAATAAAGCCACTAAGACACAAGGAGTTACTGACTGTGAAAGAATATGAAAAAAAGAAAACATTATTAAAGGAAAAAACAATAAAAGAACAGAAATTAAGAAGACAAGACAACAATTTTCATTGCATTTAAATTTTTGAAGATCAAAGTTGAGTAGAAAGTAAGAAACCAGAAGAAACTTCCACAAGCAAGAAATGCATGAGAAGAAACTGTTAGCATAGAATTTACAGTTCATCTAGTCATTTCAACAGTAAAATGATGAGACCTTCCTGCCAATCTAGTACTGCGTTTAAATTCATAAAGTCTAGGTATCATAGAGAAAAGTTTATCAGAACTATTACCATGAAATTATTTATAGAAATGGCACAGGGAAGCTACGTTACAGTGGTGGGAAAGTGACTGAAGCCAAGATGCCATGTCAGGACCAATAACACTGCAGATTCTTCTATGCATTTTATCTAAAATCTCTAAATATATAGCAGAAGCACCAGACCAGATGTAGCAGCAATATTCAATGTATGGACAGATGTTAGATTTATAAATGTGTAAGATAAATAACTTATTAGTTGTCATGCTATGACAATTCATAAACAGTGCAGATTAGAAATAAAATATAAGCCTGCAAACTCATACTTCTTATTCCAGGGCAGCTGCCTTACTGATGAGGCCACAAAACTCAACATGTTAGAGAAATTTAAATCTAACCATATATATTTCATTTGTTATTTTCTCTTAATGTCTGATAAGCCACTAGATTTTTTTGTTTATATATATATATATATATATATATATATATATATACACAAACACACACACATACATACACACTCAGTATCTGTCTATATTTCTGAGATGAGGTATTATGTACATTATTTACATTATTCGGACTGTCCTCATCTTTGTCACCATATTTATTACAACGTTTCGTCCATTGTACGCTCAACGTTCAGTCCGACATTCCAACCACCAGGCCGGAGCGTACAACGGTCGAAACGTAATAAATATGCCGACAAAGATGAAGACAATAGTCCAAATAATGTAAATAATGTACATACACACTCATTGTACTTATATATAACACATACATACACTCATATTACGAATTAACATTATTCAAAATTCTTACATGAAATATATTAAAATAATTATTCAGTTTTGACTTTTCAGGCTTCCCAAAAATAAAAGGCAGAGGTAGTGTTTCTAAATTATTTCTTATCGATGTCAATGACTAACAAATCAGGAGTTATAATAAAAATCAAAAGAAATAAGATGAAAGAAATACAAAGAGAAACAGTATTATTATTTTGCAATAAGGTTTGCATTTTAAACCTTTCTTCACTTTTAACATTCCTTTCTTTTCTTCTATGAATATATTCACAGTAATTGTTCTGAAGAGCTTCTTCATTGATACCTTGACGTCACAAATTTAAACACAGTACTACATCGGCAGCTAGATCTCATAATTTCACTGTTGAAATTGTCAGTTGTAACCATAATTTTCATGCTAATAGTTTCTTCTCTCACACTTCTCGCTTGTGGAATTCTCTTCTTACTTTCCTGTCAAATACGATCTTCAAAAATTTAAATAGAATGTCAATTTTCATCTTCTGTCTCTTTGAATCCTTGAGTCCTTATATTTCTCCCTGTTTCTTTCACTCTCGGTAACTCCTTGCATCTTAGTGGTTTTATTGCCTTGTTCAGGGTGAAATGATTAATAAAGAAAACAAAAACTCCCACAAACAATCCTCTATCTATCAGTAAAAGAAAATTCCTAGAAACATATAAATAAAGTTAAGAAATAAACTTACCAGTTTTGTCATCTTTATCTTTTTCCTGTTTTATTTTAGCAGGGAAGAGATATTTGTAGCTGAAATTAAAATAAAATGGATGCCTGTGAAAATGGCAAGTGCAAAATGGCATAGGACTGTAAAGATATTTTCTGTAAATCGGGGATAATTCCAAAATTTGTTCAAAGTATGAAATACCTCCTTTTGTTGCAACCACAACATTTTAGCCTATTCACTCTACAGCCTTATTTGAGTAAACAATCTATAAGGAAAGAGAACAGAGTTTTCTTTTATTTTTTCCATTGATCATTTCCTACTTCTTGCCATTGTTCTAGAAAAAGAGAGACCCTGTCTTTTTCATATGGATTGCTTACCAGAAGGCTGGATGGATTGGCTGAAATGCTTGCTAAACAATAAAAGCAACACCAAAAATATATTTTTAAAAAAACGAAGAAAAAAAAAAAAGAGTTCAATTGTTTGAGCAACATTTGAAACATACAACTGCTTCCATAGCCAGCATCTCTGTCTAAATCCTGAAAACTAACTCATGAGGAAGAAAGATTAATTAACTTTCAGGCAATGGTTAACTGAATCCATAAAAGAATTAGTGAAATCTCCTGTAGGTTTTTTTTTTAATACTATTGTCTTTTTTTAAGTATGAGCTCAATTTTTTTTTAAGCTTTCAGTTAAATCACAAATTTATAATTCTTAGCTACAGATTAGGCTGTTTATTTATAGATATGTGTGTGTGAAAAAATCCAGATATAAATAAAATATATTTGTACTTGGGGAAATAAAAGGAGTGAGAAAAATTATGGCACCTTCCTTTATGAGTTTAATAACAGCATTAAGAAATTGATCCATGAATTTGAGAGAATTAAAATAAAATAAATAGACATATGTCTAGATTATTCAACAAATTATATATATATTGTAATTTTTAAAAAAATATGATTCCATCGCTACATAAGAGTTCTCACGTTTCAAAAACAGAAGCTAAAAATTTCAATTCAATTATAGAAATTAAATTAAATTTCTATAATTGAATTGAAGTTTTTAGCTTCTGTTTTTGAAACATGAGAACTCTTATGTAGCGATGGAATCATATTCTTAAAAAAATAATTATAATATAGGCTCTACTTGTGTATTGAGCACTGTTTTTTAAAAATAAAAACAAAAATACTAAAGAACTTTGGATTATTAACCTAACGGTTCTTTCCTATTTTTCTATATATTTACATGCGTGCGCGCGTGTGTTTGTGTGGGTGTGTGTGTGTGTGTGTGTGTGTGTATAAAATAAATGACAAGAGGAAAACCTATTATGTCAATGCTATGTAAAAAAACCTATTAAAAGGTTTTCCTCGTGTCATTTCTTTTATTAATATTGTCTTAACAGATACATTTTATTTACACTTGAATTTTTACAGTGTAGTTGCTAGAGACTGATACTTCTACTAATATATACCAACTACTTAATAACAAAATATGCCTGTACAATGCAAGATTAACACTTTCAATGCTGCATTACTGCCTAGCTGTGCTGGCCTGTTTTTAAAAAATAAGACGTTGCCATTTATTGGAAATAAATGACTACAAAACCACTGAGGACAATTTCCCATATACACCACCATTTTGGTTTCAATTCGATACTCTGCAGTAAAGACTAAATTATACAACACCCTCAACAGACAATATAATAAAAATACATTACAAAGCAGGTTGTACGGTATACTACTATATGTTCATGCTGGTTTGGAAATAGCACTAACTGTTAGTTAGTTTATAATACAAACACTAGTAACTGACTTTTCTCAGTGTATTGGAAACCTTTATATGTATATGTTGAGAGCAGGTAATGTAAGTTTGGTAAAGATTGAGTGTATCTGCAGCACCAGAAATGGTAATTGTATAAAAAATGAAAAATTTCAAATCTGCCTGCCCTAAGAATACCATTAGCCAACAATGTAGATAAGGTAAAAACAGCAAAAAATTTTAAAGGAAACTTTATGTAGTAATTGGTTCATTTTGTTATTATTTATGATTATTGAATGAATATATAATAAAACTCTTCGGGAAGAGACAGTCACTCTGGCCTGAAGTGACCTAGTAAATTAGTTTTGATAAAAGCATGCAAATTTTAATTTTTATGTAATCCTTCAAAATCTAGAAGGTGGCCTCAAACTTTTGGTCTATGGTGTACATAAAACTTGGCAGACTAACATAAAAAACATTCAAATTAAAGATTTAATGGCATCCTTAAAAATTTTACGCTATCCTTAAAAATTTGAGAATTTAATGGAATCGATATGAATTTGAGGATTTAATGGCATCCTTAAGAATTTGCTAATTTAATGGTATCTTTAAGAATATTTCACAAATTTTGAATACCAAAATCCTGTGACCTGCTTTGTGCAATTTCTTCAAAGATTTACATAAAAATCATCCCCCATCCTTAAGAATTAGATAATTTAATGGTAACCTTAAGCATTTGATGATTTAATGGTATCCTTAAGAATTTGAGAATTTATTGGTAGCCTTAAGAATTTGAGGATTTAATCGTATCTTTATGAATTAGAGGATTTAATGGCATCCTTAAAAAATTGATGATTTAATGACATCCTTAAGAATATTTCCCTGATTTTTAATCCCCAAATTCTGTAACGTGCTTTGTGTAATTTCTTCAAAGACTTACCTTAAAATCACCCCCATCTAAATATCACTCAAAATTTGGTAGTTTATTTTTCAGAATTAATTTTATATAAGAATTTTAAATCTTAACATATTTTCTCACCCATCACTTAGAATTAGGATTCCAACCGCAGATTATAAGAAAACCAATGCCTTGGAAATTTTATCTAACTTTTTCAGCATCAAAAGACTGATTCAACTTCCATAATACAAATTTTTATATGACAAAAAGTATGAAATACTTTCTAGAAATCAATTTAATATGTGGGCTTATTTTAACAGATGCTCTACCTATTTGTAATAACTTATCGATTCATGATTTTTGAAAATTTCCAAGACAAACCCTTTTTCTTCTTTGTTGTGTTAATGGATGAATTCATATATTGCATTCTTCATTCATGGAGCTACAATTCTGTTATAGTGTCCTAAAATTCTGATACGTTGATTCTCATACAAAGAAGTATCATTTGAAAATAACAAACTTCACTGATAAAACAAATTGTTTCCTTTTACTACGTGTCAGCATAGGATATAGAGAGTGAGAACATACACACCCATTCTGAGGCAAAAAAACTTATAAGCCAAGGCAGTTTTTGAACATTTTTCATAATAACAAATGCATAAGACAAAACTGAATAAAACAAGTGTCATTTTGTCTTTTGTATTTCTGTAGGTATTCAAATCTATATAATAAATGTCAGTGTGTCACTGTGTCACACTTTTTCAATTTTACTCCTAGAGACCATAGCCCAACATATCATACCATTTTGGAATCAGGCCGACTCCATGAGCAAATTAAAAACATTCTGGCCAGATCCAGAAATTTTGGTTTCCCAAATTTTCATTACTGTAATTGTTTTTTTTTATGTGATTTTTTGCAACAAATCTTTGTACGATAACAATTTTTATAAGTTGGAAATAAATTTGGGAATAATCGAAATTAATTGCAAAATCCAGTGAAAGTCACCCATGCAATAAAAATAATTGTTTGTATGGAAAGTAAGGACCTACGTACATCAAATTGTCTTTAAATTAAGTGGCGGCAGAAGAACTATCGCTGAATTTATAAAAGGTAAGCTTAAATATTAATGCAATACTTAAATGCAGCGATCACTTTTGAGTTCTTCTGTAGTTTATTGTTCCTCCCTGCCTATTGTGACGAAGGTTCAATTAAGAGCCCTTCACAAGAGCTGTGGATTAAATAGGCAGCTTTTAAGCTAGTTTGGACTATAACTGGAAATGTCAGTATTGTGCTGCTCTTGCTTGATGATTTTCTAGAATTGATTTGCATTTGTAAACTTCATTTCAACCATTTTGTACTGAATATGGGAATATAGGATCTAAATTAGGACTTTAAACTGGCCAGTACATTTTTATGTTCTTCTCTTTCAGCCATATTTTGGTTGTTTTTCCCAATATGAGCAGGTGTATTGTTGAAAAATACATTTACTGTGTTACCTTATAGGAAAAGAATCTTGGACTTTAAACTGGCCAGTACATTTTTATGTTCTTCTCTTTCAGCCATATTTTGGTTGTTTTTCCCAATATGAGCAGGTGTATTGTTGAAAAATACATTTACTGTGTTACCTTATAGGAAAAGAATCTTGGACTTTAAACTGGCCAGTACATTTTTATGTTCTTCTCTTTCAGCCATATTTTGGTTGTTTTTCCCAATATGAGCAGGTGTATTGTTGAAAAATACATTTACTGTGTTACCTTATAGGAAAAGAATCTTGGATGCTGGGAAGCAATCAATTCTGGAAAAGTTTTCTGGTATTCTTACCATTTTCAGATTGATTATACAGCAAAAGTTTACCAAAATCAGTTTCTATAAATGCTACTTCTTATAAGCTTCACAATTCTTGATGTACTGTCAGAATTAAACCACTCACCAGATCTACGATGGTAATATTCCGGAGCATCACTCTCTCAAAATTAAACCTGGATTCATCATTTCGTGGAACTTTCTCAAACCAATCTGAATCATAGCTCTCTTATTTGGTTCAAAAGTGTTGTCTGATTTTGTTTTTATTTGACAAGCCAGGTTTTCAAAGACGTGTTTTTCAGGTGAAACAAGCTTCCACCAATCTCCATGTGATACTTCTAGAAATTAGCTTATCATTAGGAGTACTAAACTTTTGCATTTCCACAGACTTTACTTTTTGTACAGAAGAATGACATGTTTTAGCTGTCTGTCATTTTTCCTTGTAGTAACTCTACACCTGCTAGATGCATTCTTTCAGTTGCAACCATTTGTTGGAAATCTTTATAAGAATTCTTTTGTACATGTCATCCCACATGACAAATTGTGAAAATGATGATAAAATATGTCAGATACACACCATTATAGGACAATTATGTTTTCCAGGCAAACTGTTGTTTTCAAGATGGCTTCTTGGTTAAAATCTGTTTTTAGTTCCTTAGGCGAAGACAACCCATTTCAGAATCGAAAACTATTTTTTTATCATTTTAGAAGGTAGGTCCGGTTCATAACAGAAATAGTGTAAAATCAGTCGCTAACTTTTACAGAGTTATTAGAGCGCAGGGCAACTAAAGGCTGCTGACTCACTGACATGCAAACTATTAAATTAATACCCATCATTTTTTTCTTCTTTTTTAAACTCTTAAAAAAATGCCTCAGTTTATTTTTTGCCTAAGAGTTTGGGTGAGTTGAGGGTGATTATACACATGCAAACATATTTTTTTAGAATTAGGTTAATGCAAGTTTCCAGCATTTTTAACAAAATATTTTATTTGTATAAATTTATAATATCATCATTCAACCAACAAAGTATTTTTTTCTGACTTTCTAGGACTTTATCAAATCAGGTAAATCTTTAAATTTTACCATAAGAGAATGATTCCTTGGTTTCTCAACATCTTCAACTTATTAAATGTTTCATCATGTAAAACAAGTGATTGCCTGAAAGTAACAGACCTGAAGACTATACCACATACGGAAGAATTTCCAATCCCAGTTCCATGATTGTTTGCTGAATTTTCAACAATTTTTCAAAAAAAAAAAAAAAAGAATTCTTCCTTGCCTAGAAAAATATCTTTTTCAGTACTATTTAAATATAGTGGTCCACTCATAAAAAATAAGGGAAATTTATTTCAAGATAATTTTTGTAGATTAGCATCCTTTAGAACTTCCATAGATCAAGATGACACTTTTCAGAATCAAAAAATATTGATGTTTTTATCCTTTTAGTAGATCCTCTTTATAATAAAATAAAATAAAAAACCCTAATTACTCCCTAACTTTTACAGAGTTATTGTGGGGTGCAGGACAACTCAACACCACCAACTCAACAATATGCAAACTATGAAATCAACTCATCAACTTTTTAAAACCAAATAAAAGTAATTTATTAAGGATCATTTTTACAACATAACTTTATTTATAATTTAAAATTTTTTTGAAAATTGTATGCAATGTCCACTCAAATATCCAGTTGGAGATTGTTGTGAAAATGAAGAAACAATCTGCAGGTTGGTGGTAAGTGCTTAGTCGGCAGTGATGAAATATTAAGTTTGAAAGTCTGGCAACAACATTGATACCAACATATTTTTTTTTAATTTTATGAATTTTTTACTTTGCTTTTAACTTATTGTTTTTTTTTTTTAACTCTTAAAGATTTTTTTTAAAAACAATTTTTATGGAATTTTTCAGAATCACATGCACGAACATTTGAGGTTAATAATTATTTATCTTAAATGAAAAATAAATGAGTATATACTTTTATTAGTTGAGGAAAACTTCTGTTCTTTAATTTGATTTGATACTGTATTCGTATCATAAAGACCACCTTCTAAATCAATAAAAAGTCAATATTTTAATTTCTGACAAGTGTCGCGAACTACGGAAAAGTCTGACAAATGCTAATATACAAAAATTATTTTCAAAGAAATTCTTCCCTCACTTTTACAACTGAACCAGTCTATTTCATAATGCCCTATTCTCTTCCAATGTCATTCAATAAAGCCAATTGCTCACTGTAACATTGTTGCTGTAACAGTAATTTGTGCTAAAAAAATATCCCCTTTTTATTCCAATAGAAAGAATTATTTTAAGGTCATCCTGAACTTAAAAACAATATTTCTTTTTTATTTTGGATTTGAATATTTCTCTTCACTGGTGACTATCCTCTCCAAAAATGATGACAAATGTTATCCAATTGTTTCTTTCTAGAAGATCATGCCAAATCGATTCTGTGAGCTTTAGAGCTTATCTTTAAGGCTTATAAACAACATACAACAATTAACAGGTTACACAAATAATATAAAGTGCCAAATAAAATTTCTCTAATTTCCCTTACATTGTGCAAAGGTTGATGCTCAACACTTTTGCAACAACTTAATATATATTAATAAAATATTAATAATATGATTACATGCTTGTCAATATATATTTTCAAATATCCATATACGCACAATGCAATATGTATTTTGAAATATTCATACACACAATGCAATATACAAAAACAAAAAAAAAGAAACATTTACATATCAACAACAATATATGGGCACCATTATCCAACAAAGGAAAAATAATAAACACATTTTTTTACTGTTTACATTATTTACATTGTTTGGACTGTTATCTTCATCTTTACTGTCACATCCACAAGATTTCGGTCATTGTACGCTCTGGCCTTCTTCAAGTGATATTTGTTGGAATTTCAAACTGAACCTATTATTTAGTCTATGGGAGTATCATCTGAAAAAGGTTGGCATGTATAATGGCTGAAATGACGTGAATATAACAATAAAGATGAGGACAACAGTCCAAATAGTGTAAATAGTTACAATACCTCATCTCAGAAATATAAACAGATTTTTTTTTTTTTACTATTACATTTTTTTTTCAATTAAGGTTGCTTGTTCAGTACCCCCCTCCCGTACCCACTCACACTCAAAAGTAACTTACTAATATCAACAAACTTAGACTGATATCTACCTGCCCATGACTGACTGCCTAAAAGTAATGAAAACAAATACAAGCATAAGAAAGCAACTTAAATTACAATAAAGATTATTTTTGATGTGTAGACATGTTTGAGTTGACATTACTGTATGTTTTTTGTTTAAATTAATATCAAATGACTTAGATCGAAAACTCCTACCAAAGAAACATGTGCCTCCTAGCAATTTTCTTTGAAGGGACTTCTTTATCTCAGTCAGTTGATATTAATTTCAATGTTTAAGAGAGAGAAAATATCAGGGTTGTCAAGTCAAACATGTACCCACCAAAAATAATGTTTATAATAAAAAATAATGTAGTATAAAAACAAAAAAATTAAATATATATATATATATATATATATATATATATGCAGCATATTTTCATTCAAACATATTTTATTGAATAATATAGATACATTGTGTCGAGTTATTTTTATACTGACCTTTCCAGTTGTCTAATAAGTTTCTTGCTAAGATAAAATTCATCAAGGAAGGCACCATAGATGTTTTTAACTTTTGATCTTTTCTAAGATTATCTTCAGGCATAAATTAGAAAGACAAACTTATTATAACTGTGATAAATTCCACATTCCATTTTGACAGTGATTTAAGAACACATGTGAATAGGATCTGTTATGGTTATTTCATCTTAACATCAAGAAACTAATAGGCTCTGTTATGGTTATTTCATCTCAACATCAAGAAACTAATAGGCTCTGTTATGGTTATTTCATCTCAACATCAAGAAACTAATAGGCTCTGTTATGGTTATTTCATCTCAACATCAAGAAACTAATAGGCTCTGTTATGGTTATTTCATCTCAACATCAAGAAACTAATAGGCTCTGTTATGGTTATTTCATCTCAACATCAAGAAACTAATAGGCTCTGTTATGGTTATTCATCTCAACATCAAGAAACTAATAGGCTCTGTTATGGTTATTTCATCTCAACATCAAGAAACTAATAGGCTCTGTTATGGTTATTTCATCTCAACATCAAGAAACTAATAGGCTCTGTTATGGTTATTTCATCTCAACATCAAGAAACTAATAGGCTCTGTTATGGTTATTTCATCTCAACATCAAGAAACTAATAGGCTCTGTTATGGTTATTTCATCTCAACATCAAGAAACTAATAGGCTCTGTTATGGTTATTTCATCTCAACATCAAGAAACTAATAGGCTCTGTTATGGTTATTTCATCTCAACATCAAGAAACTAATAGGCTCTGTTATGGTTATTTCATCTCAACATCAAGAAACTAATAGGATCTGTTATGGTTATTTCATCTCAACATCAAGAAACTAATAGGCTCTGTTATGGTTATTTCATCTCAACATCAAGAAACTAATAGGCTCTGTTATGGTTATTTCATCTCAACATCAAGAAACTAATAGGCTCTGTTATGGTTATTTCATCTCAACATCAAGAAACTAATAGGCTCTGTTATGGTTATTTCATCTCAACATCAAGAAACTAATAGGCTCCGGTATGGTTATTTCATCTTAACATCAAGAAACTAATTAAACAACTGGAAAGGATCAGTATAAAAATAACTAGGCACAATGTGTTTATATTATTCAATGAAACATGTTTGAAAGAAGATATGCTGCCTATATATATATATATATATATATATATATATATATATATATATATATATATATATATATAACAAAAAACACACAATATTTATACACACACACAAAAAAATCCAGGAACTTGACACAAAAAAGCATGACTATTTTTTAAAAAATGTATTGATGATCTAAGCTCCAAATCTAACAGACTTTTGTTGATTCAAACACTTTAATTCAACAAAGCAGACTAACCTCAAAGAAAAATCAACACCAAATATATCAACAATTAATAATCATAATAATAATGCTGATAATAATGAAATAGTATTGGCTAATTTCTAGATGTTTCACAACTGAAGTTAGTTGGCTCATAAAAGCCACTTCTAAATGATGGGCAAGGGCGATACAACAGACAGCAAGGCACCTAAGCAGCAATGGCGACGGCAACAGCAGCAAAAATGGTGGCCAGGAAATTGACCAAAAGAAAGCTATCAGCCTGATCGTATGCAAATATATAGATGGACACATATTTGGCAACATACTTCTTTTTCCCTTGACTAGTAACTGCAGGGGATACGGGTTTTGCTGTTGTCGGGGGATCTTCAGGGCTATTTCGTTCATCTTCCTTCTCTTCCTCCTCCTCCTCCTCCTCCACCTCCTCCTCCTCATCATCATCATCATCATCATCCTCCTCCTCTTTCTTCACTACCTCCTCCTCGTTCACCTTCGCTTGGGCCATCTTCTGTATATTCTTCTCTGCAAGGGGGCACCCAGAGAGTCTATGGTGTGCAGTGTATTTACCAGTCACATGACCCTGTCCGTCACAGCCAGGAGTCGGACACTTGCGCCTGAAACAGCAGCAAAACACATTCATTATATATTCACACACGCACACACACACACGCAAGTATGCCTTGGTAATGTTTCTTTAAAGTTAACTTTTCAAGGCTTGTTTCTATGGCTTTGGAAAAAAAGCTTTTTTTTTTCCATTGGCAAGGATAGTATCAACAGGTCCCACTAAAACTAGCAATATTTTCATAATATGCCTTGATGAACCTGATGACTTAACCCAATCTGCTCAAAATCCCATTTACCCTTGATAAAATAAGACAGGGTTTGCGGGGAATCCTGTATAGTTGGTTATGGCAGGTGTGGGTTAAACACCTGGGGAGACTTGTTGCACACTCCATGCCTGGGGCCTAGTCTTTCACCTAAAAGACAACACTAGAAGAAAAGAAAATCAATCAAAAGACTAACTTTTCTTTTTTTTTAAATTCATAAAACATTACTCATTAATAACAATAAATTATCTATATATTAATCTATAACTGCAAATAAAGTATACAAGGAGATGCTGAAGAGATCTTGGCCTAACCAAGAAGAGATTTGAAAAAAAAATTATCTGATGTCAGATTTTGAGAAGTGAATTGGACCAAAAACTTTTCAGCATCCACTCATCTATAATCAATGAAAGATGATGTGCAAAAAAATGACTTTTAGCTTATTTTTTCATAAGCAAATCAAAAGTTGTTATAAACAAAAAGCAGCAACATCCTTTGTTTTACAAAATATATATTCAATATTTCCAAAAGCAAAGTGATTTTTTTTTAATTAATTTTTTTTTTTTTTATGATTATTTACTTTTAAAAAAAGACATTTTAAAATTACAATCAAATAATTAAAAAAAAAAAAAAAAATTAAAGTAAACAGAAAAATAAACATCTTCAAACACTGGAAAAAAATGTACCCCATTTTTGTTACTTTTTGAGGACAAGAGTAATCCCCCTTGCCATATACTCTGAATATTAAAAAAAAATGTGCCTGCATAGTTATTGACTGAGCTTAGCACATAACCACAATCATGAGGGCACCCAGTGAGGATCAAGCTCACTAATCATTAGTAATAAGCTGTGAGCGAAGTTTCCTAATCATTACTCCATGACAAAAACAGTCAGGTACAGATACACTGCAGGCCCAAATCTTAAGATCAATGAAAATTTTTAAAAACATATAACTTTTGTGTTGTTAGACTCAACCACTTATCTAACTAGAGCTTCGAAAAATGAAAATAAGAAAAGGAAAAAAAATATTAAAAACTTTTTAGCATTTAAAAGGGAAGATTTGAATACTAGGAAATTAGGCTAAATACTAGCTGGTCAAAGGTTTAGGACTGTATTTAAATGAAGCTTTAATTGGTAAACACATAATGAAATTTAGTCATTTGCATTCAGTCATATCCCACTGGTATCTCCTACAAGGGCTAAAACCTTGACAGTTTTTACACGTCAGAATTGTTGAGCTGCAAAAGCAAGGGCTCTCTGAACATACCACCACTGATGAGATTGAACAGAGTAAAACTACTGTTGCAAATTTCAACCCTGAGGGACAGGGAACAAGAATTTCATGTGGCCCGCCCAAGAAAATTTTGTTGGTGCTGAGCAGAAGGATTCGGCAGGTTGTCCAGCAAGACACTAGAGAATTATTGGACCAGATTAAGGTCCTTACAGACACAGAATGCAACTCAAGAACAATAAGACGACATCTCTGAGAGAAAAGCTTTAGAAATCATAAATGTCTTCAAAGTCCGTGCCTCTTTCCACACCACAAAACAATTTGGTTAAACTTTGCTGAGAAGCACTAAACATAGGGCATAGAAAAGTGGAAGAAGTTTTTGTTCTCTGATGAGAATTTAACCTAAATGGTCCAGATGACTTCCAACATTACTGGCATGATAAGGATATCCCACTGGAGACATTTTCTACATGACACAGTGGATGAGGTGCTATCATGATCTGGAGTGCTTTCTTCCAAGGAACAATCGAACTTTAGATTATACAGAAGTGTCAAACTGCAGCTGGTTACATTTAGCATGATGAAGAGAGCATCCCTATTGACTGAAGGCCCTCACTTGTGTGGAAATGACCAGATCTTTCAACAGGACAATGCTTCAATCCATAATGCCTGCAGGAAAAAGGACTTTTTCATGGTGAATAACATGATTCTTTTGGACCATCCAGTGTGTTTGCTCGACCTGAACCTCACTGAAAATGTTTGAGAGTGGACGGCAAGGGAAGTCTCTAGAAATGGACGCCAATTCCAAACAATGCTTGAATTTCTTGAAACCATCTTCACCATTTAAAATAGCATCCCAGCCAGCCTTCTGCAGACACTTATATCAACCATACCAAAGTGAATTTTTGAAGTTATTCACAATGACAGCCATGGAACTCACTGCTGAGACATCTTGTTGAGCATTTTTTACTCTGTTTAAGTATGCTCTTAAACTTTTGACCAACTAGTATTTGACGTAATTTCCCAGTATTCATATTTTCTCTATTAAATGCTAAAAAAGTTTTTAATTTTTGTTTTCCTTTTTCTTATTTTCATTTTTCAAAGGTCTACTGACATAAGTGGTTGAGTCTACAAATGCAAAAGGTATATTTTTTCTTAATTTTCATTTTCTTGAAGATTTTGATCAGCACTGTATTTACTCAACTTAAATTAAGGACAGGAGCATGAGAATAGAAAGATTTTTTTTTTTTCATAAAGAGGTGAAGGCCAGCCAGTCTGCCTTGAAAATTGGCATCTGAAATACTGGCTGGGCTTGAACACCAAATACTTCCACATCAATATGCTTAAAATATACACCCAAATATTTTAAAATGGCTGCTGGCATAATATTTTCAGTGAGATAGCACTAATGTTAACATATAAGAAACTATGATTCACACTCATGCAGACCCCCACATACACCCAAATATTTTAAAATGATTGCTGATATAATATTTTCAGTGGGATTGCACTAATGCCAACATGTAAGAAACTATGATTTTACAAACACCCAATATACACCCAAATATCTGGCAAAACATGCAGATACCCAATATACACTCAAATTTCTGGCAAAATTTGCTGTCTATCCAAAGGCTCACTGCCCAAAATGCTTTTTTTTACCTATCAATCATTTAGCAATCTCTATCACTATCATAAACAGCTTATTAAGTTCATATTTCTATGTATGCTATGTTATAATGAACCAGTATAATGTGGAATTTTTCAAACCATATCCAAAGTGCTAACCATCATATAACTGCATTTTGAAATTAACTTAACAATTGCTTTATATCTTTGTCCTTATGTCTGAGTGCCATATTTTGGATGGATTATTCTCCAACATTCATGTCACTTGTTTACATGTACTTGACTCTCATTTGGCCCAATTCCATTGGATGCTCCACTCTTGTGGTATTGTGCTAGATCAAGCAATGGCTAAGAAGTAGCCATTCAATCAATTAAAAAGTTGAGAAACTTTCATTTGCCAAAATGAAAATTCTGTAATGTTTTTTTCTTTCACAAAATTAAAAAAAAAAATTAGTCACAATTTATTTTTGTAATCTCTAATCATGTTATGTCTAATTCATACCAACTGCAAAATACCATAACTAAAACAACAAAGGATAAGATAATAATCCCTGTGTATTACAATTCCTTTGTTAGACAAATTTAAAAAAAAAAGAAAAAAGAATGGCAAACATGGGAAATATCAAATATGCACCAAAAATAGACAAATCTTTTGCATTCATGCTTTTGTCATTGAAGAGAAATTCAAATAATGTAATTATGATTTTTTGTAATTTGTTTAACTAGAACCTACCAGGAGTTATCATTGGCAGATATAATCTTAGCAACATGCAGATGACATTGTGTTGAAGGCATATTCAGAAGGAAAATTAAAGAACTCTTTGACAATGTAGTAAAAGAAATGATTATCAACTATAAGAAGATAGAATAAATGGTTCTTAGTAAAACCTATCAAGACCTAAGACATGCAGATGACAATGTGTTGATGACAGACTGAGAAAGAAAATTCAAAGAACTCTTAGACAAAGTAGTAAAGGAAAATGAAAGAAGAGGACTAAAGGCAGATCATGAACATAAGCAAAAGAGCCAGCAGCCCTGAGTGTCAGCTATATATTGGAGATGTTGGAATCATGCAGATGCAAAAATTTATCTAACTAGACATTGTCATAACAGATGACAGAAAAACACGCCACAGAAATCTAAAGATACATTTGAATAGCAAAAGATGCTTTCCAGAAACTAAACGAAATATTAAGAGATTGGAAAATTTCATTAGAAACAAAGAATTGTGTTCAACCACTATGTAATATCAATTCTCCTATATGACAGTGAATGCTGGACAATTTCCTCACAGATGAAAGAGAGATTTGAAGTGATAGCGATGTGGTTCTACAGAAGGATGCTGAGAATTCTATGCAATTTTTACAGTAAATGAAAACTGACACTTGTACTTACAATCTGAAATAAAAAACTGAAATTTGGGGGAAAAATAAGGAAAGAGAACTTGGAGAACTTAACACTCACAAGACATACAGAAAGCAAGGAGAGCAGAAGAAAACAGCAAGAAACCCACGTAACAAGTCTGTGTGAAAAGATGGCAGAGTCAAACATTGCATAGAGTTACAAAGAGACAGGAACTTGTGAAGAACTGTGTTTAACCACATGAAAAAGGCATGTTTACTTTTACCATTAAATATATTCAGTTACATTCATAATGAATCATGTGTATTAACATAATGTTAATTGATTGGGGTAGCAGCATTTAATGAAGTTTTTCTTTTTGGTGGTTAGTGACTGGGGATTATGAAGACACAGTTTGAAAGAGTTGGTAATTCAGACTTATACAAAGTTAACTCTCCAGGTATGTATACATGTTTGTACTGAGGCATCTGTAGCATCTTAAAAGCTGCTTTGATCATGTTGTGGAGTTATTTCCTTAGTGGAAACTGTATTCGGACTAAATGCGTCTTAAATAGGTTAAACGTACAGAAACGTTAGGAACTTGTAATAAAGTGTTACGCAGAGTAATCAAGTTGTGGTCGCTGAACACTACTCCTTCCCTCGACTACCTACTGACTCCTACTTATAATAGGTGGGAGAGTCTATTATCTACACAAGGTGTCTTTCACTATAACAGATCAGCAGTTGTATAATATCGGGGTTCTTGCAGTGCCATGTTGCACATGGAAGAGTGTTCCTGCAAGCACCTCTAGTTGGCAACCCCGAGGCCACACTATGTTGCAGTCTGTGCCAGTTCCCTTCCTACACATGTTACATTAGACGATTAACTGCTACTACTACCCTACGTCTTTTCCTTTCCCAATATAACACATCATGACTACAAACAACCAAAGATATAAACCTAAACCAGCTCAACAAAAAAGACCTAAACCCCTTAATTACTCTTTCTCCAACATTCATGGTATTCGTACCAACTTCTGCAGTGTGGAATCATTCCTCTTCAAAAAATCTCCAGACATCCTAGCTCACTGGGAAACTAATCTTAACGCTTCAATTCCCTCCTCTGATTTCTTGATTCCTAGCTACCTTCCTCTCTTTAGGAAGGACTCTAATGTCCACATGTATAGCCTAGAAGTTTATGTCCACAAACATCTCCTACGAGCTAGGGAACTCTCTCTTGAATCTCCTGACCATTCTTACGTGTGTCTCCATCTCTCTCTACTTAACTCAGTCATCTATCTCTTCCTCTTTCTCTACCATTCCACTTCCTCCCATAACTGTTGTGTGCTAAATAGTATTTCCAATAATATAGACAAGGCCATCTCCCTACATCCGTTTGCAAATATATTCGTGTTCGGTGACTTTAATGCTCACCATACCAGGTAGCTTAAACATTCTGTCACTGACCTCATAGGCATCCAAACCCTTAACTTCTCAATCACTTAATCTCTCGCACAAGTGGTTGACTTCCCCACACGTTTCCCCAGTAACCCTGACAGACATGCTTCTCTTCTCAATCTCTTTTTTACCTCTATCCCTGACTCTTGTTGTACTATGCAGCTCTGCCCTCTTGGCAACTCTGATCATGCAGTAGTGTCTGTAAACATCTTCTTCCGCTCCCCCCTCCCCCAGTAAGAACCTCCTACCAACAGAATATCTTTCTGTTATCAACTAGCAGATTGGGACTCGTTCCATGATTTCTTTTGTGACGTCCCTGGGGATGAAGTTTTTAATCATCTGGTCAAAAATGTGTGTCGTGGGTAAAGAAATGCGCTCCTGAGATGGCTCCAGTTATCTCCAAGCCTATTACTATTGCCTCACTGCTTCCTGCTTTCCAGCTTGTTGGAGGCCCTGCTTTTTAGCTCCTCTTTTTAAGAACTCTGAAGAACCTTCTGACTTCTCTAACTACTGCCCTATCAGAAGCTTTAATCAATGCTGAAGTGGTCAAGCATCTTATCTCTCACAACCTACTCTCTGGCAAACAATATGGCTTCCATTTTGCCCAGTCTACCACTGACATGCTTACACCATCACTGAATATGTTAAGCTCTTGATTATAACAGCAAAGTTTGAGCAGTGGCTCTACATATCTCAAAGGCATTTGACAGGGTTTGGCATGCTGGTCTTCTACATTAGCTTCAAGGCTACCGTATTACAGGGCACTTGTTTGATTTAACTAAATCATTCCTGTCAAATTGTGAAATGAAGTTCATTCTGAATGGGCTCACTTAAAGATCCTTTCCCATGAACACAGGTGTCCCCCAAGAGGCTCTATCCTGGGTCCTACACTGTTTCTGATCTTCATCAATGATCTTCCTGATGTCATCAGGTCCCAAGTAGGAATTTATGCTGATGACACTACCATTTACTCCTGTCTCAATAGCAAATCTGTCAGAGCTGACAAAGTTAACCTTATCCCTTCTAATCTTCATTGCCCATAAATTTATCCCAATTTTTATACTTTTCCATCTCTGTCAATCTCTCAATCTTTTTGTTCATTGTTTCATGATATCCGGCCCGCAAATTTGTCTCTCTATGGCTTCCTTTTGTCTTCATCACTTCCCACAATCTTTATATGTATGTATGTATATATTTTTATCAGCTTTCTTGTCTTTTATCTTTCTTCTTCTAAACCCATTTCCCACTTCTATACAACATTACACAATTTCTTAGAGATTAAGCACAGACACTACACTCTGATCCTATATTTACCTTACCTCATATGAAAGTAGAATGTGGTACATAAAAATTGCCCAGTTCCTGTAAACACTGACTCTCTTTAATGCAATGAGAAACGTGCTGCCACAGGGTTAGAATCATCAGCACTATGCACCTTCATAACTCTCAGAGGAAAAGAAAACACATACTACACTTTGATCCCAGCCCAAAGGCTGGGGAACATACAACCTGATCCTGTATTTACTCAATTCCCCACAGTTTTTAATGTATCAGTATTCCAACTCTCTCTCTTTAGTGAAATGAGGGAGGTGCTGTGGCAGAGTTGGAATCTCCAGGGCCAGGAATTCCTCAAAACTTTTCTTTGAACTGTCTTGAGACAGAAACACAGTAAAGGACATATACTACACACTGATCCCAGCCCAAGGGCCAAGGAGCATGCATTCTAACCCTAGGTAGAAAAGCATCTTCTTCTATATGCTGTATCCTTTCAGGATCCGAGTCATCCTGGCTCTCCACAATTTCCTTGCCGCCCATAGCAATGTTTGTCTTTTTGCTATCCCTCTTATTTCCTGTTCTTCCGTCCATTTACATCAGCTCATTAGATAGGTTACTGCTTCCCGCTTGCTGCCTAGTACAGTATGTGTACATGCGAACGAGCAGAATAATCAATAGGGTTGAGTTAACAGATTAGAAAATCACTTGATTTAAGTGCACTCTGTATTTCCCCGCTGAAGTTGTCTCAAGAAAAGAGCCTAGAACACACAACAATTTAACAGAAAAATGCAAAGAGAGATAAATAAGCAGAAAGAATTCACAAAACCTACAAAAATATCTATTTATTCTATTTCTATTCTAATAGTTTCTTCTCTCACACTTCTCGCCTGTGGAAATCTCTTTCGGTTTCTTGTTTTCCGGCCACATACATTCTTCAAATATTTAAATGTAATGTCAATCATCATCTCCTGTCTCTTTGAATCTGGTTCTTTTTATTCTCCTCTCGTCTCAATAATGCTTTCTCGCCTTCTTTCACTCTCGGGTAACCTCTTGCGTATTAGTGGCATTATCTCCTTGCCTGGGGTAAAATGATTGAAGAAAAAAAACGACTATCTAATGTGCTTCGGAAAACATATTTTTGTCTTACTAGACTTATAGAATAAAAAGATATTCTTTGCCTTGTTTTGTGTGTTCTCTTTATATGCATGGCTCAATTGTTTTTTGTGTAAATATCTAATGCAGGATTAATTTTCTTCATAAATCTCTTCCCACTGACATATCAGTTGCTGTAGAGTTTATAACGATGACAGCTGAACCAAAGGGAAACATTTTTTTTATAACTCCATAGTGTGCTTGAAAAAGAAAAGAAAATTTTTTTTAAAAAAAGCATAAATTAATGGACATGCATAACTTACGATATCTCTGTTGTTACAACAGTGGATTCAATTGCTCTTGCTGACCTTTGTCCCGCAGGTGTACTAGTTCCTTCTTCCACCCGAGTTGACCCTAAACGGTCCTGCAATGTTGTTTCTTTATTCATATTCAAGTGAGAGTAAGAACAACCAGAAGCACTGTAGAATAAACATGAATAGAAGAAAAAATATTACGAAATAATAGCAATGAATTGCAAGAAACATATTCAGACAATGACAATGAGAAACATAAAAGCAAAACAGAAAAAGGTGACTTCCTTTTAATGATTATCAATTTTTGAATATTATTTTTTCATCTTAATTTCAGTTACATTTCATCATAACAACTCAGACTGTTATTCGACAATTGTCAAATTCACATGCATCCCTTTTGCCTCAAAAGAGTGTTTTTCCATATCAGCTGTTCTACAGTTTGAGCTATAAGAACTTATATGGTTGGCAGAAGATCAAATCTAACTATATTATTCCTTATTCCCTCCCACCCACAACTGCTCAGCAGAGTCATATGACAATCGGTTAGAAAAGCTATAAGATAAGCTTCCCAAAGCAAAAAGTGATGAGAGTTCTAGCCTCACCCAGAGCTTATTCTTTATTTCTGATCTATACTGATTACCAACAACTATATAATGACGGAACAATTGCAATAAAAAGCAGGTAAAATTAAAAGGAAAATAATATGAGTCAAAACTTAAGAATGATTGACAAAAATAAAAATTCAGAATAACATTCTTTTTATTTAACTATTTTCCTCAAGTGACTGATGTCTCATGAGAACTTTCTTTTTTTTCTCTACTGACTGATGAGATCTCACAAAAAGTTTCTTTTTTCTTTCTTGAGTGACTTATGAAACATCTGATGAAAAACTACCTTTTTCTCAAGTCACAGATGAAATATCTCATGAGAACATTCTTTTTTCTCAAATCACGAGTGAGATATCTCAACAAGAGAACTTACATTTTTTTCTCAAGTCACTAATGAGATATTACATTGATATGAATTTACATATTGACAGCTCTTATCCCTAGATATGCTATAATAAAAATAGTGAGATTAAATTCTTGAACCTTGGTAACAAATTATAATTCAACATAAAATGGCAAGCTTTACCACATCTGTTAAAAATATGATTCAGAAAGTACATCACAAACAATATCTTGCCATTGTAAAATCCTAAACAGCCCATGAAGAAATGCTATACATATACTTCCAAGCAATATTGTAATATTTTTTGCAATATTCAGGTGTTTTTATTTTGGAAATTAATAAAACAGTGATTGAAGACAATATGTAGATGATGACAAAAGTAGTGAAAGCAATAATCATCCTGGAGCAACTGACAAGATCTTTCATCGATATGACATTAATACATTTGTATTGATAACATACAAGAGCGGATCAATGAGTTCATAGCTTGACACAGGGTCGTTAGCCTAATTCTGATCAGAAATTTTCATTTTTCAATCTATGTGATTAATATTCAGCATTGAATTAATTCAATCCAATTCAAAAAAAGTAAAAACAAATATTCCACTCTTAAATGGTCAATTAAAAATACATCAGTTTTTGATTGATTGATTTGTTTTTGCAGCTTATCAACCATTTTAAAGGTTATTTAAAGCCAGAAAATATTTTTAGATTTAAGAATTTTTTGTAGATAATAATGATTTACTGATACAAGTCCTACTAATTAACCCATAGCTGGAGGGAGAATAGGTGGATCCATACCTTTCCCAAGTTATTTGAACATAAGTGAATATAACAAACCTGACTGGAATTGTAACGTTGCTCTTTGATTTTCAACTCTGAGCCATTATCCATTATACAACCCACACATCCATGCTTACAACACCTGTTATTCCCAAGCGGTTACTCATCTAGGTACTGACTAAGATCGACTTTACTTATCTTCAGTGATCGTACAACAAAACAATTAAAGCATTTAAAATAGCTTGCACAAATATAAAGATAATTCATATAATTTTCTACTCTATGCAAACTAGGTTGCCAAAAGTGTGCCCTAGTTGGTTTTTATTTCCATTCTTTTTCTCACAAATTATACCTGATGAAGGCCAAAGAATGAATCAGCCAAAATGTCATGATAACAACAGTAAATAAACAAAGTCATTTGAGCACTCAAAATAATATTGGGTATTTTAATGACGCTTCTCAAAGTTATCGACAAGACAATCTTATATGTTTATCCCTATCATTAGGTGACACATTCCAACATATACAAGAGGGTGCTGAAAAACTCTCAAAAAAAAAAGCCATGAGAAAAAAAAAAAAAATAGCACTAGTATTTGGTCATGTGATCAGATTTTGGGAAGTGGATCTGGCTAAAAAGTTTTCAGCCCCCTACCCACTAAATCTGACCAAACATCAGGATTTTTTTAACCCTTTCTTGGTTAGGCCAAGAACTTTTTGGTATCCCCTCACATTCTGCATAGCTATTTCATCTTGTTTACAATTTTTATGCATTTAGTTGCAGTAGGATAGTTTTATTTTTTTAAATCATTTCACCCCAAGCAAGGCAATAAAGCCTCTAGGATGCAAGGGGTTACTGAGTGGCAAAGAATATGAGAGAAAGAAAAACAGTAAGAAAAATATTATTATATTATTATTGCCAGACGTATTGTATGTAATTTTGATATTTATTTACTTTATACTTATTCTATATAGTTTGCAAAGTTATTGTTAATTAGTATTTGTGTATGAGAAGAGGAAGTGAGGTAAGCTCTGCTGATTAAATTTTTAAGATAGATATTATTATGACTGTTATAATTAAAGAGGCGAGAATTTAAAATTATTGTTTCTTTTTTTTTCTTTTAAATATAAGGTTGTGGTGAAAGTTTGGCTATTAGAATCTATTAGGTAATCATGAAAAAGAATTTTGTTATTGATATTTGCTTCATAGATGAATTACTTTCAAGAATTTCTTTAAGGCTTTTTTTAAATTTTATCTATGCTTTTAGATAAGAGAAATATATTGTCTATATTTCTAACATATATAATGAGTTTAGCTGAATTTTTGAAGACTGGTTTCTAAGTGGGAGTGTAAATATTACTTAGGGGGATCATAGAATGAAATATTAGTAGTGCAAGGTAGATGTTTACAGAGGATGCTCAATCTTTTACAGGGACATTGCTTTTGTTATCGAGCAAAGCTAATATACAAGTGTTGGGTTTTTTTGTACAAAATTAGTATGAAATTTGTGAATGAAGTTGATGTTGCATTTCTTTGGTATGCTTAATAGTATAATCTGGTTGTTTTGGTTAGTTGGTAAACAGAACTAGTTATTTTGGAAATAATAACCCTGAGAGTGGGGGCACCATGTTTATGAATTTTTAGCAAGTTCTTTCAAAACATGTTTTGCTTGTGGTCTTTAAGAAAATGGTTCTTAAATGAACAACTGCTACCAAAATGATATATAAGATAAAAATATACTATTACGGTATGCTATATTTATGGGTTAAAGTGCTTAATATCTGGGATAACACATATGTAAATATAAAAGTGGACATTGAGGTCAACACCCAGTAGCAACAGCATGTTTCATCACCAGGCCTCTAACAGTGATGTTTAAGCATGAAACAGGCTGTCACCACTGGGTGTTGGCTTTTATTTTTATATATATATATATATATATATATATATATATATATATATATATATATATATATATAGATATAGATATAAGGATGCATAGTGGAGTAGTGGGTAGCAGCTCGGACTGAGGGCTCAGAGAGCAGAGTTAGAATTCCAGTCGAATCCATTACATTACATTCACTCACATGCTAATACCCTTGGGAAAGGTATGAATCCTCTTCTTCTCCCTCCAGCTATGAGTAATTAACAGGACAAACTGGGTTCTATAGCCTTGGATGGCAACTGATCTAGGAGAAGGACAACTCTGTATTCAAAACCTGCAGAGGGTTGTTTGGGGACCTTGTACACCAGGTTCTGCACAAAGCCTTCACCACTATAATCAAATCATATGTGCTGGTGTGTGGCTGTTGGTTCCTAGGGACTGAGCTGCTCGACCCTCATACGTTGAATACGACGGGAGAGTCCACTATATGGGAAAAGATATATAAATTTTTATATATCAGAACAATTTTATTTTAGAAATTACCAATGTGGGATACTTAATAACAAAAGTGGTAAAAATAGAAACAAAAAGATAAAGAAACAAAACTAAATGAAATCAGCTTGACTATATACTCAAACACATATGTAAAAAAAAAATCAAATTTAAAAGTTTAAAATTTCAGCATCCCCTCTCCTTCATGCACATGTGTAGTCACATCAACATAAACATCACTTTAGTCTAATGAAGCCCTAAAGGACTAAATGCATAACACAAAAAAATCTTTTCCATATATTTTCATATTTTCAGAATATCTATGAATAGATTTTCCTAACACACACACACACAAGCATATAAGTACAAGCAAAAAATAATGGACTATTTGTGTATGAATTAGAATTTCTTTATATTTGTACATATTCTGCCTGAGATCAAAATATCCCTCTCTGACCCTTTGCCATCGATCAGTGTAGCATCTGTGCACTCTGCCTAACTTAATACAGTGCAATATCGGTTCGCGAATGTCTCATGTGTCAAACAAATCAGTTTTCGAACAGAAAATTTGAGATGAAAATGCCTCGGTTATCGAACAAATTTACGGTTCTCAAACAACATTGCCGCATCAAGTTAACCCGAACAGAATAATTTCTGAGTCAACCACCATGTTGTATACATTTGTGTGTTGTGGCATGCTTTTCTTTTCCAATTTTATTCTACTGTGACTTTTTTCTCTACATTGATTGCTATTAGAAAAACAATTTCACTTTACAAACATTTCAGGTTACAAACGTCCTTCAGGAACAAATTAAATTCATGAACCGAGGTTTCACTGTATCTTCAAAGTTAATTCTGCTGTTCAAACAGCTGAACACTGACAAACTGAATACAACACTTGCCTGCTTACCTCCTCCAGGTTTGACTTTCAAATCAGGACAGGATTCATATATTAATTTTATTTATCTGTTCTTGTTTGAAAGAAGTCATAAAAATGAAATATGTAGAAAAGTTACAATGTATGTTCTTTATTATATATGATATACTATAAATAAACGCAAAAAGAAAACTTATCTTAGCTGAGACATTTCGTCCTCTAATGGACTTTGTGCCTTGATAAAGTCCCTCAGAGGATGAAACATGTTGACTAAGATAAGTTTTCCTTTTGTCTTTATTCATATTGTCCTTTTACTCGATATATTCCATCTGAATTTTTTACACATGATATACTGTATATATGAGAGATTAGGAGCAGCATCAAAATGATTTACAATTTCTGGTTATGGGAGCTTCTTCAAGTAAAAACGAAAAAACGTTTTGAAATATAAAGGTTTATTCTTTGTTCTTTGCAGTTTCATCAATATTAGCAAAATCTATTTAGATTTAGAAAATTTTAGCAATCAACTCTAATCATTTTTCTATTTTATCTAGAAAGGAAAGAAATTCTTTTCATATTGCATAAAAAGTTTAATGAATAGAAATTTTTTTTAGCAAAAACTGAAATCTAAAAAAAAGAAACATAATATAAACTTAAAAAAAAATAAAATAATTAGGTACAATCCTGTCAATTTCAAATGATTAATGACATACCTGTGATGACCAGCATATTTAGCACCTTTGATGTGACCGATACCTTTGCAACCAGGTGTTGGACATCCACCTTGACCTTGAACTGATGCTAAATCTCCAGGCCCTAGCAATAAAATGAAAATAATAAAAAATGCCTTAAAAGCCCCATTTATTTGAAAAGAGACATGAATTTTATTTCTTTACATAAAGTTATCCATTCACTTTGTCCTCAAAAAGTTATTTATTTTGCCAATACCATTTTTATATATAGTACAGCACTCATTAATCCACTGTACCAGATAAACATTTCCCAATCTATGGAATGATTTAAATACTGAATAAGTGTAATTATTATCTTCCATGCAGTTACAACAATGAACACTGTCAGAATTAGATGATGTAAGAAAATAAATAAAAGATGACAATCAACAATCTAATAATTACCATTATATATATTTTTTATATCTTTCCTATCACACTATATAGTGGAAAGGGAGGTAAATTAACTTTATTAGATTTATGAGTGGTTACTTCACTTAAAAATATTTTTAAGAAATGTAGTAGTAGGGCTGTGGTTCCCATACTTTTTTCTCTGGACCGCATTTTCAGAATGAAAATTTGCTCGCACCTAATTAAAATTTATGTGATAAAAAGTAAATTTGAAACTAAAAAAAACAGAGAGGATTGAAAGGAGATAACTGCGGATTCGAAGTCAGAACATTATCACAGATAACTCTCTCCTCCAATTTGCAGACCCTAGGTACTATATTCTTAATACTTGATATAAAGCAAAAATATCACAATGATAAAATTGATCAATTATGATTTATAACTATTTATACTGTGACTACTCATGCATGCAATTACAAGTAATCCATAATATTCTAAATTTTGAAATCATTTAATTTTGGCATATGAATTTTTTTTATACTGTTTTTATATCTTTGATTGTCTTTCAATCATTCCACCTCACCTGTTATCCTCTTCCACCACAGATATGAGGCACACAGCACCTACTGTAGTAGGGGTTAAATTAATTAAATGGTTCATTAGTCTCTACTTTATCTGTGAATTCTAGATCTCTACTTTATTTAATCTCAATACATTGCTGCAAAACTTTTGTTTCATTGCATGTCAATAATAAAACAACTACCACCATTTTTGATGGTATGGATACCATTTATACATAAAAAAGCAGAAGAAAAACATTCTTACCAATAGGAGCTTGGAGAGAATGTCCAGTTCTGTGACACCATCCAGGTGGGTGAATGTCTGGACTGTCATCATCTAGCCAATAATCGTAGATTTCTGACCAACCATCAAAGTGAATCTTCACACGATGTTTGTCAATTGCAGCAATGGTGGCCACTCGGATAAGAATTGGATTTCGTTTGTCAACCACTTCAACTTTCATGCCACACTCAAAACCAACAGGAGGGCGCTGAAGAAAAACAAGACAATATACAAACCTTAGATTTTCACTATAGGAATGTTTAAAATTAGTCTTATTAAAACAATGTCTAATAAGTGTGAAATGAAATATCTAAATTTTTAAATTATTAAAAACAATTTTAAACATTTTGTGTCGATTAATTTTAATTTTCTAAATTATGAATAATCCTTATGCTTATTAATGGCTTCCTTGATTGCACTTTGGTCTGATAGGTGACAAGTGAGTCCCTATCAGAGGGTGGTTGTGATATATCCTATGTAAAGTGTTTTGTGTTTTTTATTTACAGAGAAACATTCTCTGAGTGAGCAAGCATACTCATGCACAACTTTGGTCTTGTATAAGAGAATTATTGGTAATTTGAAAAAGAAGATGAATAAAATTAATCAACACAAAATGTCTGTTGTCTTAAAAAACATTTGCCTAAAAGAACATTTGCTGCACACAATTTTTAAATTAGTAGATTTTTTTTTAATCAATTCACCCCAAGCCAGGTGATAATGCCACTAAGATGCAAAGAGCAGCTGGGAGTGAAAGAGAATGAAAAACTTTAAAGGAACTGGAAACCCAATCTT
>OZ038497.1:7523022-7603180 GCA_964036315.1 Acanthosepion esculentum
TTGATCTATTTTGACTGAATCTTTGTTGAAATTGATCACTTTTAGAAAAATTAACTCGTTCAAGTGAGGCATTTAGCAGAAAAGATCAACCAAAATTTACACAGTTGCACAATAATGATTAAAAACCAAAGCCATTCTGCAATCCTAATAATCATTCATTTTATATTCAATATGGCAATCAATGCAACATCTGAGGGTGAGCAATCTGATTAAATGTCTCCCAGGATGTGTGAGCCGATTCAATGTATCCAAGGGTGAGCGATCTGATTCAATATCTCTGAGGGTGAGCAATCTGATTCAATGTATACGAAGGCAGGAAATTTGAACCGATATATCTAAAGCAAGCAAACTAAGTCAATGTATCCAATTGTATCAAAGGGCAAGTGATTTGATTCCATGGGTCCGAGAGTGAGCAATCTGATTCGATGTTTCCAAGTGTGAGCAATTTGATTCCATGGATCCGAGAGTGAGCAATCTAATTCGATGTTTCCAAGTGTGAGCAATTTGATTCAATTTATCTGAGAGCGAGCAATCTGATTCTGATCCTGAAGACAAGCAAGCTGACCGATGTAGCCAGGGGTGAGCAATCTAATTCGATGTATCAAAGGGCAAGTGATTTGATGTATCTGAGAACAAGCAATCTGATTTAATGTATCCGAGAGTGATACATTATATTTGATATATCTGAGGCGAGCAATCTGAGTCAATCTATCTGCAGGTGAACAGTCTGATTCAATGTATCCAAGGGCGAGTGATCTGATTCAATATATCCAATGGTGAGTGATCTGATGTGATATATCCAATGGTGAGTGATCTGATTTGATATCTCCAAGGCAAGCAATCTGATTAGGCCTATATGAAGGTGAGCAATTAGATTCAATGTATCCAAGGGCAAGTGATCTGGTTCAATGTATTCAAAGGAAAGGTAAGTGATCTGATCAACATTTTATTTCTTACAAAAAGTGTGAAGTTGTTTTGCATAATTCACCTATATTTTTGGTTCATATTTGACATTCCTTCCTTGAGTCTTATTTTTTTTTAAATAAAAAAACTTATATGATAATAACATCTGAAATCATACAAGAGACCCAATACATCAGAATAAATTTAAGAAAATATAAAAAAAAAAAAAATCTGTCAGTTAACATGAAATTATGTAAACTTACCACAAGGAGGTGAGAGTGTTTCTGAATTGTCTTTGCACCATCCAACAGGATGGATATAAGGGGATGATGGGTCACACCAATAATCATATGTATCTTCCCATCCATCAAAACGGACAAGCAAACGATCTCCAAGGACGTCAGCTACTGTTGCTACACAGATGAGACTAGTGTTCTTTTTATCTACTGCCTCAAGCTTCATTCCAACACGGAAGGGATTTGGCACCACAGGCTACATTTTTTTTTTATTCCACAGATGAGAAAGTAAAAAAAAAAGGAAATATATTAACAAAACCCAAACTGAATTGTTAAATATTTTTTTAATTCTTTTTGAATACATATTTAATTCAAACCAAAGAGTTACCAAGAAAAAGTGTACTTTTCTTATACAGGAAATTAACTAAACCTAGTATGTTACAAGGCCAAATAAGAAGGAGAATGAAGATTTTATGAAAACAAAATTTCAAATGCAAAAGGTCTGACTGACTTAAAAATAAACATTCAAAATATTGGCTTTGCTTTGGGCTGAAAAACTAGCCTCTGGTTCCATTAGGAAACAATTATTTAAACTTTGTGACAGGTGAAAATTTATTTTAGATCAATCACTCTTGTCTTATGTCAGGTGACTCTACAAGTAATATTGTTACCATGTATTCCACTATTACCTGCTGCATGGTCAGGTCATCAGTGACTAAAACAGGCTTCTAGTGAGTGGGGTGGCTAGACACCCAGCAGAATTCAAAGGGGTATGAACCTCTTTGACAGGTCAATGGCCATCTAGCAAAATGGAGTAGATGAGGCTCCATAGCTATGTAGATAGCCAGTGGGGTGATGACATGGCATCACAGGGCAATAGCTATATGTCTCTGAACAAGGTAAGCTTTCAAGTTATGATTTGACCTGGAAAGGGATGGGCACCGTCAGGTCTACTTGCCCAAGACACACTGCACATGAATGAATATCACTCAGGCTTTCAATATTGCCCAGGCACTAAATTTATGACATCCTCCTCCTCCTCCAATGATGATGACCAGAACAACACTTGTCTTTGTCCTGTTTATCACAATGCTTATGAAGCTCAGTTAGTTTTATGAAAGTCATGAGTTTAATCTTTCAGTGAAGTAGTGCAGAAATCTAAACACTCTCAAGATCTTCTAAACAAAAAATTACATGCCAACAGAAATATAACCTCACATATTCTTTTCTCTACTCTCCACCTGTCAAAATTGGCGATATCATCCGATCCACACTTCTTCCCAGTCTTTTAAACAGGAGTAGAGTTTTATCCCTTGTTTCCTGTTTAGGATTGGGTTTCTGTTCCTTCTAAAGTCTACTTCCAATCTATTTTCCTAACACTTGTCCTTTACTATGCTAATATAACTCCACACGGTAACTCTCTATCTTGAATGGTTCTTGGGCCTTGTATTAGATCAATATTAGTAAAAATAAAAAAGGATATAGTAGCCACTTATTGTTAATGCTTGGGAAGGTAAGTTAATTATAGGATTGTGGGTTACCTATATCATATATATATTCATTCTATTTTTACTATCATGGCATGCTAGCAATGAAAAACAAAATGGAACCAGGGTTACCAGATTAGGCTACTTTTGAAAGCTGAGTGCTACTGAATTTTGAATTTTACTACTTACAACTATTTAAACTGCTTTGAAAATAAACTGGACTAACTGGGGTGACTAATGAAAAGAATACAAATTCAAATTAAGTAATGTTGAGATATGGCACAAAGGAAATTTAAATTTCTGCTTTTTAATACACTATTACTTACAATCGTTAGAGAACAACATACTATCTTTATATTTAATAATAGATATTTTTCAAACTTACAAATCTTACATACATTATTCCTATATATTCTCTACTATATAGTATTACTGACATTTTATTTTTATTAGATGAAGCATTGTCAGCCATTATTATTAATTTTTGACTAGGATTTACTTTTATCCATCATTTCTGATCCTGGTCTGACTACTGTAAATTGACAGCCTGCATAAAAATAAAATGTTCCAATACAAAGCAAACTAAAAATAAAGATGAAATTCTCTGTGTACTTTGTTAAAAAAAGGAAAACAAAATCAAACTATTATCTGTTATTGTTTCAACATAACTTCAAGATGAATAATATTCTCAAAAGATGGTTTCTTTATAGTATGAGATATCTTTCAGAAAAAAAGTAAAAATAAGCAATGTGCCACTCATTTACCTGTGCATGAGAATTGACAAATAAATGCTTTGGTGCAGACTGAGCTTTTGTCATCTTCAGATAACTTGACCAGCTAAAAGATTCAGAACTGAAACCTGCTAAAGAAATTATCAATGCTTAGAATGAATCATAAAAAAAATGTATTCAGAATCATTTCTCAAAGATAATTTTCAACCATTAAATGTAACTGTTCAGAGAGAAAACATCATTTAGGAAATAAAATATTTATGAAATTTGTCTTTGTGAAATTTACTGTGAATAATACTTTATTTTAACATTTTTGTTTTTACATACTTAAAATATGAGCATGCTTAGGTGAAAAATATTGATGATATATGAAACTCTCTATTCACCTGAACAAAATTCTGTATTTGTCAAAATCAATTTACGTGCAATTCTACTGTGGAATGTTTCACTTAAATTGGACATTTGCATCAAGTTTTTAAGAATTTGGAAAAGATTAGTTTAAATTGAAGAAAACACATCAATAATTTTGGAACTATAAAGTTATGGAATACAAAGACTTGATGAAAATTTACCAAATTTTTATCAGAGTGATGAAACACTTTAGTGAATCCAATTCACAAATTGACCTACAGGCTATGTTTGGAAATTTCAAAACAAATTTGGCAATAATACATTTAAAATTTGTCTTCATACAAGAGACCAATATCCTTTTTAATTTTGTCAATATAAAGCATTCCCTGTACACAGTATGCTTTAGGGTGAATGACTTTTAACTTTTGCCTAAAGTTGGTGGGGATGATGTTCAAAACAGCCACTCTAAAAGGAAGGATGTTAAAATGATCGTACATTAACTTAATTTGCCAGAAAACCATCTCTTCAACATATCTAACCTCTAATGATAGCATCAATATATCAGATTTAATAAAGGTTTTAATTTTGTTCACATATTTCCAAAGTTTTTTTGAATTTCCAAATTCTGTGCATAATTTTAGAACAAGTACAAAACAAAGAGGAGTTGTAAAGGACCAAAAATTACTTAGAACATAAGACAAGAAGTTGTGGAAGGCCATGATCACCCACATCCTAAAAGGACATAACAGAGTGATGCCTTATTTTATTTTTACTATTATCATTATTGCTGCTGTAGTGTTGATAATGTGATGACAGTGGTCTTAGATATGACAAAAGTTGTAGTAGCAGTAATAATAATAATAGTAGTAGTAGTTGTAGTATTAAAAAAAATATTAAAAAATGATAATCTCATACAAGCATTCATATTTTTCAGAGCAAATACTATTGACCAACAATAATGGCAGTTCACGAGAAAAAATGCAATTACCTTTGGGTGGTTGTAAGGTTTTATTGTTCTTTTCACACCATCCAACAGGGAAAATAAATGGAGAATCAGCATTGATCCAGAAGTCATAGCATTCAGAGTAACCATCAAAGTGCAAACGCATACGGAATCCATGCACTTCAGCCACACTCAGGACACAGTAGAGTGACTGGTGTTTGGGGTCAATACCTTCCAGTTTCATTCCTGTCTTGAAGCTATTTTTCACCGCTGGAAATGGCTGGAATTTTTCATAATAAGAGAAGAGATGTGAATGTTTTGAATTCGATTTGTTCAGAAATTAATTTGTTCCTGTATTGTTGTCAACCATCTCATAATTTTTCTCATTCATAAACAATGAACGAGAAAACAGGATCAAGTAATAATCTTAGGGAGACAAAAGAAATAGCAGTGATGAATTATCACTGAACATGGCAGGAAGGTACAGCAGATTGAGGTAAGAAGTCTTCAAAGATTTCTTAGAAAGAATCTAAGAATTCTTCAAAGACTTCTTAGATCTGATTTAATCTAATTCAGCTATGTTCTCCATAATCTTGTGCCAGAATTGGTTAACTCCAGAACAATCAAAACTATACTTAGTTTAATAACAGATCAATGATAAAAAGGCTGACATGAAATATCCAAACAAAATACGCAAGATAGAATTTATGGAAACCAGTTCGATGTTTAAATTTTTTTATTATCTTGTCAATGCTTTTCTCTTTATGAGAATTTTCAAAACGAATGAAAAAATTGTTACCTGGCAACCTTACTACTTAGAAAAGCTGTGGTTAATTTGAAAATTTTTAACAGTTAATAAAATTTGAAAAATAAATATTGTGAACAAATCAATGAGATTTGTATCTAGGAACAGTTCAATATAAGTGAGTAAAAAAAAAAAAAGTGAATTAAATTTTTACCTCTTTAAACAATTTTGTTGGTGCTCCAACTGCATTTTCTTGATCAAGATAATTTGTCCACGTAAAGGTTTTCCCTTTTTTGCCTGTAAGTATTGAATAGAATGTTCCAAAACAAATTTACAAAAGGAAAACAGATTAAACGTTAGTAGAAACAAAATAACTAACAGCCAGTTCATAATCTCTGTTGTAGAGTCATTAAAAGTTTTATTTATTTGTTAAAAAACATCTAAAACATAAAGCTATGAAATGATGAAGGTGATTCACAAATGCAATGAGTTTGATCCTTACCGAGTGCCTGACTACTGTAGCCTTGTATTTGACTAAGCTAAGCCTAGGAAATAACTATAAATTAAGGAATATGTCTTTAAAACTATGACATTTTCTTAGTTATTTCCCACCAAGCAAGGGAAGGGGTTGCTGAATGTTACAGAATATGAGAAAAAAAAATACTTTTAAGGAGAAAGAATAAAAGAACAAAAATTAAGACATAAGATAATGAGTGACATTTCATTTAAATTTTTGAAGGTCAAAGTTGACTGAGAAGTAAGAAGTCAGAAGAGAATTCCACAAGCAAGAAGTGAGAGAGAAGAAACTGTTAGCATAGAATTTATTATTTATTTTATCTTAAATAACAATGAATATGCCCCACCCCCCAAAAAGAGTCAATGGGATATTTCCAGTTAATGTTTCACAGATTCAGAAATCCACTCATCAGGAGACACAGATATTTTTTATTTATTTCTATATTTACACTTTCTGTAATAAGACATAATAGTCTTAAGTTTGTCTGAATTTATAAGATGAAGCATTGTCATTTATCAACTATTCTGCTTCCATCACATTCTCTTGCATTTTATTGCAACACAAATGTCTTTCTTACATATACTTTATGATAGTTAAACAAACAACATCGATCAGAAATAAAGATTAAGGTTATTCATTATCTTGAATTCAAATGTAAAAATGAGAACTGCAATAAAAATCAATAAGACAAGAAAAAAAAAAAGACAAGTCAAAAATTAATACTCATGAAAATTAAATAATCCACATGCAATATGATATGGTTATTGTTTTCCAATTGTTTTTAGATGATAAATCGCTTGGCGTTGTTTGAAAATTCCAAGCCAAGAATTTAAGGAGCTTATGTATAACAAATCAATAAACAGAAAATTATAAATTTAATAAAGTTCTGACCAGGAATGTTGGAAGAAGACTTCTTGATATCATCATCTATTTTCTCCTGTTTAATCACCACAGGTTTGCTATCACATTTATTGTTCTGGTTCAAAATCATTTTGCGTTTCTTTTTCTTTTGTATGGCATCGTCTTTCTCTGGCAAAGAACGCTTCAGTAGTTTTCTGGAAAAGTAAATAAACATCATTTTCAGATTGCACACATGCAAACACACATAACAAAAATTTACATGAAAAATAAATTACCCATTTTTATAGTAAAATTACCAGCAATATGTTTTAAAAAGAAGTTACCAATGATACATTACTGCAATGAAATTACCAGCAATACATATTTTTTTTAAATTATCAACAATACATTTTATCATCTACAAATTATATATCTAAAAAAACATATGTTTACCATAAAAGTATAAAATTATGTACAAAATATCTGTAGTTAAAGGCACAAAATTGCATTCAAAATATTTAGATTTTGACATTCAATAACTCAAAGAGGTTGATATGCTGCTAAACAAAATCAAACAACCAACCTAATTTATTTATATTTTAATTAATTTATATATTTTGGCACAAATTTTAAAACATTATATAAAAATTAAAAAAATATCAAGCTAGTACAAAGTTCAGTCAAAAGATAATGCCAGTTTTAATTTAACTACCATAGTTTTAGTCAGAATTTCAAAGAGATATTTAGTTATAAACCATAAAGTGCCTCCAAGCCAAGCAGAAAAAAAATTCTCTTTACTTATTCATAATCCTTTTTCAAAATGACTGTGCCTCTGGACATACATAAAAATCAAAGAGCTATCACAGAATTTCTGTTTTTGGAACGAGAAAGTGCTGTAAATCTACACAGAAGGTAAGTGAATGTTTGTGTAAAATTGCACTTGGTGTAAACACAGTAAGGATTTGAGTCAACTGAGTTAATAGCAATTCTAGAAAGAAGAAACTGATTTCAATGACAGGTTTCTCAGTAGCAGGACAGTTGCCACTGTGAATAACAGGGTGATATTTTCATTAGAGTTGACAAAAGAAACACTATTGCAAAATTCTGTGAAAGCCTTCAAGTGAACCTTGGTAGTATCTGTAATTACTGCAGTCTCTTGGCTACTCAAAGGTTTGTGCAAAGTGGGTTTCCAGTAGATATGAAATAGAACATTCTTTCATGTTCTTTACAAAGTTATAAATAAAAGAACAATAATCATTTTTTTCATTAATATTCTTAATCTTCTAATTACAAAACACATCAGAGATAATTCCTCTGACAATGTCACAAAGCGGGTACTGGAATGAAATCCAAGAGGGAAGAATTGAGAAACCAAAGGGAATGTCAAGGAGAATAGCTATGAATGAGGCAAAGGTAGCTAGATTGAAATAGACACAATTATGGGGAGTTGCCGAGAGTCATGTCTACTGACATGATGTGCTTAAAATCCTATATGCCAAAAAGAGTCTACAGATACAAAACTATTAAATCCATGTTCATACAAATGCTAGAAAATCATAATTAGCTTTGTATAAGACTTCTAACATTTTTTCCCCTGCCCCTAAACCTCCAGCGTCTTACTCTCTGGGTTGAGGTGTCTACTCAGTCCTAACCAAACTTAAAGGAGTGGCCATAGGTCCCCTCAGCATCCGTAGATTATTTGACCGGTCCGCTGGTTTAGACCTGCTTCCTGCCCATGCTGTGATTTGTTTATGCAGAAAGCAGAAGTGATGTCCGTCCATTCACGGTCGACTGAAGATGTAGACACGGCTGGGGAGTCTGTGCTAAGAAATTTAGAATGCAGCAAAAAAAATATTAATATCTGCAGAAAGCCGGACAAACAACTATTCAATGGTTGAATTGTTAATGTCTTTTATATAGCAGAAAAGAATAGTAGAGAAAAGAAACAGGTTACAGAAAAGAAAAGTATTTAACGTAAAAACTCATACACTGGATTCTAGATAGAGAAAGAGTGTATGTGATTACTTGTTGTTAAACCATCTCAGAACAGTATATGACTCTTGCGATGGAGGGATAAAGATTTCTGTGTGGGGCTTAAAGTTATAGTGGCATTCCTCCTCCCAACACTTGCCCGAGCCAATTCTCTCTTCTCTCTTCAAGAATTTTCTCCAGTCTCTTGTATATGAACGATGATCAACAAAACAAAAGAAAATACCTTGTTCGACATTTCCATTCCCAGTGGTAGTAATAATAGTAGCAGTAGTAGTCTTAGATGCTGGAGGAAGTAATTCGCTTCTTCGTACTTATATCAACAGCACATGTTAGCGGGCATTTTGTTCCAATCTCTGACGTCACTTTCATACTTCTTCGAACCTCCAACTCAACTCTGCACACTTTCAATCTCCGACATCTATCCACCCAGCTTGACTGCACTCGAAGACAGATGAGCCAAAACTCTCTTTTTTAGCATAACTACACGTTTATATAGATAAACTCAGCTGGTTATAACTGACCCTCGGCCCTACTACTTCGCATGCAATTATCACAAGGTTTCTGGCTGCTTCAACCAAAATCATGTGAATTCCAAAGTTCCTTCTAGCTTACTCAGCTCTATTTTAATTTTTAATCGATAAAAATTATTTCGACCATTTCCATTGTCTTCTGATGACCCAGATTCAATGGGTACAACTTCTGCCCTAGATCAAATTTCCCCACAAATAAACAAAATGCTCTGATTTAATTTTGCTATTCAAACCTCCTCCAATTTCAATAAAAAAAAATATACGCGTGCGCGTGTGTGTGTGTGTGTGTGTGTGTTCCCCAGACTATCTCTCTACCACAGACTAAGCTAATATCACTGCTGCATTGTTATAACATTACTGCCTGGCTGTGCTGGCCCATGTTGGGAAAAATAGATAATTGCCATTTACTATAAATAAATGTCTATAAAGATGCTGATAGCAATTTCCAATGGCCACCACCATTTTGGTTTTGACTGGATACTTTGTAGTCTTCTTTTATGTGCCGTCACCCTTCAAGATGTAGGCGATCATAGCCCTTCATATCTTCCTGTGCTTGTAGGTCTTAATATGTTTTTTTTTTTTGTTATTTCTCCCGAAGACTGTTCTGCCATCCATTTACCCAAGCCCATCAAGTATGTTACACACTACTTTCCTCTGTCCCTCAATCTGTTCCATGAGTATCAGATTTTGCAAGCCCTCCTTCTTCATTATGTGCCCCAGAAATTTCAACAGCCTCTTCTTGATGTTAAGAATGTTTCCTTTTAGTTTCCAGATATCATGTAGCAGTTCAGTACTCTTTTTCTTTGTTTCCAACAAAATTTTGCTTTCTTTTAATACTCTGCTTAGTTTTTGGAATGCAAACTAATACGTCTTCAGATCTCGATGACACACTTCCCAGCCTCTGTTAGAACACTTACCAGATATTTAAATTTCTGTACCTGCTTGATTTTAGTATTCCCACCTGTAATTTGCATTTTAGGCACATCTTTTTACTGATAACCATGCATTCTATCTACTTGTAGCTTATGCTTAGTCCTTTCTTCTGGCTTTCCTTCACTACCTTCTGTGGGAAGTTTTGTAGTTTACTTTCCATGTCTGCTATCAGCACTAGTAGACTCTGTAGTACAGTCTGTTAAATAGCACTTCAAACTCACAATATAATCAAAATGTCACAAAACTGACATTTTAAGATGTTTTGAAAACACACACACACACACACACACACACACACACACACATATATATAAAATTTATTTATTCAAAAATTATGACAATTATAACATAAACATGTTATAACATCACTACAAAAATAGCCATTTTGTTTTGACACTTGTGGTGTCTTCTCAAGTATCTTGAATAAAAAAATCTTTATTCTACATTCAACACCATCACTTGAGAAGACATCAGAAGTGTTGAAACAAAATGGCTATTTTTTTAGTGATGTTATATCATGTTTATGTTATAATTTTTGAATAAATAATATTTGCTCTTCTCTCTATTGACCACTCTTTTAAGAATAGTGGTTTTGGTTATTGGAATTTTATTCTGTCTACACCAATCCTATACTTGGGTATATATATATGTGTGTGTGTGTGTGTGTGTGTGTGTGTGTGTGTGTGTGTGCGTGTCAACAGCAGGTAATGTACATTCACATTAACAGAAGTGTTAATAAATATCTTCAATGAAAACTGCCTCTAAATATCATCACCCTAACCCTTAACTCCTTGTTGCTTTATATCACAACCTTTAAGTCTTTTTCACCTTCTACAACCACCAAGCAAACAGCAGGGATCGGAAATAAAAAGTCACCTTAATGGCCATCAAACATAAGACACAACTTAAAAATTCCAACAAAAGGCAGCAAAAACAAATTGAAAAGAAAAACTAGTTAAAAATCAATATTTATAGTATTTTGTCTAAGAAATTCATACAACTTACACCTATTAGCATTAAGTACTTTTTTAGATTAGTAATAATTTTCAAAATTCTAAAAAGGAGTTATAAAACATATATTTTAAGAATAAAAAATAAAAACCATTTCAAAATTAAATATCTTATTGAAGGCACAAAATTTAATGTGCTATAAAAACAGATATAACTAAAAAGGACAAGAGGAAACTACATTTGTTGGCAATATGAAAAAAACAAAAGAGAGAAAGGCTACCATAGAATGAGTTAACTGATTATTGCTCCTCATTTGTCAAAACTCAATCAAGGAAATTAAAAATTGTACATACCAAGTAAAAAATGGAGACATGAAAAAAGAAAATACAATTATTCAGAAATGTATTTTATTTCCTCATATTTTCCATTTCATACTGACAATTACTCTAGTTGTACTTTTCTCTTATCTCTTCTTATGTTTGTTTTTATTGCATCCATTCAAAATTATTAATATTTAATCCATCTTCTTTTAACATTTTTTTCTACAAGTCAACTGTAACGCATTTAACAAAAAGATGTTATGTTTTATTATTATTTTACTAACAATTGAATCAAAGTAATTTTTTTTTACAAGGATCTGTTACATGTAAAGATTTAAAGAATAATTCTCTTTATTTATTAAATAGTTTAAACTGTCAGCTGTATACCAAACTCTGAAGTGGTTGCTTTATGACAACCAATACAAAAACAGGCAAACAGAAATATTCTCGCTCTTTATTCAGAAGAAAAACATAAAATCACTGGATGTGAATCCAGCTTAAAACTTGTCATTTTTCTTACACCAGAATACTTTCAATCAAATTTTTCACCTTTTTCTTTGTCAAATTAGTTTCATATTTCTTCTTCCCATGTATAAAGAGATGAAGAGAGTGAGAGGTTTTAAGTGAAGTTTATCTTAAAACTGAGATAAACTACAGAATAATTAAATAAAATATTAATTTAAGATTGTTTAAAATCTGTCAATATTTTTGAGATGAGATATTGTAACTATTAACACTGTAGTCCCCATCTTTATTGCCATATTCATGACACTTCGGTACACTCCAGCCTTCTTCAGAATCTGTCTATATTTCTGAGATGAGGTATTGTAACTATTTACACTATTTACATTGTTCCGACTGTTGTCCTCATCTTTACTGCCATATTCACAACGTTTCAACCAATGTACACTCTGGCCTTCTTCAGGTGATATACATTGGAATTTCAAACTGAACCTTTTATTTAGTCCACTGGGGTAAATTGTTCTAATTCCACATGCAATGCCCTTATTTTTGGATATCTCAGTTTCAGTTAATTCCCTTTAGTAATTCAACTCTCCAAGTTTTTGTTCCCTCTACTATGGCCAGGTATTGAACTCACAACTCTTTGCGTAAAGTCACTCTTTTGGATTACTCAACCAATGCTTTTATCAACTGGGGCATGTGTCCTTGAGATATCCAAAAGAAGCATGGCATGTGGAATTAGAATAATCTAGGTGACATCCTATAAAAAATAATACTCACTGGTTACAGCTGGAGCACTGGCAGTTTTCATTGCCATCTTTTCTCAAACATTTTGCCAAATCTGAAATTTGAAAGAAATCCAAAAACCAATGTGATAAACAAAAAGTAAACGGTAGACTTTAAACATGTCAGACATTTTACAAAGCAATGAAATCATGGTAGTTAAAAAAAAAAAAAAGATGTCATTTTATTTATTGGAAAAATATTTGCTGAATATAACATGAAAATATAGCAACAAAATATAATTAAATATATTGTTCAGTAGAAAAAGATGCAGTATCAGTTTAATACTAATTTAATACTAATTTAATACTAGTGTACAGAAACAAAACATCAAAGACAACAACATCAAGCATTAGATGGGAAAAATTATCTGCACTCTGGTATAAAGATATGCTATGCCGAAAGTGCAGATAATTTTTGACTTACCCTCGAATTTAAAAATTCACATGGAAACCTTATAATAGTAAGGACTTAATAAAATAGGCTGACTTTAAGAATTACTACATTTAATATACAACAAATTATGCAGCACTTATTTCAAATAACCACATTACTTAGAACGATTACTTCACAAATTATATAAATGTAGATACAAACTTAATTGGCAGTAATATAAGTGACAGATGGCTATAAAAAAAAGGTACTATTAATTATTTACAGTTAATTTGTTTAAATAATGCACTGATTATTGTTTGCATTATGTGACAATAATTATAAGTAAAATAATGCATTAAAATAAGTAACCAAGTAAACATTTTAAGTTCTCTGAATATTGCCGCCATTTTATTAAAATATATTTAAAGATTCACATGTGGAAATATTTTATTAATAGAAGAGATATAATAAAATATCAATGGCATGTCTAACAGCAAGGTTAAGCTAGTATTTCTTAAATGTTTTTATGAATTGAAGATTTATCTAACCTTGATTATCTGGGTTCGTTGTACTAGAATCTGGCTTGCTGCTTGTGTCTGTCTGTACACTGTCAGCACTTCCAGGATCACTGCAGTTGTCCATTGTTTCTCCACACTCCAAATCATTGTCTTTTACCATTTCTACTAAACCAAATTCATTCAACTGGAACTGTAAATAAAACAACACTGAGTAATCATTTATTATAAATAACATTTTCATTATCATTTTTTATTCAATAGTGTTGTAAACCGATGAAGTCAAATTTAAATTGCTTGACATTATTGGATGACTATACTTGATGTCATGGAAGAAGCCACAGCTTTAACGATCTTCCAATTTTGAAAATCTTTCTCATCATGCTTCCATTTGGCCAAAAGACTTACTAATATACATTAAATATTATTAGTCTAATTATCAATATAATTTTTGTTAGTTTTTTTTATCTAATTTCTTTCACCAGCCTATTATATCTACATATTATAAAAAGCATACATGGATAACCTTTTTTTACAAGCACACACACATATATATATATATATATATATATATATATATATATATATATATATATATATATATATATATAGATAATATTAGTGGTCAATATACATAAAAATATATATATATATATATATATAAATCTATATAAATAAATTTCCAAGAGGATAGAATCCAGGTTGAACTGAAAGTCCAGGACAGAGAAAGAATATAATATAAAAGGCTCAAACACTAATATTCCAGGGTTATAATTTATTACAATGGAATTGTAATCACGATCAATTCATCAGACCTACAAATTCAAAAAGAAATCGGATTTCCGATTTTTTTTTTAATTTGTAGGTCTGATGAATTGTCATCGTGATTACAATTCTAATGTAATAAATTATAACCATGGAATATTAGTGTTTGAGCTTTTTTTTATATATATATATATATATATATATAAAAAACACTCCATTGATAAAACCATTACCAACCTGAAGGAGTTTCTTCATTTTGGTATTTGATTATCCATTATCATTGAAAGACTAAAGAAAATTTCCTCATTACAAAATGGCTGTTGTTTCACAATGTCTACCTAGATTTATAAAATTCAATTAAAGAATTTCTTCTTTACTTTTTACCTTCAAGTTGCTTCCTGGAAGTGTTCCAATTCCATTCTCCCATGTCAAGATATTAACAGGATCATTATCAACAATTGTAGAGGATGGTTCTATTTTAATTTCAGCATTAGCAGTTAGATCTTTTGTTTGGTCATTACTGGTTGTGGTGTTGAGGGTTCTTGGTACATCTGAGGTTGTGTCTGGCTGAGGCTGGACCGGTGCTGACACTGATACAATTGGGGCGCTTGAGACAGTGGTGACCAGCTGTACAGGGACAGCTGGAGAGCCAGTATGAACCATTTGGAACGGGGCGGAGTTGACCGCTTGCAGCGATGCCATAGGTGGTATCTTTTTGTTGTGAGCAATAGTAGATGCTGTTGTGGTCGACACAGCAGTAACCCTTTGCATGGGACAAGCAGATGATAAAGTGGTCACCATCTGTATGGGAGTATTGGCTGTGGGGCTGATCATTCGTATTGATGGTGCATTTGTAGTACCAAAGGAAAACTGAGTGGCACTGCTCACTGGAACCATGTGGATGGAAGTTGTGTTGGTTGTGGGAATCATGTGCATATGGGGCAATGTAGTGGATGGGGGTTTCTGGCCAGTGGCCATTGTGCAACTGGGAACCATATGAACTGTTGCTGTATTAACATTTGACAATTTTTGTATGGGTAGGCTGTTGCTACTGGACGCCAGATGTTTGGACGTCATCTGGATGGGAACAGAGGTCACTGTGATAGGAAGCACATTTGCTGTAGTGACCTTGGTCAGTTCTTGGACCTTGCTGTCTTTGGCAACAGCAGAGTCAGGGGTTGTCTTTTGGGAGGATGCAGTTATGGCTTGAATAATGTTAGCATTGACAGTCGGTTGAGAGGCAGAACTGACCGACTGCATCATGGCAGGGACAATGGCATGTGCTGCATGGTTCACTCCAGACATGTCTGGTTGGATTTGGATCGGGCGAGTACCATGCTGGGCAGACACTGCATGCCGATTTGCAGTCATACTGACAGCCACGGCTTGACCAGGTTTTACCCCAAGTGTGTTGGTTGATACAATGCTGGCAGGGGCACGGAATTGAAGTGTTTGGGCACCTGGAATTTTCAAAGGGAGGGGAACACTGGAGGAGAGGGCCGCAACTTGGGATGCCCCAACTGGACTTATTAGGTTTCCTATGTTACCAATTTGGCCTGGAATAAAAAAAAATAAAAATAAAAATTGAAGTAATGAATTTAAAGATTTATTAGCAAATATTTAAAAAGTATTTTTGAAATTTAAATAAACAATGAATTTGGACATTTTTAATTATACAAGATTTTTTACACTGATGATAAAAAAATATATATTAATACCTTACTATCCCCCTACCTACCAACATACGGTATGGGTCATGCACCAAAAGATAAGAAAAATATTTTTTTTAAAAATTCACCCACATTAAAAGATCAAACGGGTAAAGGGGTAAGGAACTCAAGGGAGTAAATGTCAAAACCTTCTCAGAATGCATAGATATTGCTATCCGAACTTAGTAGGCAGGTGGAAATGTCGAATACTTCTCAGAATACATAGATATTGCTATCCAATTCTAGTGGGCATGTGGAAATTTCTAACACTTTCAGAATGCATAGATATTGCTATCCAATTCTAGTGGGCATGTGGAAATTTCTAACACTTTCAGAATGCATAGATATTGCTATCCAATTCTAGTGGGCATGTGGAAATTTCTAACACTTTCAGAATGCATAGATATTGCTATCCAATTCTAGTGGGCATGTGGAAATTTCTAACACTTTCAGAATGCATAGATATTGCTATCCAATTCTAGTGGGCATGTGGAAATTTCTAACACTTTCAGAATGCATAGATATTGCTATCCAATTCTAGTGGGCATGTGGAAATTTCTAACACTTTCAGAATGCATAGATATTGCTATCCAATTCTAGTGGGCATGTGGAAATTTCTAACACTTTCAGAATGCATAGATATTGCTATCCAATTCTAGTGGGCATGTGGAAATTTCTAACACTTTCAGAATGCATAGATATTGCTATCCAATTCTAGTGGGCATGTGGAAATTTCTAACACTTTCAGAATGCATAGATATTGCTATCCAATTCTAGTGGGCATGTGGAAATTTCTAACACTTTCAGAATGCATAGATATTGCTATCCAATTCTAGTGGGCATGTGGAAATTTCTAACACTTTCAGAATGCATAGATATTGCTATCCAATTCTAGTGGGCATGTGGAAATTTCTAACACTTTCAGAATGCATAGATATTGCTATCCAATTCTAGTGGGCATGTGGAAATTTCTAACACTTTCAGAATGCATAGATATTGCTATCCAATTCTAGTGGGCATGTGGAAATTTCTAACACTTTCAGAATGCATAGATATTGCTATCCAATTCTAGTGGGCATGTGGAAATTTCTAACACTTTCAGAATGCATAGATATTGCTATCCGGACTTAATAGGCAGGTGGAAATGTCGAATACTTCTCAGAATACACAGATATTGCTATCTGATTCTAGTGGGCATGTGGAAATGTTAAACCCTTCTCAGAATGCATAGATATTTGTTGAAACTTGACTAATGCATGGAATAATAATGCAACACAAAATGTACTTAGAACAAAATGTATTGGAACAAGAAAGTGTACACAATATTTACATATAGTCTTTTGTATATTCCTGGGAAGACCGTTCGTGGAGAATGTGTTGACTAAGTCGCAGTCGGGCAGAGTCTCTAGTTGAATCTCTTGATTCGCCTCTCTGTCTTCCCGGTACCAACCATATTTATATCGTCGGTACTCCACTATGCAAATTAGGTGGATCCTACCACAACAATATTGCTATCCAATTCTAGTGGGCATGTGGAAATTTCTAACACTTTCAGAATGCACAGATATTGCTCTTACACAAGCGATAGAAACTGATGGATGTCAACCAGTGTGAGGCTCCTCTAACAGCACCGAGTAGACCCTGAATTTGGACATTACCTATCAGGTCAATTGCTTATACCAACATCAAAGAATGATTCTGGTTTCAATTAAATGTATTCTTCTTAGAATTTTTTCAGTATTTTGTAATTGTGGTGCTGCTAACCAAACAAGGAATATTGCATGGAGTAAAACAAGTGATTGTTTAAAAGTGACATGTCGAGAGAATACACTATGAATAGAAGAACTTACTTTCTCTCCTAATTCCCTGATTGTTTCTCATATGTAACATGAGGTCAGGTGTCATCATACAGTAAAATCAGTTGACTTCCTTCTCCAGTAAAAGGATTGTTTTTTGTCACTTCCAATGTGTCATTCAAACAAGACAGTGACTCATTATAGCAATACACAGAAACAGATTAGACAATTCCCGTAATTTGTAATAAGGGAAAATTCACTTTGTGTCCCAACAAAGAGAATTTTTTTTTCTAATCAAATTCTATATAGAAACTGAAATGTTAAAGAATGTACTGTATCTAATTACAATTTTCCTGATTTGGTATTTTCATAATGAATCTATTTTTCATCACCAATGACATATTTGTCCAAGAGTAACTTTTTACCCATGTTGAACAAGAGAAAAACAAATGTTTAAGTGATGACCAATGCTGCTGAGTGTTGAACTCATTTTTATTGCTTCTGAATTCTAAGGCTTGTCTGATAATATAAACAAGAAAGAAATAATTAAACTTCAAATACACTTCTAAGATTTCCCTAGCATTGTGCAAAACATGGCATAGAAACTTTTGCATCAACTTAATATCAACTTTTTTTATCTGCTTTACTTATTTTGCATTTAAAACAAGTTACTTATTCAAAAAAATCTAAAATAATGAAAAAAAAAACTTTGCATATTTATATTTCTACTATATATATATGTATCTGTCTGTGTGTGTGTGTGTGTGTGTGTGTGTGTGTGTGTGTGTGTGTGTGTGTGTGTGTATGTGTGTGTGTGTGTGTGTGTGGAGGAGGCACGGTGGAGTAATGGATAGCAGTTTGGATTGAGGAATTGGAGAGCTGAGTTCAAATTCCAGTCGAATCATTACATTCACTTACGTGCTAATACCCCTGGGAAAGGGTATGAATCCTCTTCTCCCCCCAGCTATGGGTAAATAGCAGGACAGACCAAGTTCTATAGCCTTGAATGGCAATTGGTCTAGGAGAAGGACAACTCTGAATTCAAAACCTGCAGAGGGTCTTTCGGGGACCTTGTGGCACGTAGTGCACCAGGTGTTTGTATTCGACCTTTCAAAATGTGTGGATGTTCCTGCACAAAACCTTCACCACTATAATCAAATCTCATGTGCTGGTGTTGGGCTTTCGGTACCTAAGAACTAAGCTGCTTGACCCTCATATGTCAAATCCGACGGGAGAGTCAAGTATATATATATATATATATATATATATATATATATATATATATATATATATATATATATACACACACACACATACATGCACACAAGGTCTGTCTAAAAAGTAATGGAACTGGGTGTTCTGTGTGAGCTATGGGTAAAAGAGGGATAAGTGGATTGTGTTATCACTTAACATATCTTGGGAGTATATAACTGTAATCTTAGTTTTCTACAACTATTGGATTTATTTTTTTCACATGAAAGAGTTGTCGCAGGCCAAATTGTGGCTGCTTCACCATGACAATGCAATTCCTCACAACGCCCTGAGAAGCTGACAGTTAGTTACTGACCAAGAAGAACATTGACATATTGGAACGACCTCCCTATTCACTTGATCTTGCTCTGTGTGACTTTTTCTTTTCCCCAAGCTCAAGGGGGTCAACGAGAGGACCATTTTGAAGGCATGGATGCTATCAAGAGGTCAATAACAATGAAGCATCCAAGAAGAATTCTTCCAGCAGTGCATAGAAGTGTGGCAAAGAAAGGTGGAAAAGTGCATTAGACCCAAGGGGATTACTTTGAACAATAAACCATGTAGTTTGTTGTTCGTAATTGAAATAAATTGTTTGTGACACCAGTTCCATTAATTTTCAGACATACCTCATATATATATATATATATATATATATATATATATATATATATATATATATATATGAATATACAATATTACACATTGAGTGCTGGTATTAATAAAATAGTGCTTGATGTAATATAACAGAGCAATTAAGTATATATTAATAAATCTTCATATTATCCCTCACCGGTAGCATGACTCAGAGTTTCATGCACAGTGCAATCTTCAGGTGTTGGGTAGAGACTGACCATTACATAATTTAAATTTTAATAAAAATATCCAGTTGACACAATGCTGACAGAGTCCATATATTATATGGGGATTACATTGTTTTTTTATTTTTAAAATATATGTTACATTTGAAATAGATAGGATTTTTATTTCATATATATATAAAATATATGGGGATAAATATTTTATCTTATATTTAAAATAAACAGGGATTAATGGTATTTATTAAAAAAAATTTTTATCAAAATAGACAGATCTAAAACTATATGAAAAAAATTAAGAAAAAATATATTCATTTTTATTTAAAGTTGGGATTTATTATTTTATATTAAACATGAAAGGAGAATTACTTAGTTCTCTTCAAAAGGATTTTTTTTTTCTAATTTTTATCAAAAATAATTATTTTATATAAAAAAAAATATATATATAAGAAGGTATTACATGACTTGTTTTGGAATAAGTTATAATTTAATCCAGATTTTCAAGTCATATATATATATATATATATATATATATATATATATATATATATATATATATATATATATATGACTTGAAAATCATATATTTTGATTAATTAGTTTTTTCTTATTTATTTACTTATTTTTATTTTTTATACTTTTATTCACTATTCAGTTTTCAATTTTTGAGCAATGTAGTAAATTCTTTTTTTATCGTTATATAGCAGTTAATTAATTCAAATAAATGAACAAATTAACCAATCGCTCCCACTAAAATAACCATTAGAACTAATAAAAATGAACATAAATAAGCAAAAACAAGCAAAAATAATCAATACAAATAAATAAAATAATATACAAATTAAAAACTGTCCACCAAAATAACAGAATAGACTACGGCAATCAATCAAAAAATTGAACGAATAAATAGCTTTATCTTCCCGAACCAAAACAAAAAATATTAAATAAGCAACCTAAGTAAATCACAAAATTTTTTTTTACTACATTTCGAAAACCGAAAAGAATAAATATATAAAATAAAAAATGAAAATAAAAAACAAGTAAAATAAATTAACCCAAATAAATAAATAAACAAGCCACTCCCACCAAAATAACCGCCAGAATGGATTATCCACAATGCACCAATGCATATATATAAATAGTTGAGAAAAAATCCAACACTCACAGCCTGACAATTGAGTCTAACCTGTCGCCTCTGAGTGTTGACTTCAATGTTCACTTTTATATTTATATATAAAATGGCTGGCCACTTGCATCTGCGTATGCCTGTCTACTAGGGCAGCTAGCTTATCCCTTTTGCAAACTCCTGCTCAGGCACATTGTGTTTATTCAACACCCAATGAGCCCTGCTGTAGTTTATACTGCATCTGTGTTGACGTTAGTTTCAGTTTCGTGGAGAAAGTGTATGTGGGTGATCAACAGTCTGAATAAAGCTAGGTCCCAATGACTTGTGACTCTACCATTGACAGCTCCCAAATAGTTCCATCAACAAAATTTCCCTCACCTGGCTTTGATCAACTTCTGGTATGGTCTTCAGGTACTTTCCAAAGGTACCGCACATTGGGATCACATCCTCAGGCTGATAACATCAAGAATTCGGCTTCCAGACAAATTGACCATTGGTGAAATTCAAACCCAGGTCTCATGGTCGGAAAGTGGATGTTCTAATCCCATATAGCTACTTGGAGTGCAACTCCAAACTTTAATGCTACTGAATTCTAGCTCATTCCACCTTTGAAGTGTCCAACAATAACCCCAACCTGTCTTTTGATAATGCTTGTGTTTCTGGGGTACACGGCACTGGGAAAAGATCATGCTGTATTTGCTTTTAGATTTTTAGAATAAATTAAATACAAGGTAACCAAAAAAGTTCTGTCCGTTTTTTGATTAGTCATTGAATGAAGTTGAAATATATACGAAATGCGTGTAGCAATTGTTTTCAAATTCGGACAGCCGGAAGTAGGAACATCAGACGTTATAAAAAACACACGCACCATGTCCGGCCATCAATTATAAGCCGGACAGCTGTGAGAAAGATGGAAATGTCTAGAGATCTTGTGCGGGGCTGTTTGCTTTACGACTTCAAAGTGGGCTTATCAGCAGCTGCATCAAGTTGCCACATATGTCAAGCGTTTGGGGATAGTGCTGTGGATGAACGTATTGTAAGGCGTTGGTTTCAAAAATTCAATTGAGAGATTTGTCTCTCCATGATGAGCCTCACAGTGGATGACCACAGGTCTTGAATGACGGAGTCCTGAAGGCGGCCATTGAACAGGACAGTAGTGGTGAACTTGCAAGACAGTTCAACGTTTCCGATGAAACAGTTAGACTTCACCTGCACCGCCTATGTAAGACATACAAACTGAGCAAGTGGGTTCCGCAAACGCTGTTGGAGGTCCGCAAGGGACAATGAGTGGCAACCTGTGTATCGCTGCTTTCTCACCACCATACCGCATCCTTATTCAATCGAGTGCTTACCAGTGATGAAAAGTGGGTTCTGTACGAAACTCCCAAGCGTTCCAGACATTGGTTGTTTCATCAGGATGCTGTCCCTCACACCGCAAGACCACCTATGCACCCACACAAGATTATGCTTTGTGTCTGGTGGACAGGTCGTCAAGTGGTTCATTATGAACTGCTACCAACAGGCCAAACAGTCACTGGAGATCTATACTCGCAGCAATTGAAACGTGTGCAACAGGCATTGCGCCAGAAGGAGCCAGCACTGGTGAATCGCAAAGGTGTGCTTTTCCTCCATGACAATGCCAGGCCGCATGTCACGCAAGTGGTCAGGGATACTACACAGCAACTTGGGTGGGAGACTTTGTGCCATCCACCTTATTCACCTGACCTTGCGCCATCCGATTACCACCTCTTTCACTCCCTGGATAATCAACTTCGTGGGAAATCCTTCACCAATGAAGCAGACTTGCGCAAAACTCTCATGAACTTCTTTGCGTCAACCCCCCCCCCCAGTTCTACCACAAGGGCATTGAACAGCTGGAGACACGTTGGCAGAAGGTGCTGGATGCCGATGGCGATTACTTCGAAGACTAAATATAAGTTACACATACTGTGAAGCGTTTTCTTTTTTTCCTTTAAAACGGACAGAACTTTTTTGGTTACCTTGTAATTATCAAAGAGTATATCTTTGTTAAATGTTGAATCTGAACAAAAACAATGTCCATTTATTTATATCACTCACACACACAAATATATATATATTTTGTATGATTAATTCAGCATCTAGCTAAACGATTATGCTTCTCACTTAAGAGATGGCAAATAATAATTTGTTCTAACAAAGTAATTCTTATCATGGTATAAGTGTTTTTATTTGAATTCTTCACTTAAGAATATTGTTGTCTTAAACCTGGCTAGTTATTTGTTGCCAAACCAGGTACCGAATTATAATATACCATGCTTACTAATGTAACTTATGATACGGTCTACATAGTTCATAAAAAAGATTAATCACATGTCAAATGTATTTAAGTTCTTGGTAATATCCGTAACCTTTTTTATCAGTAATGTCTGTAACTTTTTTATTGGTAACGCCTGTAACTTTTTATTGGTAACATCTGTAACTTTTTTAATACTAATGTTCACCCAATAAAAGGCCCAAAAGCCATTCAAGGTATGAGCATTTTTAAGCAAACATGAGGTTATGTAGGAAAAATAACAGACTCAAGTCTAGGGTTGACCGTTATCCAAGCTAAATTCTTACTCCTGGAATTCAAAGTGAGTAAGGATGATTCGCCATTGTGTACATGTCATGGTAGATCCCAGTTTCAAAGGGCAGGGGTGGTGGAACTAAGGAATGTAGCTCATCAGAACAGTTGCCATGGAAATAGCAATAAATTTGTAAGAGGTTTGCAACATTTTGTCTGTGGGAAAGGGATTGTAGAGTGGAAAATAACTGATCACCCACAAGGAAACATAAACCCTTTTGAACTTTGTTTGTTATGTGAAAATTATCTCCCTTGCACTGGCAATACAAAGTGGCAATATCTATGTTATAACAATGACAAATAATTTACAAAACTAGGATGTGAAAAGATCAAGTGAAAAGTGTACATCTATAGAAATATAGAACATATATAACTTTTAATTCCTTTTTTCTTTTTCTTGTTCTTTAAAGAAAAAAATAGATACAGATATGGGATACCCTAGGTTAGTGGTTCCCAAACAGTGCAGCAGAATAGGATAGCAGGTGAGGCAAAATGATTGAAAGACAAACAAAGGTTGACCCATTTTATTATTGTGATATTTTTGCATTATATCAAGTATTAAGAATATAATAACTAGGGTCCGCATATTGGAGGAGAGAGTTATCAATGATAATGTTCTGACTTCGATTCCATGGTTATCTCCCTTTAACCCACTCTCTATTTTTTTAGTTTTAAATGTACTTTTTATTACATAAATTTTGGTGCAAGAAAATTCTAATTCCAAAAATGTGGCCCAGTGAAAAATTGTTTTAGAACCACACCATTGCCCTAAGTATTTACTAAGTCCAAATCAATTTTGGAGTTTGTAGACACATTAAATTTTTTTTTTTTTTTTTTTTAAATTAAACATTTGTCCAAAAGATTTTTGTTTCAATTGTTAAACTTATTTTTAAAATCTATCTTATCAATGCTGTCAAAAAAAAATCGTTTTCGCTATGTAAAACCAGAAAAAAAATCACTTATGTTTATCTAGATTCAGTTACTCTGCATTGTCACAATAAAATGTCATTGAGTTTAGAAAATGTCTACTTTAAACTAGTGCTTTCAATATTTTATGTTTTGTTTGATAATGTCAGAGTCAAATACCAGTAAGTCTCATCTGCTCATAGGTTACCATTCAAAAATTATGTACTTCAGTCACAGATTCTTGGCAAACTCTAGAGACACCAGAGTTCATACTAACAGCAACAGAAGATCCAGCTTCAAAGTGAGAACATTGAGATCACCATAAATATCAGAAATTTAAAAACCCCAGTGAGTTTTACAGGTGGGAGAATGACAATTAACATTATAAACAGACCTGTATTAATAATTACTTTAGCCTAAATATTTCTCTAATTTTTTTTTTATATATTTACTGATAAAACTTCTGTGGAAGTCACTTAAAAAAACAGACAATGTCAACCAATTTACTGTTTCAATTTATAAGCTAGGCTATTTCATTGTCATTAGATTGCCGCAATACACTTTCAGCTTTAGAATAAGACATATAATCTAAAAAGATCCCCCTCAAGGCAGCACCTCCTCATTACAGTTAGAGATATAGAGTCGGAGTCAATTTCTGATGCTTGAGATGTGGCACAGGGGAAGTGTTGAGGAAACTGGACAATTTCTTAAAACTACCCAAATGTATGTTATACAGAGTTGTGGGGGCAACTTTTTGTCATGCTCTACTCTTGTGGGGAGGTGAGTAAATACTTATAAACTGTTTTGCATTATATTCTTCTCAATGAAAGGGAAACTGGGAAGAATTAAATTTTGTTTTGTTTATAGAATTAATGACAAATTTTTTAATATGAAATGGTAGTAACTTATTTATAATATTGAATTGAGAAATTATATTATATATATATATATATATATATAAATATATATAAAAATTGACTGAATTTTATCACAATTGCCTTCTTATGAATAGACTTTCAATGAACAATTTTTTAAATTGGGACAAAGATTTTTTTTTTTTTTTTGCATATTTCATTTCATGCATGTCACTGATTTTTTATTTTCTGTAACATTATTATTTCTGGGGCTTTTTTCTCTACATGGAGTGTTGTGACACAAAACTTATTTATTTAGTAACGGAGCAGCCATTAGGCCGAGATGATCAGACAAACATGGAGTAAAAGATATGACAGAGCACGAGCAACATGCAGAAAAGAGGAATATAATAGAAATATTGAATTAGAAAAGCATTTAAGACAGTGAAAGAGGAACATTGTCAACAAGTACAGTTACCATCTACCAATATATTCCAAATATATTTTGATCTCCTTTTTGAAGTTGTCTAAAGTTTTGCCAAAAGAGATGTTTAATTGATACAGACCTGCCATTACTCTTTGTGAGATATACATGCCTAAAGGGATTATTTCAAAAGAGATGGTTGAAACTAGGTATTATTAAATTGTTTCTTGTGATCAAATTTCTCAAATTTTTGGATACCACTTTGTAAGTCTTATCATTGTAAGTTGAGCCTTAAGTCTTTTTGAAACACTGAAAAAGTGATATATTTCACTTGGAAAATTTTCAAACAAATTTTTCTATATATTTTCATTGAGGATGAGTAGGAAAAAAAAGTAATTCCCACCTTCTATATTTCTTCAGCTAAAATGTATCATTAACAAAACAGTAAAATTGTTACTCTTGTTATTTGCAATTAAATTGTTAATAAATCACTTTCTCTCATTTTTAACCCATCATCCCTAATCATTTTTATTTTAGCAAATAATTTTATTAAATAAACACGGATAATAAAAATAATGCAAACATAACATAATGTTCACATACCAATAATAATTAAACGACTTGTTGTGTTGCCTACTATGTGGTGGTTATAAGGAATTCAATATTCAATTTAGCAAAAAAAAAAAAAAAATTAAAGTTTATTTTGAAAAATAACTTAATATTTCATAATAAAATATTAAATAATTAAAATCTATATAAAAATGTAACCTCAGTCTGTCTGTTTGTTTATCATTGAACTCCTCCTAGGGTTTTGGAGATAGACACCCCCCCCCTTCATAACCATATATATTCTGAGACTACATTACCCATGGTACTTGGATAAGTATATTTCATTTTGATCAAAGAGGGTGCCCGGGAGTCACCCCCCCCCCCACATAAACACTGAATTTTTTTCCCCCTTTGATATAAATTAATTTTAAATTTGAACAAGGGAATGACTCCTAGAGTACTTGGATACGTATATTTCATTTTGATCAAAGGGGGCCACAGAAAGAATTGGGGTGGGCACACACACACACCCACTGAAATTTTTTTCCCCTTTGATTTAAATTAAATTTAGATTTGAACAAAGGGATGACACTTATCCAAAATATAGAAGGTGAAAGCCAGAAGATGGAGGTCACATCAGCAAGATTATTGAGTAATATTGAAATGCATCAATTTTCTCCACAAATCATAATGATTTAAAATCAATCATCATTTTCTTAAAAAAAAAATTGTGTGACATATGGCAAGGTGTGGGTAATTCAGATAGTATTAAATAATTAAATATTTCAATCCATTCAGATTATTCAAAATGAGTTATTTGTTGATTGTAAGTAAAAGAAAGAACAGATGAATTTAAGAAATAACTAACAATGTACAAATAACAGCTTACAAGAGATTTTTTCTTTTTATTACAAGATGAGTAAACATAAATCAAATCTTTAATATAAATATACAGCAATGTTTTTATAAAATATATAAAATAAATATGAGAAAATTATATGAACAATAACAATAGCAACACTAAATGCAACATCAGACAATTATCTTTTTATAAAAAAATATCTAATCCTTTTTTTCTTTTGATTATACAAATTCTTTCATTTAAAAGACATTGTAACATTTTCAAACACATTCTGTGACTTTTATGCAAAATTCATTATTTTGTAACTCCTCCACTCATAACTCAGAAGTTATAAAGAATACAAGTTAGTTTCAATATTGCAATGAAATGAACGTTTATTTTGAGATTATTAAATATTTCAATCTGATCATGTTATTCACAATTCAAGAAAAAGATTGTTGATTGTGAATAAAAGAAAGAATAGATGAATTTAAAAATTAACTAACAATGTACAAATAACAGATCTTACGAGAGATTTTCACTTTTATTACAGGATATGTAAACATAAAGACAAAAAGATTTTGGTAAAAATACAGATAAAAATGTTAGTCGCAACAGTGACATGTTTTTTTGTATAACTTATAAAACAAATACAAGAAAATTGTATGGACAGTAGCAACACTAAAAGGTGATGGCATACGATATTGTGGGATTAAATTTTTATTGAAATCAAAGAAATTCTTCTAACATTAATTTGTGAACATTTAAAAATAACATCATCATAAGCCTGAAATTTTTTACAATGGAAAACGCAATAAAAGATAGAAAAATGGTCGCAATTCAGTAACCCATTGCCTGATTTTAATGAAACTTATTTTATTCTATTTCTCTTCCCATTTTGGGTATGGAATTCTTGTAAATATGGCACTATTATGTGCAGGTTTTGTGTTTTTTAATTACAAGCAAATAATCTCAGACTTTTAGTAGTATATATCTATACGGGAAAAATTTCTTGTACATACAGATTTTAAAAAAATCAAACTGAGAAAAACTGGTGAGTCATCAAGTGCTAGAATGTCTAAAATTAATAAAGAAAATAGTAAATTTTAGAGTTAAAAAAGAAAAACACATTTCACAATCAAGTTCATTTTCTAAAGTGATGACTGTTTTTATTTATTAATCTGACAGACTTAAACGTTATTTTTTAGCAGATTTTTATCTACCAGCCTGAATATTTGAGAAATCTTATTAAAGAAAAATATGCACTCTCTGGCAGGATTCAAACCTGCATCCCCCTAGGTAGGAGAAACTGTCGTTAGATCCAACATACTTTAGACCACTCAGCCACAAAGTGCATCAATGATCAAGGAATTTTTTCTTTAATAAGATTTCTCAAATATTCAGGCATGTAGATGAAAATAAATAAGTATACTCTTTAATAAATGAATAGAGTGTCTACTCAAATATGGGTATCAACTAAAAAATAACATTTAAGTAATAAAATCAATCTCATGTATAAATATTGTAATATCGTAACAACTCTAAGTAGAAGTGGTGTTTTAGTGCTGAAAAATATTTTATTGTGATAGATCGTTACAAGCAAGTGGGGAGATGGGATGTGCTTATTTTATTACCACAAATATCAAATATGAAATCAACATTTGATGAAAAACTTAATTCAGAATGATTGCTGTGAGGAAAGGATTGCAGTTTCAATGCGCCTTCTGTTTTTACCTTACCTATTCAATTCAGGATGTGTGAATAGTGGTTATCAGTGCAAAAAATGGGTTCAGCTTTTCAGGTTCAAATTCTAGCCAAGTTTATTCATTTACTTTCACACAAATACTCTTGTGAAAGGTATATATCCATTTCTTCTCCCACCAGCTATGGGTTAAATAGGACAGATTGGGCTTGGTTGGCAAGCAGTCTAGGAGAAAGACAACTCTGTATTCTAAACTGATTGGGTGTGGAGCTAGCAACTCCATCCCATAATAATCCTACTTGCTACAGAAATCAGCAGCAATACTAGTGTGGTGAGGCTGTGGCCCTATACTCCACATAGAGAGAATGATCGATCTCTTTCTCTCTCTATTTCGCTCCCAATTATAAATATCTGATCTTGTTGCCAGGATATATCTAATGAGTACTCAGTAAGAACACAAACTCACTACCCACAGGTTGAAAGACTAGAACACAATAAAATCTCTGACAAATTGTAACTAAAAATAAGCCAACAAAGATTTTAAAAATTATGTGACAGTTTTCATAAAAATATTGTCAGCCATGAAATTAAAAAAATAAGTCCTGATATTCCTGTGTTGTGGATTTTTATAAATTGCCTTGGCACCAGAGTTCTTGGAATGTATATCTCCTTGCACTTAAATAAGAGGAATAGGATTACACTAATAGATATTGTTGTTGTTATTATTTTGAAAACTCCAAAGTAAAAACTTTATATCATATGCATTGTACAGAGTTGCTTTTTGATTTTGTTTAAACTTTTCTTTACACATTCACCTCTACATTGTTGATGAGAGATGAACATGACAACTCATTATAAATGTTCATTGATAGAAACTCATTAAAAATTGTCACTAATAGAAATATAATACATTACTTTATACAGACAGATTTGTGCATTGAAGCAAGCTGAAAATAATAGATAATTAACATACAAAAATTAATATGCACAAGGAGAGTATAAATGAAAATTATTATGTTTGTGTTTCCTAGTAATTATTAAACAATGACTAATCAGTTATGCATGCTGTACACAATTTGTCAAAAGACACCAACACATATGAAGCAAAAAGGAGTCTCCATGAAGAAGAAAAAGAAAAAAATCTAAGAAACTATGTATTGTCTAGACTAGGCATGTATCCAAAAATGAAACAGTTTTAAATTTCATTTGGAATTTCTTATTCAGCTTGTGTTGTTTAAAAGTGTTGATAAAATGAAATATGCTGAATTATTTTAGGGGTATTGTATTTTTTTAAAATCAAGCAAGGCAATAAATCCACTAAGACTCAAGGGGTTACTACTGAGTGTTAGAGAATATGAGAAAAAAAAGCACTATTAAGGAGAGAAAAACAATAAAAGAACCAGAATGAAGACAGGAGATAACAATTGACAATGCATTTAAATTTTCAAAATTGGCTGGAAAGCAAGAAACCAAAAGAGAGTTCTACAAGCGTTATGTGCAATAGAAGAAACTGTTAGCATAGAACTTACAGCTGTATCTAGCGGCCATTTCAACAGTAAAATGATGAGACCTTGCCACCAATCTAGTATTGTGTTTAAATTCATAATGTCTAGATACCATAGAGGAAAGTTCATCAGAACAATTGCCATGAAAGTATTTATAGAAAAGGAAGCTACATTACGGTGGTGGGAAAGTGACTGAAGCTGAGATGCCAGATCAGGACCAATAACGTTGCAGATTCTTTGGATTTTATCAAGAATCATTAAATATATAGCAGGAGCACCAGATCAGATGTATTGATTTTAAAAGGTCCTAATAAGCATCCTCCCAGCAATGACATGGAATATTTATGTTATTTTTTCCAATTTAATAAGACCTGATAATATGCCAACATTCATTGTTAGTACCAAAAATTTGTACCCATCCTGAATCAACAATGCATACATTCATGATTGCAACCAATATACCAACAAGTTTACAGAATATAAAGTCTTTAAAATTGCCATTATATTTGTATTGCAATACATTTATGCACAGATAAATATTGATGACAATATCAAAGAAAGTTTCTAACCAAATTTACAATTAGAGTTTTGACAAGAGAAGAATTATTGTATAATTGCAGGAAACATAGATATTTACAGATAAGCTTATCACTAAAATTTGCATTCCATTAACCAAAATGGAGGACAGTTTCAACATTTGATATGATGCATTATTTAAACACAAGAATATACAATGTTTTTCTATCTTTTTCTCGTGCTTCTTTGAGTACACTCTTGCACTCTTTACAAGCAATGACAAAGAGACGTCTGCTACAATTGGACTTATCACTCTGGTATAGCTTGAAGAAGTGTTTCCTGTGGACTATATAGTATCTGAACAGGCAGGAGAAAAACAAAGAGCTACTCTTTATTGTAACAGTTATTCTTAACTAAGACATTTTTAAATTTTATGAAATTAATATAACCACTACTAACCATTAAAATGTGTGTGTGTGTTTGTGTGTATCAGTCACAACTCTAGGTGATCAGTATTACTTGGGCTCAGACTTGCACCCTCCCCAGAAAATTATGATACCCTTCTATTGAAAATGATGTGAACAGATTTTAATGTACTAATTCTTACTTAATTTTTCTTCATTGGGAACGCAATATTTGGGTATTAAGAATAGGTCTACCATTCAGCAACATAAACACCATTTACAACAGCACAACCAAATTCTTGAAAGACTAGCCAAATTTAGACAATTTCTATACAGACTAAGTCTAAAAAAGAAATCTCTTGTTCACATACATGAAAAATAAAATAAAAATCCCTTTAATGAAATGTGTGTCTGTATGTGTAGAGGGAGAGAAAGAGTGAGGAAACAACATAAAACTAAAAATTAATAAGCTTAAAAGGCCAAATACAGGTAAACAGATTTAAGAAAATTGCATTATGCAAGTCTTCCAAGTTATTAGCTTAGACTTCTGGCCCCGATAGGAAATAGATAAGCTATTTTAAGCAGGAGGCAGGCCACAAACTAATGCTACAAACAACCAAACATTTAATGGTCAAGTTATTAGATTTAAATAAAAATGGAAAAGTTTTTTCCTTTTAAAGATTGTGCTTTTAAATGATTTTCTCAATGTTCGTTTTCTAAAAGGACAAATTTATCTCCACTTTTTACAGCAATTGAGCATTTTAAACACAGAGCCAGACTAAATGAGAATTATGTTTATGGTCTGAACAAAATAGGCTGGAAGATTTTGTACAAAAATAAATTGGAAATGAATTTATATACAAGGAAAAAAAATCTTATATCTATAGATCTGAATATATTTGGGTGGGGGAGTAATGAGATTCTGAAAATGGTAACTGTTAATCCCAATAGCAAAAAGGTTGACAAATAAAAAGTGATAATGCAATCTCACTCCTTCAATTCTTTTCCTTCAATCAATTTTAACAATATAATGCCCAAAAAGTAACCTTAAATAATATTCTTAAATTAAATAACAAACAATATCTGATAAACAGTAAATTATATTTTATTGATATTTTAATATTTACTTATATCAACCTCAAAACTGTATAAGTGGAAGTGACTTAAAATTACAGGAAATAATAAGGAATGATTGAATAAAAAAATAAAGGCCAAAATTTAATAAAATTTATCTGATATAGTATCATTTAAAGAAGTTGAAAATCCAAGTCATTTCCAATCAAATTTTTCTAGAGATAATGTAAAGATCAAAGTATTAATAAAATCAATCAGACTTCTTTGTTAACCAAATACTGCTTATCTACATGTTCTTCAAAATTACTTCCAACCTTTGTGCTATGCACACACACATATATATTGTTGCAAAGAAACTCAACAATTGTTAACAAACAAAGAAGAATGAGAATACACAGGTGAAAAACAAGAATGCATTTGAATCAAGTCATTGGTGTTGGTAAAAGCAAGTAAGAAAGGTATTGGTAAGAGTAGTAGTTGTAGTAGTGAACAAAAAAGAAAACTAATTTGAATACAGAGTTCCAAATACACAGAACTACAGTAATAATAAAAAAAAAAAGCAAGAAGGGGATTGCACAAGACTTGAAGAAAGAATTTAAAAAAATTGTAGCAGGTATGGTGATATGAAATAAGAGTGGTTTAAAAATAAAAAAATAAAAAAGATTTTCACACAAAGTGCCAAAGATACTGCAATATACAATGAAGAAAGTGCACAACAACAAAATAAAGGAGGAATGAAATCATGTTGATAGCCAGAAATATTGCAACTAACAACCAAGCACAAAAAAAAAGCTACAACTACACCGACAAAAAAAAAAAAAGTGCATAGAAAAAGAAATAAAGAGGAAAAAAAAAAAAAAATTCTCATAACAATGAAGGTGATGGCAAAGGGAAGGGGGAAACGCATAAAGTGCAGATGATAATAGTAGTCAAAAAAATTAAAAAATAAATAAAAATACAAGAGAAGGAGGAGGAGGAGGAGGAGGAGGAGTGAAATCTAAGTGATTACCCTTCACCATGGTGACAGTGGCTGGTAAAGCATTGGTAGCAGCAGGTCTAATTCCAAGAGCGGCAGCAGCAGCGGCTGCAGCAGCCGCCTGGTTTTCTCCCGAGACGCTCGCAGTTTTCACGTTGATCACACCTGCAGGGAGTAGAAAATGGGGGAGCCGTGCTCAACAGCGCCAGCAAGCAAGCACCAATCACCTTTTTACAGTATACAGACAAGATGGAGAACGATGCAACCTTTACAACAGCATCATCATTATCATCATTGGATATTTTGACTGTCAGGTTGTATTTTTTTTTTTTAAAGTTTTGTTTCTTCTTTAATACTTTGTTTTTTTTCTTTAGTAACAATTAAAGTCTAACTTTTTTTAATGTTTTTTTTTTTTTAAATTTAATATTTATCAATCAATTGGATATTAAGATAAAAAAAAAACTAGAAAAATGTTTGGGATGAAATGAAGAGTCAATATTTGTTATAATGAAATATAGAAAAAATAAAATGTTGTAAGAAAATGACTCATGAAAGAAAATCAAAACAAAGATATGCTACAAAAAAAAAAAGAAAACAAATCTATCTTTATGGGATAAAATCTGAAAAGAAAAAAGAAAAGAAAAAAAATTATTTGACACAATAACAAACAATACTCACACTAATTTCTAAAGACGAAAATTCTTACAAAGGTTATCATTTTTTTTTTGTAGCATTCTCATACTTACTTTCCATAACAAAAAGCTCTGCTTATCAATAGCCAATTGCTAAATATTCACAATATATAAAAAAAGAGGGTGCTGGAAAATTATCAGCCCAACTCACTTCCCCAAATCTGACCAAATAACCAAACATCAGAATTTTTGGAGGAAGGACTTCTTGGTTTGGTCAAGAACATTTTTACACATATACATATATGCACAAAAATATATACATAGATTAAGAGAAAAAGATATTGTATCATATCTACTCTTCAAAGTATATAGTGAAAGAGGTAGAGAGATACAAATGCTAAAAATTATATATATATATATATATATATATATATATATATATATATATATTGTCCAAACTAATGCTTTGTGGAACCGACTCCCAAGAGGACGCTTCCCTGATCACTACAATCTTACCCTGTCCCAATAAACTATGCCTCTTACTCTGTAAGACTCTACCTTGAGTGACATTTGGGCCTTGTACAGTATGAACATTATTGTAAAAAATTATATATATATATATATATATATATATATATATATATAGTACAGGTAATAGATCCGTTGGTATATAATCCAGGTGTATCCTAATAATATCAAATATTAAAACTGATCCACAAAGAGAACTCAATGTATTTATTATAACAGACCATATAAATTACATAGCAAAAAAAATCCCAAATTACTTCATGTGGGCATAAATTTATTTCAATCAGCGCTAAGTGTGTTGGCCTTATTCAACCCTGGAGAATGGACTGTGCTTGTATTGGAATCAGAGATATAGAATTTAACTTAGACAGCAGTCCCCATATCAATGCCTTGGCCAGATAAAATGCCTGAATGGGGGGGGGGGGCAGAAGGTATCTCTCACATTGGATCTATCGAGCCTCTTCCCCTTTTTAGAGAGATACCTTGAGCCCTCCCTCCCTCCTCCAACTTGGGCATTTGATCTGGCCAAGGCATCAATTTGGGGACTGCTCTCTAAGTTAATTTCTAAATCTCTGATTCCGATACGAACACAGTCCATTCTCCAGAGTTGAATGACGCCAACACACTTATCACTGGTTGAAATAAATTTATACCCACATGAAGTAATTTGGGATTTTTTGCTGTTTATATATATATATATATGCACACACTCGGACACAAGTTTTTGCTGAAAAGTTCTCAATCCAATCTCTTTCCCAACATCAGCATTTCAAGAATCAAACATCAGAATGTTGGGTTAAAGGAACTTGACAAATGCTATGCTAAATGTGTTGTCTCTGTGTGAATATATGGAACATGTAAATCACATGGCTCTGGGTCATTGCTCTTGGCAGCATTTGTCAGCACCTCCTTATGTGAGGTCGGGGGTGCATGCAAGTGTTGCTCCAAATTTAATGCTTCCTATTCTGTTATGGCCCAAGGCATCAGAAGTGGCTGTTGGTGGTATAGCAGTAGCAGCTGAACCTTCCAGCCAATAACCCATAATTGTTTTGTTTTTCTTTTTGCTTCGTTACAGATAGCAGTTGAGCAGTAATCTAGAAAAATAGCATCTAATATGAAAGTATATTTAAAGCAGAGGTATGTCCTTGACTTCTTCCATTCATATAAAAATTACACCCATTAATATTCATCAATAGTTGCTGAATGTTTACCAACACCAAATAGTGGATATAAACACAGTTAGTAGTTAATGCATTTTAGCAGTTGCAACAGTGATGTATAAGAAAAATTGGTTACCTATGCTGGTGCAATAGTCCATGGCAGTAACTATGTAGACAAATAGTGTTCTGCAGATGGAAACTCACTCTCCCCAACAATGTTAACATGCTTCTTGTATTTTCCATGGAAATAAATAGAAGGCATTACTTTCGGAGCAACATGTGACATTGATATCATAAGTATATATATACACAATTTCCATGCACACGCACCGACACACATACACTATATATATATATATATATATATATATATATATATATATATATATATATATATATATATATTCTCAGATTGAGTGTATCTGTAGAAGAGACAAAATGAATAAAAAGAGACAAGAGGAAAAACTATACTTAGCCGATATGTTTCGTCGTCTGAGTGACTTTATCAAGGCAATGTAGGATTTATTATGCTGCACCTACTTATATACACAGAGGTGAGGAGGTCATTGATTTATGAAGGCTTGTAAATTTGAGAATGTGCCCTCGACATGCTTTGACTGACCTCCCGACAACCTGATGAACATTCTCAAATTTACAAGCCTTGATAAAAACCAATGGCATCGTCGCCTCTGTGTATATTAACACGTACATCATAAGGAATCCTACATTGCCTTGATAAAGTCCTTCAGAAGACAAATCATGTATATTTATATAGTTTTTCCTCGTCTCTTTTTATTCATATATATATATATATATATATATATATATATATATATATATATATATATATATATATATAATAAAAAGGCTTAAACACTAATATTCCATGGTCATAATTTATTCCATTGTAATCGTAAATACGATATTTACAACTAATATTATCAATCTATCTATATATATATATATATATATATATATATATATATATGATAGATAAAAAAAACAGTGTCTGTATGCATTTAGAAAGAAAATTATCTCTATAATTATAAATCTTCCTAATTTGAGCTCACTGGTCTACTCACTGCATAAATACAATTGTAAAGAAAAACAGATGAACATTTTTAGCTTCTAGTGAAACTTTATTCAATGCAATTTGACTACTGCACATAAGTGAGGTTCAACCATTTCTTTTATAGTCAAGTAGTTCAAGGGGAAGACAACTATGTTTGCCTTCACCACAACAATATTTATAAATTTATCTTAATTATTACTATGTGTATTTCAAGGTTGACATTAAAAGTAATCATTGATATAAACTTATGCGATGAAAATCAAATCAAAATAATGCTAACAAGATAATAGAAATTCTTTTTTTGTTGATTTTATCCAAATGATTTGTAACAAAATGTTTACAAAAATAAAGTCTAGTCTGAAAATTATGTGGAATAATGAAAATAATTAATATTGAAACAACAATTAAATTTCTGAAGTAGCTTCATTTTATAGACTTTATATTGATGAATAGAAATCTTTAATAATAGATGTTAGCAAGAACTAAAGTTTTTGGTAAGAAATTCAATCATTAAAAGTTAATCTACAGTCAGTCTGAAGTTATGCAAATCACATAAACCTAAATAACTTGGATTTGCTTTGAAAAACATTATCAAATTTTAAATAATTAATTTAGATGTCAAAACAAAGCTTAAGTTAAATTTTTAGAGAGTTTCAAAATTTTTTTATTGAAATTATTGAATCTATTATACACTCTGTCGTCTGAACCTATTATGAAAAACCTGAAAATCACTTTATACTTCAATAACAAGGTAATAAAATCATCGACAAATAATCATGTCAGACATGTTGAAACAACCTAAAAATTTAACTGAAGCTTTGTTTTGACACCTATATTAATCGTTTACAATTTGACAAAAATTTTTCAAAGCAAATTGGAGTTATTGAAGTTTATGTGATTTGCATAATAATTTCAGACGGACTGCATATTTAATTTAGCCTTTTGGATTGACATGTTTAACTGATCCCCTCCTGACATTTTTTGGCAAAATGCATTTTCAGTACTGACTAAGGCATCTTCAGTTATTCTGAAATGATACTTGCCAAGTTTAATACTTTGGAAAGTTTAACAATGTCCATAAGACAGAAACAAATATGAAACAAAAAAACAAGAGAGAAGATGCATTTGAATTTTTGTTTTGCCCTTTAATATTAAGTTGTTTTGTAACTTTTGCAATTCTAAATTTATTATCACTACTGAAAGTTTTCATGACATCATTATAATCTATAAAACAATATAAATATTTAAGTCATGATTCTACAAATTATTATTAGTGTTAATGAATTAATTCATTCATGCTAATCAAGTGCTGTTTTGGAGGATTAAACAAATTTGCACAGAGACACACAAAAAAAGCATTCATATTGATAGGAATGGGGGGGGGAACGGGCAAGTTTAATGGAAGTCAGGAAAATGGTGGATTGCTGCATGATTGGAGATTAAAGAGAAAACATTAATAAATAATTTCAAGGTTTGAAGAAAAAGTGATAGAAAAAAGTCCAAATAAAATATAATAGAAAAAATGACAAAAAGGGTCCAAAGAGAGCGAAAATAATATTTTATATTTTAGGGATATTTTCCTTTTAATCAAGGTCCAGCATTAAAATATTAAATATAGGTTCTAAATATAAAAAAAAAAAATAATCTAATATTAATTATAGGTTCCAAAAAAATTAATCATATAAAATTAATTATAGTCTTCTACCATGCATAGCCATGTTTTTGGTTGAGGCAGGACCAGAATTAATCTCACACAAAGCAAGGTGGGTCTTGTCTGACAGAGGATCTGTTGTCATAATGATTTGAGGTAAGGTTTTACAAGGCTGGATGCTCTACTTGATGCCCAACTCAGATACTCATGGTCGTCCAAGTACACCAAATGTTTTTATTGAAACACCATCTCTAGAAAGGTTGCCATTCAAGGCTTGAGACACCATGCTAGCTTTTTATATATATATATATATATATATATATATATATATATATATATATATATATAGCTAGATATGGGTATGATATAAAAAAAACATATATATATGCACATATACTTGCACACAAATAGATATATATATATGTATATTTTTTTTCTTTCTCAGGTGTTATAAAAACTGTGCTAAATATTATATAACAGAGCTATTAAGTATATATTTGTGAATATGCATAATAACCAACGTCGACATCATGACTTAGAGTTTCATGCAAATATGCAATCTTCAAGTGTGGAATACAGAGCTAGGATGAATTCAGACGATGATGTTAAATATTACTTTGGATCCACCAAGAACAGCTGGAAACTGTGTTTTTGCCATCACAAAATGACACTGAACAATATCAAATACAAAAACTGTAAAACACTTACAAAGTATGTTTGGTGATTAAAAAACAACTATAAGAACCTAACCATTAGCTGGGAGATCATTGTGAAAGCTAAACCTTACCATGGAAAGGGAGACAGATGTAACTTGTGTTTGTTGGAGAAGCTTATTATATTAAAACACTTATTTGCTGAACACAAGAAGCGAATTGATCACTACATGTATCCATAAAACCAAACATCTGCTCAAATACATTGATCCTGATTAAAATAGATTTTATGAATATTAATATATGTAACACCTATTAATATTCATAGAACCCATCATTAATAACATTTTTTATATATCTATACACTTATATAACCTCATATTATTGTACTTGATTAATTTATAATGTGTGTATGTGTAATTTCATCTTTATAAGTATAAGGCTAGGTTCCAAATACATTAGGTATATACACAGACATGACAGAATTGAATAGACACCAAGGTAAATTTTATTTCTGATTTTTTTTAATAACCAAGATAAATTAGCTTAGATTTTTTTAATAACCAAGATAAATTAACTTAGATTATTTGATTAAAATTGCAGATAACAATACTGGAACATGCCACGAATCAAAGGAGCATCAGACCCATCCGAATTTCAGCGAGGACGTATCGTGGGCCAACATGAAGGTGGTCTTAGTCAAAGAAAAATATCTGAAAATCTTTCAATACCCCTTTCTACTTTTAATAGAGTGATCGTACAATTCACCAGATAGGGCAAGAAGTGCACAAAACCTCATCCAGTCCGCCCTGGGCCCTCTGAAAGAACCATGCGTCCTATCGGAAGAAATGTTGAACAGGATCCACGTTGCAAGGCCTCTGACATAGCAACACAAGTTGATGTCAGTCCCAGAACAGCTGTCAGGTATCTTCACAAGCTGGGCTACTATGGCAGAGCTGCGAGAAGGAAACCACTTCTCCATCCAGCCAATATCAAACACAGAAAGGATTGGGCTCATGAGATGGTGGAGAGAACTGTGACCTTTTGGACCACTGTCATTTTCTCTGATGAGTCAAGATTCGCATTATTTTCCGACAGTGGAAGAGTATGGGTATGGAGACTCTGTAGTCAAGAGTTTGATTTAAAAAGACTGCAGCCAACGGTGAAACATGGGGTCCTTTCAGTAATGGTATGTGGTGCAATTTGGAGTGATGGTCTCTCAGAGCTTGTGGGGTGTGAAGGAAACATTAATTCAACCAAATATGTTTCTATATTAAAGAAAGGGCCCCTTCCAATATTCTCAAGTAGTAGAATGAGAAAAGTTGATTCCCTATTTATGGAAGATGGAGCTCCATGTCACACTGCTCAAGCAACGCAACATTGGTTGAAACAAAATGGGATCAATAAACTTCCATGGCCAAGTCAGACCCCGGATATTAACTCTATTGAACACCTTTGGGGCGTATTAGATCGAAAACTCTGCAAAAAGAACAGGAAGCCATCTTCTAAGCCTGAACTTTTAGGATTATTGTGTGAAACATGGAAAGAAATCCCTCAAGATGATATTCGTGAACTCATCGCTAGCATGCCTAGAAGGGTCCTTGCATTAAAAAAAAGCAAAAGGGATGTCAACCAAGTATTAGTTATTAAATTTATGACCATTTATAATTACTTCATTTGTATAAATTACTTGTTTAATACAATAAACGGTTTCTGTGAGCATCTATTCAATTCTGTCATGTCTGTGTAGTTATTCAAAAAGAATGAACTGATTTCATTACACAATATTTTAATAAGGAAAAACAATAGAAAATTCCAGCCAATTCACAAATATTCTATTCACAATCAACTTTTATTTCCTGTCTTACAAGTATTCAATGTGGCCACCACCTGCAGCACAGGCATCATCAATGCGATAAGAGAATTCCTCCCAGACACATTTCAGCATATCACAAAACAATGAGTTGATTGCTGTCGTTATTCAATGTTTAGGTTAGTGTGTAACAGTGGGACATAAACACGATCTTTTACGTATCCCCACAAAAAAAAAAAAAAACACATGGTGAAGTCTGGGTATCTTGCAATGCCTGAACGACGCGTAGTCTGTAAGGTTTCAAATGTAGATGTCTTCTTAGCATGCACCAGATAGTGGACTGAGAGATCACAATCAAACAGCTAGCTTTTTATTTGTGGACTTCCATGGAATACTCTCAAACACAACACAGATTCTCTCAACTTGTTCCTCCGAAACTCATGGTCATCCTGAACCTTTTCCTTTACACAGACACCCAAACTCTTGAAACTGTTTAAACCACTGTCGAATGTTCTTAGGAGAGGGCGAATTAATGTCGAATTGCATACAAAAAGTACACTTCTCTGTGACACGTGTATTTGTTTTCACAAACTTGTGAATGCAGAATGCCTTTTGCTGAAGACTTGCCATTCTGGAGGTAAACAAACAACTGACTGTTGGGCATTACCAGAGATATGACATGACTAGAGCACCCCTGTGGCAGCCATTCAAAGAAAACTCCTCTTTCAAATGGTCACTGACTTATTCCATGACGATGCTTGAGAGCTGAAGCAATGCATCATGAAATCAGTTCATTCTTTTTTAATAACCCTGTAGTATTATATTAGCATCATGAGTACTAAGTTTATTCCATAAGACAGTACTTTTAATGTTATAACGCTGGTATGTTACGCAACAAAAGAGTGTTATCCATCTTGATACATAATGTGTTTACGTAATTTCCAATTTTTTATTTAAAATAATTTTTGATTTTTATTTTTTTAATTCTTCATCTTTGGAACATAAGAATTGGAATGATATAAATTATAAATAATTAATTACAATATTATAGGCAACAATCATAAAATAAACAAGTCTTAACACACAATTTTAGATCATCACCACAAGAACCTGAATTCCATAAACGCTCTCTCATTCATTATTCCACATCTGCATGAAACTGCAAGTTGTGCTACAGATGTTGGATATTATGTATTTTCACTAATATATATATATATATATATATATATATATATATATATATATATATATATATAAAATGGATATTTGGACAGCACCCCTTCTTTTAAACATGTTTTCTTGAATATGATGGTCAAGGAAAATTTAATTAATTTTTTTTTATTTAGTTTTTCCAGCATTCTTACATTTTTCTGTTTGGTGAGAGTAAGAGAGTGCAAAAATTGGCCATGTTGTCCATTGTCCCAAGTTCTAAAGAAGTGGCGCTTGGGACAATGGACAGTTTTTGCACTCCCTTACTCCTAACAAATGGAAAAATGCTGGAAAAACTAAATAAAAAATTAATCAAATTAAATTAAAAAATTTGATATATATATATATATATATATATATATATATATATATATATATAATTTTTTAATTTAATTTGATATATATATATATATATATATATATATCCGATGCGATGAGAATGAAAGTAATATATAAATTCCAATGTTCACAGCATTAATTCAAAAGAGGGCTCGATACCAATAGTAGAGCAATAATTATTTATTTATTATAATTTTATCATATAGACAAAACCATTTTACTCACAACAAAGATGCAACTTGGTTTCAGTGCATTTCAACTGCACTTCGATGGATGAGAGTAAAAAATGAACTTGGTTTCAGTGCATTTCAACTGCACTTCAACGTCGAAGTACAGTTGAAATGCACTGAAACATCTTTGTAGTGAGTAAAATGGTTTTGTCTATATGATAAAATTATAATAAATAAATAATATATATATATATATATATATATATATATATATATATATATATCGGTCATTGGCTCCTATATGAAGCGCATCCATTCTTTGATAGGTCTCATTTTTCATCCTATGGAGTGATATGCCATTCTCTCCACCAGCAGAAAAGCTAGTGGGGGAGCTAGTTTAGATGCCAACCACCTGTCCATATGGCAGATAACCCACCACCCACAAAATAGGCATTAATGGGTAAAAGAAAGCTTGTCTGATTTAAAATAGATTTTGTTTTTGATTTGCTCAAATTAGATAAGGGCTTTCAAATACACATGCAAATTTATATTTTTTAGGTTTAATTAAAAATATCTTTAAAATAAAAAAATTATTAAAACGCATTCTGTAATTTTCAGTGAGCTTGTTTATATAGTAAGAATTAAATTATTAAGCTAATTCTTTTTGTCACTGTTACTACAAGAAAAACCTATGACATCAACAGTACAAAAAACTCTATAAAAATTATTAAACCTCACAGTGAATCTTTCCTTGAATGTTTGTTTTGTTTTACGGCATATCAACCTTAATGGGCTATTTAATGCCGACAAGATTTTTTATTGCTGGTAATATGTTTTTCTTCAAAAATTTATTGCTGGTAATATTTTTACAAAAACGTATTGCTGGTATTAAAACATATTTTTACACTTTCATAGTTTTTTGACCCCAGTTTGGGAGTTAACTATTTACCCATAGCTGGGACCCTAACAGGTGTAACCACCCTGAATCAGAGTGGACCTGAGAACATCAGCAATTGTGGTTCCACACTCCTCAAAACCTCCTGATAAGAGGCCTTGCTGTTGGATATAGTTTATCATCTTACCAAGACAATCGGATGTAGTTTATTGTCATACCTAGGACGCTCCTTGAATGAAACCATAAGAATTTTTTGCCATAGACTTATGGTAAACTATTTTAGCAGAACATTACTACTGCAGTGAGTTTGATCTTCTAATTCATGTGACCAACTTAAGTTTGGTAAATATTTAGAGGAATAATTACTTTAAAATTATATGGTGAAATCATTCTGTAGCATTACAAAGTGTAATTGGGAGTGAAACAAAGACAAAGTGAAAATAAATCATTGTCTTAGAATCTGAAACTCAGTTTCCCCAATTTAAGAATAATTAAATTTCTCTACCCTCGTATCATCATCTAGCTGATAACTTGGCAACCAGCACCCACTCTCAGAGTGTTGCTCAATTGTATAGCCATCAATTCTGGAATAATATCTCCCCACCTCTCTTTCTGCCGGAACCTCCTTCTCTCTTCTTTTACAGCGACCTGCAAGATTGTCATTGTCAGCACTGTTAATCATCAGATTTGGCTTACGACCATATCATGTCGAAATTCCAGATCTCATATGACCACCAAAGTTAAGCAATGTCGAACCTCGTCAGTACCTAGGTGCATGACCATCTGGGAACACTAGATGCTGTAAGCTGGGATATGCAGTTGGTGTAATGAATAACAGCTTGAAATTGGAAATCGGAGAGATGAGTTCTAATTCAAGTCGGGTTTGTTATATTCACTTAGGCACAAATAGGGCATTTGTGTGAAAGTGAATGCAACAGATGAGAACAGAACTTGAACTCATCTTGCCAACCATATTTACCATGCCAATAATAGTTACACTAGCCACATCTGCTTAAAAAGAATGTAAAAAAATTCACTGAACACAAGCTTCAAATTAAAAGCAAAAAGTAAATTTAAATGACAATTGGGTGTATGTATGTTATACTGACTCTTTTAATTTGTTTCCTCTAATTAAACAGATAGAGATTGTATAATCAAACAGAAAAAGACTGTATAATTAAGAGGATCACATATTTAAAAGCACTGTATATTTAAAATAAGCTAGTATAAGAAATTAGAAAGTACAAATCACTTTTAACGTACTGCTATTTTAAATATTAAAAGATTTTTCCCAAAATAAGAAATTATCTTTAAATGGTAATCTTTTCTATATACAGTGTAACCCGGATATAAGAGAAACCCGGATATAAGAGAAACCCGGATATAAGAGAGATTTTATCTGGTCCCAAATTAGAGCCTGTGTTAATAAAACAAAATAGACCAAACCCGGATATAAGAGAAATCCGGATATAAGAGAAACCCGGATATAAGAGACTTCTCCAGTCCCGACAACCCTCTTATATCTGGGTTACACTGTAGATTTTAAAGGAATATATATTTGCAATTAAGCTTATCAGCCTAAATAACCATTTTCCATTCAGAAATGAAAGAGAAAACAAAATATGCAGAATTAATTATTCTGCTTTCATAATATTCTACTTTCTCCTGAAAAATATTTTTAACATTCTAGATTTTTTATTTTGAAGCAAATAAATTTAAAACATGATCAGAATAGTTACTCTGAAAATTTATATTTTAGATTCAGCAAACGAATAAGTCAGGCAGCATTAGTGGTTATTAGTGGGGAAAAAAATGTTGTTCGTTTTTATACTAATTTTAATAGTAAAATCAATAGAAAAAGAACACACCACTTTTAATTTAGAGAAACACATGCATTCAAACACATCTACACTATATCAGATTTTATTATGCAAGTTAATGTTTTCACAATTAAATCGGTATTAACAAAACAATGTTAGTAAAAATGTTCAGGTATATTTATAGGATAAATATACCAATACTAAATGTCAGCAGATATTTTGTTTATTTAATATTTACAATAACTTATTTGGTTTTATGAGTTATTATTATGCAACATGACGGTTGTTCATTATAATGTAAATATATATATATATATAATAGAATACTGACTGATATTTAATTCTTATTTTCAAAAAAAAAAGATATAACCTCAAAAGGAAAATAAGATATTGCAAAGTTATTTAATTATGGGAACAACATTTTACAGAAAAGTTGAACAATGATCATATATACGGGTGTATAGGTTTATGTTGTGGAGTTATTTCCACAATAGAACTTGTAGTTGGACTAAATGCGTCCTAAATAGGTTAAATGTACAGAAACGTTAGGAACTTGTAATAAAGTGTTACGCAGAGTAATCGAGTTGTGGTCGCTGAAAACTACTCCTTCCCTCGACTACCTACTGACTCCTACTTATAATAGGTGGGAGAGTCTATTATCTAGACAAGGTGTCTTTCACTATAACAGTTTATCCTTTATTTACTGTTCAGGATCGGGTTTCTGGTTTCTTCTAAAGTCTACTTCAAGTCTATACTCCTAATGTATCCATCTAAAACTCTGAACTTTTATTTACTATTGAATTACTTTTTCTTTTTTCAACAGGAGTAGATAGGTTTGCCTATCATCCAGTTCACACTCCTCCCCAGCCTTTTGAACAGGAGCAGAGGTTTTTCTCTTGTTTCCTGTTTACAATTGGGTTTCCAGTTCCTTCTAAAGCCTTTTCTTCATGTAACCCTCCACTTCGAGTGGGTCTCTGGCCCTGTACAGAGTGAATATTATTGAAAAAAAATATATGTGTGGATTAAAAAAGAAATTGAAAATATTGGCAAAATAAGAACAAAAAAACTGGCTTGAAGAATGTCCCAAAGATATTTGAGAAAAATTCTAAAGGTAACAAACAAGAAAAATGGACTGACAAGAAAGAAATATTTGAAGAAGCTTGTATTGTACCCGGAAACAAAAAGAAAAGATGCAGAATATTAAGAAAATTAGCTAATAACATGAAAGGAATCAAAAGACCATCTTTAAACAAATATTACAAACAAAAACCTGTAGATTGGGTGCCGAAATAGATGGAAACTGACTTTTCAACAATAATTTTTAGTGATAGTTGGGGTAGAGATTGAGTCCTTCATGGAAATAGTCAACCAACACAACTTAAAAGACAACAAAGTGGATGTAGAGTAATGTTTTGGGATAGTATTGTGGGTCGTAAAATTATAGGTGTCTTCAAGGTTGATGATAGTGTCAAGATAAAATGCAGAGAGTTATTGTAATTTTCTTAGACAAGACATTTTGATCAGTACAGGTCACCATCAAGAAACTTTAATCTAAAGTGTATATTCGTGCAAACCAATGCCCACTTTACATTCTGCAAAGCTCATTACTGCCCACCTTGCCAAAAAAGATTTCAGAGACACCAAATTAATGGAATAGCCCAAGCCTCTCCAGATATTAATCCAAAAGAAAATTTTAACAAGATGTAGATAAGAATGGAAAACAATATTCAAGCAAAGAAGAATTCTGGCAAGCAATAAAAATTACCACAATATCAGAGTTGAAATATCTTGGATCCAATCATATAGGAATGTGTATTTATTGTATCTTTCAATACAATTGCAGCACAAGGCCAAGAGGGGATGTGGGGTGACGTTGGTCTTACACTAACTACCCTAAACCTAGCTAATCAGATTCATAACCCATTCATTCCTTACAATTTATTCATTCACCACAAGAACTCATCCCTCATCATCCAATCCACCACATGCCACAATACCGCATTCTCTCAGGGATCCTACTGAAACATCCAGGATATAAACATTTCATATGTACAAATGTCTCTTTCTTTTTCCTTTTTTTCTAACAAAAATAATTAAAATCATATAGGAATGACTGCTAAAAACATCCTTCTTCTCCAAATTTATAGACACGTTGTACAGATGCATGCTGGGATTTCTTCCTAACCAATAAAACTGGACCACTTCTCAGTCAAAGCTGCCATATTTTTGTTCTTTCTTGTCTTGAAGTCAAAACACTACATTCCCTTTTGTGTGTGAACACCATTGTTTTTGCTTCATTATGGAGTTATGGATAGCAGCTCGGGTTGAGGAATCAGAGAGCAGAGTTCGAATTCCACTCAAATCCATTACATTCCCTTACGTGCTAATACCCTTGGGAAAGGTATAAATCCTCTTCTTCTCTCCCCCAGCTATGGGTAAATAGCAGGACAGATCGGGTTCTATAGCTTTGGATGGCAACTGGTCTACCGTAGAAAGAAATGGCAACCTACTGCGTGAAAAGAATCTGCCTCATCAGTCATGTATCAAAAGATATATGATTGCCTAAGCCTGTATCACTCATGGCACTATAATTAAAATTAATTATTACTTTGCCTAGTTTTGTCTTGCATATATATTGTCTGCTTGATATTATTTTGCCCTGTTCTTTTCCTTCCTTTTCTTATTGTTTATTGGAAACTTTGTCAATTCTATTTGTTGAGCATATTTTTAATAAGGAGAGATGTTAAAAACTGAATCTCACATGATATATTCCTCATATAAAAATGTTAGATAATTTCTGCCTGATTTTCTTGGATGAGATTATATACACTATTGACATGCAAACTATTGTCCTCATCTTTGTTGTTATCACAAAGCTTTGGCTACAGGACAAATAGCCTAGTGAATTAAAGCATTAGTTTGTGAATTTGATGAAATAGTAATTGTGAGTTCAATTCCTAGGCCAGACAGTGTGAAAGTGCACTCAGTGGAAACAGTACAAACAATAACTGAACAATACTAATAATAAGAACTAAAATGAAATATCCCTAGACATGGGCAGTGGTAGTCTACATATGTAGATTAAATAAAGGTTTCAGTTTGGAATTCCCCGTAAGTTAACTGGATCAATATACACCTGATGAAGGCTGGAGAGCACACTGGCTGAAATATATAAGTAGCATAAATATTCTGTTGGTTAATACCAATTTTATTGTGAAAACATTGACTTGCATAATAAAATCAGCTCAAGGCCATCTCACATTAAAACACCAGTTCATGTATGATCTCCAAAGTTAAGCAACATCAAGCCTGGTCACTACCTTGCTGTACACTTGGATGTGCGGGTGGTGTAATGGGATTGAAAATCAGAGAGCAGGGTTCCAATTACAGTCTGATCTATATTCACTAACATGTAAATACCCTTGGGAAAAGTGTGAATCCACCTCTTCTCCCCCCCCCCAGCTATGGGTTATTTAGTTTTATCAGGAAATCATTATTATCGCAAAAAATTCTTACAATGAAAAATATTTTCTGGTATTAAATAACCAGCAAGAGATTGATAAGTCACAAAAAAAATCAATCACAATAAAATCTGACAATGTATTTATACAAATAAATATGTTTACATTAGAACAGATGTCTGTTCCGGTTGACTGGTTAATAAGCTTGTTTCATTGCTTCCTCCATATGTCAAACTGAAAACTAATTAAACATCATTACATACATATTATTTATATAGAAGAATATTTCTCATCGTGTCTTATTGTTGAGAAGATACTTTTGCTATTGGGGTAATTTCAGGCATGTTTTATCATTTTTGGTCATCCATAATTTACACACATCTCATGAGAGAGTTGAATTAATTTCAGGAAGGTTTTATTATTTTTGATTATCCATAATTCAACTCTCATGAGATGCATGTAAATTTAAATGCATTTTCATCACAAATAGGTAAAGAAATGTTATCAGTCCTGACCTGGCATCTCAGCTTTAAACACTTTCCCACCACTTTAACATAGCTTCCCTGTGCTTTTTTAATTAAATATTTTCATAGGAGTTTTTCTGAATTCTCCTCTTTGATACTTCAATTTCATGAATTTAAGCATAATACTAGATTGGCAATTAGGTCTCATTCTACTGTCTAAGTGTAAGCATAAGTTCTAGTCTAATGGTTTCTTCTATCGCATTTCTCATTTGTAGAACTCTCTTTCAGCTTCTTGCTTTCCTGTCAACTATGATCTTACAAAAATTTAAATGCACCATCAATTGTCATTGGTAAGAGATACCTGCTGTAAACTAATGTATTTATCATTATATTTCAAGTAAAAAGTAAGTCATATTTTTCTAAATCCAGTTAAGTCATTATTAAATTGACAAATTTTCATCAACTCCAATATTCCTATAATGGCTACATTATTTCTAGAATATTTTTAATTACAGAGTTTAAATTATGCTGTTAGCAGACATCAATCAAGACATAATTAAAGTCCATTTTGGATGATAAAAATTAACATTTGAAACAGTTTAAAATCTGCTTTAAGTATGCAAAAATAATTTTTATTTTTTATGACTAAGTTTATGTTAATTTCCTGAAATAAAGACAAAAACTAAAAAACATATATAAAATTTTATTTAAAAAAGACCATGATTATTGCTACAATTTGTACTGATTTTCTTACAGGCATGAGATAAGCAACATATATGCAGATTTATTTTAAGGTCTTGCATGTAAAATATCTGGTCAACACTCTTAGATATGAACAAAAACACAGTATGGCATATTTTGTGTATAAAAAAATTAACACTGACTTTTATATATATAAAAATGTATACATACAAAGATGTATCAATAAGCCCACAGCTTTGAATTTTGATCTGAAATTTTCACTGTATAATGTTCAATCTGTGTAAGTAATATTCACTAAATTAAGTGCATTGACAAAGAACATATTTGTTTTGTCAAATATATGCTCTTTTTCATCACTAGGCTGTGTACCTATTGACGTGCTTACATATCTACATATTTGCATATATACAGGGTGCAATGGGTAAATTTTCGCCATATTATGTTTTTAATTTCACCCATGCATGTTGTTCGTTTTTGTCAACTATACAGTATCAGGAGGGTCTGTGAGAAAAAGAGCACCATGACACAATTCACTCCACAAGAAATTTGGAAAACAACATGCTGTATTGTATGGCATTTGCATCAGGAGTTCCAATACAAACATTTCAGAGTGTTTGGGTGTCAATCTGAGAATAGTGCAGATGATTCGGAAGGTGTTGGGTAAGTCTAATGGTGATTATGAAGGTGTTTGGAGTGATGGTGCCATTATGCCACCATTCATCTTCCAACATGGCCTCAGACTCAACACAGAGGCCTACATCAAGTACCTTGAGGAGATAGTGCTGCTCTAGGTTAAGAGGGTGGCTGCCGGAAGACCCTATGTTTGGCAACAGGACTCTGCACCATACCACACAAGCAAGTGAACCCAGTCATGGCCGTCATACAATTTCTGCGACCACATCACTCCTTACATCTGGCCACCTAACTCCCCAGACTGCACCCCCCTTGACATTTATGTGTGGGGTGCAGTTGAGCAAGAGACCAACAAAACTCCTTGTAACACCAAAAGATGAACTGAAGGCAAGGATTATGGCAGCATTCACCAACTTAAACAAGGAGACTTTCCAGAAGAGTTGCAGGAGATTCTGAAGCCGTCTGGAGGCTATAGTTGTAGCCAATGGTGATTTTTTGAATAAATCTACTCTTTAGTATTTAAAGATATTTTTGTGTAATTTTGGTATATATATCTGTTAAAATGAGATGTCAGTGTTATTTTCATTTTTGCATAATTTAGACGACAATTTATCCATCGCACTCTGTACATCCACATAATTATATATAATATTTAAAACAGCCACATACACTCATTTAAAGAGTAACTTTAAAATATATATACCTCTTAGTCAATATTTCATTAATAACAAGAATTGTGGTCAGGGAACGGGGGGGGTGCTGTTTCAATGTTTCAAACTATTATGACTAAAAATGGCCGCTTGTTTATACATACATACAAATAAACACAAAATTGCTTTCATCTAATTTTAAAATTGCCCAATCAGTTAGGAGAGAAATACATTCTATAGAAGAAATAAACAGAAACAAAATGACAAAAATTCAAAGTAATATATTATTAAAAATTCCAATGCAGAAATATAGAGAACACATTATAAATGATTAAACAGAGGATTATATTTTCTTTATTATATAAATAGATTAACAGGTGTATAATAGATGTATATTAATAGGGGTATATAAGTGAAGCAAATTGATTTGAAATGACTAGACACTTTATGAAAAACTAAAAGATTTTACAAAGCCATTCTTTATGTCCCATACAAAACTTTCTACATCCATTATAATTAATATTTTTTACTAGAATTAACTTTCATTTTCATTTTTATTAGATGAAACATTATCAACTATTATTAATTTTACTTGCTTTTTTTAGCATGGATTTATGGCTAGAATAAAAGCTGTGATAAAAAATAGCTAAAGATAAAAATGAATACTAGTGAAAATAATAACGATTGATAATGCTTCATATAATAAAATTAAAATAATACTGCTGTCACTGATAACCTTTATTAAAAAGAAAACAAATATAGAGCAGAGGTCATAGGATAGAGTGATAAGTTATGGCAGAGCCGTGGTGGTAGCACCGGTTAGAGTCCCAGTTATGGGCAAAAAGTGAACCCCCAAACAAAAACAAAACACTATGAAACTATAAAATAGTATAAATACTATATATAGTAAAAATACCACCAATACATTTTTATATAAAACAATGACCAACAATACAGTTTATCTGAGGTTGAAGGCATACAATTACGTTCAAAATATTTAGATTTTGGTATTAAATAACCCATAGAGACTGATATACCACTAAACAAAACAAAAAAAATAAAAAACCCTTTCGTGACATTAATTCATATAATATTCTACAGTTTCTTAAACTGTATTCCAAAATATAACTTCAAAGCTACAACATAAAACACACCTATCACTGCCTCTAATAATCATGTCCATACAAACATGTATATACACAAAAGCTAAGTATCATCTACCATGTATTCAATTGTGAAAGCAGAATAACATATTTTATTACTTCAAAACTCTCAATAAGATTAAATTTTGGCAGTAAATAATCCATAAGGCGTTGATATGCCATTAAACAATCAATATAGGTGATAGATTGTTCTTCTACAAAGCTGGCAAGTTCTTAGTGGTTAAAGCAGTTAATGTACACAATGAGGCTCTTTCTAAGTTATAATCTTTTCTTTCTGATACCATGTTATTCTTGCCACCATAGATTGATGGTCAGAATAAAAAAGGTGATAAAAAAACAACTAAAAAAAAAAAAGACAGAGTTAATACTAGCCAAAAATGAATAACATTTGACAATGTGTCATCTAATAAAAATTAAAATGAAGACAGTCAACATACTTAACACTCCTAAACAGTTTTATATATATATATATATATATATATATATATATATATATATATATATATATATATATATATATACACACACACACACATATATTCATTTATTTTGGGGGGTGGGTAGGGCTAGAAACTGAGAGAATTTCTTTTTAAAGAATCAAAGGCAATTTAATTAAGACAATTTAATTTTTATGCAACAACACTCAGATCCCATCAGCCAGTCAGTAGAAACCAGCTAATCAAAGCCTAGCATTTGAGATTGCTTAATATTGGCAGTTCATTTTCCTGCAACACCACCAAGATCTCATCAGCCAGCCAGCAGAAACTAGCCAATCAAAGCCTAGCATTTGAGATTGCTTAATGCTGGTAGTTGAACCAAACTTCAGACTATTTGAGGAATTGAGACCTCAAACTATAGACCTGATTTTATGATAAGGTCAGTCTTGCGAGTGAATAAATGAAAAAAGTATCTTTGTATTGAACTCACAACACTTTGAGTCTAGTCACTGAATCTAACCAACATCTTTATCCACTGGGCTATGACACCTCTACCCTGGTGGATGAAATAAAGGGTTTGGTTCGAAATTCCAATCACCTGAAGAAGGCCAGAGCATACAACAGCTGAAACATGAATATGACAATGAAGATGAGGATAACAGTTTGAATAATGTAAATAATGCAAGTAATCATAATACCTCATGTCAGAGAGATAGACAGATAATGTCCTTAGTTTGTTGCTATTATAAAAACAGTGGTTGCTAAAAATGGCAAAATTGATTTTGCATAATTATATATTTTTAGAATAGACTTTAATTAATACAGATTTTTATCACTTTAAACATTATTTTTAGTGGATACTCATATGTAAATAGGCCGTCCATTTATATATACTGTTTAATAAATGAACAGAGCACCTACACAAATACAAACATCCACTAAAAATAATGTCATATTAATGAAAATCCATTTAAAAAATTCTCTTTGTTTACATTTGGATATAAAACTGTGCAGATATGAAAATTTTAGGAATTTTTAACAAGAGAAGTTTCGCTTAAAAAGTACAATTCGAGCCCTGCTTGACTAAGTGATTATGTGTAGCTCAGTTGGTTAGAGCATGCTGGATTTAACAATAAGCTCCTTTCACCCAGAGTGATGCAAGTTCAAATCCTGCCGGAAAGTGTAAATTTTTCTTTGATAAGATTTCTCGAACATTCAGGTAGGTAGACGAAAATAAATAATAAAATAAAACATACTATTTAATAAATGAACAGAGTGCCTACTCAAATACAAGTATGCACTAAAAATAATGTTTAAATTCATAAAAATAATTTTATATATATATATATATATATATATATATATATATATATATATAATATGGATAAAACAACTGAAAAAAAAAAATTGGGTGTTTTTTTTTGCGAAAGTATTTATTTATATGTTTTTATATATATTTAATATTTCAGACCACCTCAGTCCTTCCTCAGAAATTAATTGAATTACCTGTATTACTGTATTGTTATATATATATATATATATATATATATATATATATATATATATATATATATATATTGCATTAGTGATATATTAAATCATCTTTACATTATTAAATTTTTTTTACCAAACATTATATTTTAACTGTAGATATCATTTAAACTCAGAAATAGTTTGGCAAATACCATTTTTATAAATTTAAATGTAATTTATAAATTTATAAAAAGGATATTTTCCAGTACTTACTATAGTATCTATGTTAGAAAAAACAATTCCATGCTGTTTAAATTAGGCTTAAAATTAGAGTTTTTATCTTCATAGTTTAAACAAATTATTCTGGATTTGAAATTCCTCTAGGATGAGAGTATATAAATCTAGCAAAAGTGAACCACAGATCTCTATGGCAACTTTTCTCATTCCATGAAGTTTTTGTTAGAAATTCAAAAATAGTGAATCTAATATTTTACATAAAGGATAAGCAAATGTGAAAAGGTCAAAATATACATCAGGACAAATTGTCAAGCCAATGGGTAATTAATATATTTAATAAAAAAATTATACTTTCTTATTCTCAATACATTGAGATAAAATGATACAAAGCAGTTTCAGTTAATTTTCATAAAATTTAGGAATACTTTTAAGTAAAATTTTTAATAAGAATGAGCTTTTATTTTTTTTTTGTTCATTTTCTATGAAATATTGGCTCAACAAAAATGTCAAAGTTTTTAACAAAATGTATAATAATGTAATGTATTTCTATTTTCTGTACTTTAAACAAATCTTAAACTTTCACCATATTACTTATAACTTTCACCATTACTTATAAAACATTTATGCATTATTAGAGGGACCAATTTTTCATTTCAAATTTTCCTTAATTCCTTTTTCGGTTTTAAGGAATTTTATTCGCCCCACCACCGTTTTCAGTATAAAATTATGTTTTTGCTTCATTGTCATTTGCTACTGACAAAGGTTAACAATATATAAATATTATTAAAATAAGAAAATAAAATTATTAAAATTTTTGAAAAAGTCTCGTTCATAAAATTTGGCTTTCTGAAATGTGTGATAGAAAAAAGAAAGGATAAAACAAAAAGACAAAATTTTTGTTTTGCCCACCACTTTATTTTTTTTTTTTTTTATTAAATCAAGCAAACTTCATAAAATTTGGTTCCTAAATATTGTAAACTGTAGGGAGACAGTATGTATAGGGGGTGTAAAACATTACCAACTTTACATTTCTATTTCAAAATTGCAATTTTCCTTTCTAGTATGCCATTCCTTTTTCCCATTTTCAAAGAAAATAAGCCCCACTAGATTATATATAAGCTTTTATTTCTTATTTCATAATAAAAAAAATTAATGTATTTTGTATATATGCTGAATTATAACAAATACTAATTCAAAATTATTTAAATTAAAACTACAATTTAAACTAAAATTTGTGTTAACAACCATTTTTAAAAGTAAGTTATACAAATGTATGTTATGTATATATAATTAAAATATCCCGTAATTATTTATAAACCATAAAATTTCAGTTTGAAGACAAAGTTTTTTACTTTCTGCATTTATGTTAACTAGTATCACCAATCCAGAAATTCTTAAATACTCTCAACTGTAATAAGATTCACCCTTATACTTTACAACTGGATCATATTCATCATGTAAAACAATAAATGCTGGGCTTATGGCCACATCACATTGAAACACCAGTTCCCGTACACTCATTGAAATTAAGCAACATCAAGTCTGATCAGTACTTAGATGGGTGACTGTTTAGGGATACCACATGCTGAAAGCTTGGAGATGCGAGTAGTGTAATGGATAATGGCTCAGAATTGTTAATTATAGGGCAGAGTTCTAATTCCAGTTGGATTCATTATATTCTGTTGTGTTCTATGTTGTGCCTGAGTTCCCATGCTACTATAAAATGGTATCAACAAAAAGGACCATTTATTTTTGTCATTCAATTTTATTATGAGAGAGTGATGGCAGCTTGAATTCTAAGAGGCAGTGAGAGGAATGACGTTACAGGAACACATGTCATACGTTAGCTCAGCATTTCTCTGTGGGTGGTCTTAGCCGGTTGCAAACCTGAGTGTGGGAGGAGTATTGATGCTTCAGAATTCTTGTGACCCTCTGTTGAATTTGCACTGTTTTAGACTTATATCTAAAACCCAGAGACAGGCAATCCATCACTGTCAGAATACTATGCCCACGAGGCATTCCAGCCAATTGCTGACCATTCTGGCCCTGGCCTTTGCATTCTGTAACAATTCACTTATGAACAAATGCCCCTGAGATAGATATGAATCTACCTTTTCTCCCCCAGCTATGGATTAATTATTAAAACTGTATTGCTAAACCATTATCTCAAAAAAAAAAATTTCTTACAATCTATAAATATTTTCTGGCTTTAAATAACCTGCAAAGTGTTGATAAGCTGAAGAAAATAAACCAATAAAAAATAAACAATAAATGTTGTTCCCAATTTAATATTTTTCCATTATGAAGAGTAAAGTATTTGATGCATAAAGTCTGCTTTAGAAGGAGAGAGAGACTCAATAGAGAAAGTCAAAAAGCCATTGGTCAATAAAAACAAAACAAAATGGTCACTCTGGTAACCATGTGGTGATTGGCTGTGAGTTATAGATAATAGGTTCCCACCTCCCACCTCTCTCTCTCTTTAAAATAAAGATACATTCACAAGCATTAAAAATAAGGTACATCAAAATGTTTTAGTGCTAGACATAAAAATAAAGTATTATTAAGAAAGAAACTAGCAAATATAACATTTCCACCCTTTTCCTGTCAACCAACCCCACAATAAATTTAAAAATATAAACACTGTATTGTCTATTATACAAGACTAAAGGATAAGAGTGGGAGAGGAATAAGGGAAGGATGATTGTATTAAAAGTAGGGAGGGCTTGGTTTGCCCATCAAGGAAAACATTCAAAATTCTTCTTTTTTACCTGAGCTCAAATATTTACTTACAAAATTTAAAAAAAAAAAAAAAAAACAATAAAGTACACATCCTCTAAAAGTTAGTCACAACACAAAAAAAGAAAGAAAGAAATTGACAACTAAACTATTGAAAAAAGTAAATAAAAAAAATAAAAAACACAGAAGCTAGAATTCATTTTTCATGATGAATCATGCAAACAAACTAATAACAAAAGATGAAAAAAAGGCTTTTATGATACAATTCACAGTATAACCATGCATGGAAAGTGTATAGACAAAAGTGGAATGTTAATATTAATATCTTAGTAATCAGATTAAGATGAAAAGCCAACAAATATGTTAATGTAATAATTGATATTTGTAAACTTAACTGAATTGGCCATTTTTTATCCCTACAGACTTAAAATGAGCTTTTATTTTTCCATGATGACATAGATGTTATGAATTCAATATCAAATATAGGTTTTACACAAAATATTGACAAAACTATGCTTTAACAATTGTTCTAAAGCTACAAGTGGTATTTTTAATAACTACTGCACACGTTTTTATGCATAAAAATAAGTCTAAAGCTCTCCATTTTGAATGCTAAAATGATTTTAACCAATAACATTTGGCTCAATTTAAACAGGGCAATTAAAATTTGTATATTGGGATTAAAAGGAGTGCGTCCAAATAATAATAAAAAAAAAACAAGGGTGATGAGGTATCAAGTTGCTAGCTGAACCCAGTTCTCAAAATCTGCTCAAACGACCAAACATTAGAATTTATTTTAGAATCCTTTCTTGGTTGAACCAAGAATTTTTCAGTACCCCTTTGTAAAATTTCTAAGTAAAAAAATCAATTTATACATTAAGTTTATTATTTTATATCTAAAACTTTTACTTTTTAACTCAAGAAAAGTCCTTGCCCATCCAAAACTTTTAATAAGTTTTTATTATTTAGGTTTTTTCTTTTTGCATGTTGATGCTAACTAAATTACCCTATTAGTCTTCACAGAAACATCACAATTCACTCAAAATTGTATCGCCTCCTAATTCTGATTACAAACAAGATGAGATTTCTCCTTTCTTCTGATTGGCTAAAATCTTTGGACTGTCAAATATAGCAGCAAAATATTTTCACACATTCAAACTTTTTGAATTGAGCTCTATCAAAACAAATATTATTATTATTATCAACATTGAGAAATATTTGCTAGAAGCACTACACAAATGGATCAAATTTGGCAGAAAACCTCCAAACAGGTATTTTTTGATAGAAAATTTCAGAACTTTTATGGTTGTCTACGTCCTCAAATAAACTGATTTCTACCATTTCAAACAAAAATAAAAATATACAGTTGAATATACAAGTCATTACATGTTCAATCAAAACCATGCCAATCTTAATGTAGAGTATTAATCCGCTTTTAAAATGAGGAGGTGCTGAAAAGTTTTCGGCCAAGTCCATTACCCAAAGGCTGATTGGGGGGCTGGGGGGTCATGTTGGTTGGTCCAAAAACTTTTCAGCACATCTTCATAATGATTTTTGTTGTGTAATGAATCAATTAATAAATCAATTAATTATACATGATATTTATAAGTTATTGATTCAATCAAATTCTGAGCATGAGATTTCAGAAAATTGAATGCTTGAAAAGCCATTTCAACCTAGTTGTTGTTGTTATTATCATCATCATCATTTTGTTTTGTTTAGTACCATTCCTTACCGGTTCATTAAGTACTAAATATGTGCATTCTGATTGCATAAATAAGGTTAACTGATGCTTGACATGTAGTGTTTATATTTTCTTTACATTGATAATACTTTCTTGAGTAGATGACCACTTCCATAGAGATTTTTTTAAATCTCTTCTAAACAGAGCCTAACAGCGATTTTGTTAATATTTGTCTACTTTTTATGCTCATACCCAGTGCTTCAAATATTAGACATACAACAATAGTTTTAAAGTGACACATTTTTTTCAGTTTCAAAATCCTTACATTTACTTATTTTGTCATATTCTTTAACATATATGTGTGTGTGTGTGTGTGTGTGTGTCTGAAAGCGCACTGCTATATCTATGAGTGTCAGAGTAGTTAGAACTTTCACTTTCTGACCATGAGACCGAGGTTTGAATCTCACCATGGTTGATTTGTTAGGAAGATGACTTCTTGATGTTATTGCTGATCCCAGTGTGCCTGAAAACCACACCACAGGTTGACCTAAGCCTTGTAAGTGAAATTGGGTAGCGAGAACTATTTGAGAGCAGCCGTTGGTAGTGCTGGCACAAAGTTACAAGTCATTGTGACCGAGGATTTGAGCATGCTGGCCTTGTTCAGACTGTTGATCATGCCAGATAATGGACTCCCTCCCAGAAATTGTAACTAAGGTTCACTCAGTATATTTGCAGTATAAACAACAGGTGGACTCTGTAGGTGTTGAATAAATAAAAATCTTTTGTTTTTGATCTGATGAAGCCTAGAAAAGGCAAAACACGTAATCCAATCTAGTCTCAAAGAAACAGTCTTCCATTTAATATATATATATATATATATATATATATATATATATATATATATATATATATATATATATATATATATTATATATATATTATATATATATATAATAAATACACAGTAGGTTACAAAAGTATTTAACACATTGGTTTTTTATAAATTTCACAATAAAAAATTGTTCAATTTGAATGATACTTACTTCAAATATTTTAATGAACATTGTCTAACTAAACAGAGGAAAATTGAGAAAAATTGTTTTATGTACTTTTACACACAGTCAAATTTGAAAATTGGAAATAAAAGTATATAAAAACAATATTTCTCAATTTTCCTTTGTTAGACAATGTTCATTAAAATATTTGAAATAAGTATACTTCAAATTAAACAAATTTTTTATTGTGAAAATACTTTTGCTACCCACTACATTAGGTTTTTTTTTAACTCATTGCTATTGCACACTTACTACACCACAGTATAGCGCAAACATAACTTTTATAGCCACTGGCAAGCCAGAAAGAATGATTCAATTTATTGCTGTGATCTAGAATTAAACCTACAACATTGATATGGTATTTCTTTACATACAAAAATAATAATGAAAAGCACAGAATACAAAACTTATGAAGACATTAAATGATTTCTGTAAATAACTAACCAATATTTTTAGTGGGGACATGTGCTTGAGTTGACGTCACTCTTATTTTAAACAGTGAAATTAATGTCAATATGCCTTGAACTAAAAAACCCTTACCAACATTGTGAAAGGAAGGATATTTTGCATTAGTAAAGAGTTCTTGATTTCTATGCAGGTTGATGTTAATTTCACTGTTCAAAATAACAGCGATATCCAACTCAAACATGTGTACCCACTAAAAATGATATTTATAGTAATAAGGAATAACACCAAATTAAAAATAGTTAAAAAATAAATTAATTAAACCCTAAAACAATTATACATGATCTCCCTGCTTCCACTGAATGTAACAAATTGTATCATTTAAAAATTAGAAAGACTTTAAACTCAACTTATATTAGTAGGTATAATTTCAGTTCGTAACATAAAAACATAGTCGGGAAGTGGAAAGGAATATCGTCAGACTAAAAAAAAAAGAAGATTTTTTCCTTTATTTCTACAGTATAAATTTATGTAAATTTCCTTTATTTCTACAGTATAAATTTGCCTGAAAATAACACAATGTATTTTAGTATGGAATTTGAAAAATCTAATGAAAGAAATTAACAATGATGAATGAAGAAATGTTTTTAGAGAAAAACCAAAATTAGTAAAAAAAGTAATAAGACACTAAAAGAAATTGTTTGTAACCTACTTATCTGAAAATGATTCCAGCATTTGAACTTGATCTACAAATACAAAGTTCTATAATGTCCCAATAGAAACTTAACACCATCTGCTTGATGGTCTTTAAAGAAATCAGTCATTTACATTTAAGGTGCTAATAGCCTAAAACAAGGGGACAAAATGATTGATTAATTTGTTTTTCACTGCTTATCAATCATTTTCAGATTATTTAAAACCAGAAAATATTCCTAGAATGTAACAATTTTTTGGAGATAATAATGATTTACTGATGTAAGTCCTACTTAATTAACCCATAGATGGAGAAGGAGTATATTGATAACTTTCCCAAGGGTATTTGTGCATAAATGAATATAACGAACTTGATTGATATTAGAACTCAGCTCTCTAATTTACAATTCCAAGCCATTATCCATTACACTACCCACACATCCAAGCTTACAGCAGTTGGTATTCTCAAGCAATCACTCATCTAGGTACTGACCAATTGCTTAACTCCAATAATTGTATGAAAAGCAGGGTTTCAACATATGGCTGTAAGCCTGATGAAACAATTATACAATAGTGATGAGCATTGCCCAGAACACGTTAGTAGCATTGAGTCAATTGTAAAAGAAGTTTGGAAGCATCAGGAATCTCCATTCAAGGGATGCACTGAGTAAAACAACTGAATGAGAATCCAGAAAAATGAAATGAAAAGTCAAATGACATCCAATTGACTTTCCAATGCCTTCCCAAAAGGAACAACTGTTCATTATTAAAACATCAATTACCAAAAGAACTAATAGTGGTTAACTATACCGAGGAGAAGACACAGAGAGATTAGGCCAATATCAGCTCATGAATACTTGTAAAATCATGTTAATTCTTAAAAAAATATTCTTTGGTCAAACAAAAATATGAAACATTTCAGTCACAACCATATTTGCCATTGTAGAACATATATGGTTTCCTTTACAATCCAAGAGATATCATACAACAGTAAAAGCATGGAGATGAGACTATACTGTGGGGAAGGGCTCAAATGTCATTTTTGGAGATCTTTCTTGAAAGAACGATTAATGAAACAAAGTATCAACCTATATTACAAGATGATTTGCCATTGTTGACACAGAAGTCAATGAAGGATGAATAGACAACCCAAAAGTCAATGATTTGAAACATATTGCAAAATCAGTTCTGGAAAGATTTGTAAGAACAAAATGAGGATACTCAAGTAAAGCAAGCCGGTCATTTAAACCAAATTGAAAATTCATAGCAAATTTTAAAAGATGTCTATTCTTCAGAGGGAACATAGAATTCTTGTGGATTTAAAAGATATTTGCTAAAATATACAACATTCTATATCAATGCTGCAATAGGTTTGCCAAGTCTCCAAGCCATAATTACAGAGATTTTATAAATACATTATCTACTGTGCTTTTATTTTCATTTTATCTACTTCTTAATATTCACAATATTTTTTTTCATCTGTTTTTTTTTTCAGATTCTCAAATGCATTGCTTGTGCTAATTTCAGGCAAATTTATTTTGTAGAATTATATTATATATTTTTCAAAAATCCAACTACTTTTACCATATTCTGGACAAAAGGAAATATATACCCCAATTTTCAAACAAGCATTTGTTCAGTAGTTTAAACAATTAAAAAAGAATGTAAACTTGGTAGTCTTGCCATTAGCAAGTTTTTATTCTTTCAAGAATGAAATTTATCAAATCTATTTTTTTTTCTTATTTGATCTCAGACTAGCCTGCACTGTAAGCACATAGCAAAACTTACATAGAATACAATACATACAATTTACTCAATTTTAATTCAAAATAGCCACGACATGTTCAACAGGAATCATACACATAGACACGAGTGTCACTTTTTACTTTTTTCAACCTGCCATTCTCAAACCACTTTACTGTACAGAATGGAGCACCATTGTCCACAAAATGTGCTACTTTTAGTAGTAGCTATCTTTCAGTTTTGTTACATTAAGAAAGCTATCTAATCCCTATTGCAGGCGCCTGCTCAGACACAATTTTTTCTTGACCACCCACAGAGTCAATTTGAGGTTTATACTGAAACTATGCTGAGTAGACCTTAGGTACAGTTTCTGGCAGGGGGCACATAATCTGGGCATGATCAGCAGCTGAACAAAGCCAGTGTACTCAAATCCTCAGTCATGATAACCTGTGAATTCGTGCTAACACAACCATTGACAGCTTCCAAACAGTTTCATCTAATCAGTTTTGTCCAGAAGGCTCAGGTCAATCTATGCTATCATTTTGAAGAACTTCCCAACAGTCTCCTCAGGTTGATATTATTAAGATCATCTCTGACAAATCAACCAAGGTGAGATTTGAACCTCGATCTCATGGTCAAAATACTAATGCTCTAACCACTTGTGACCCTCAATGAATATTGCAAGCATTATATATATATTTTTTAAATTGATATTCCCCATGCATTCTAGAATTTCTGAACAAAAGTTCACTCCAAAATTAAAATTCAATATTATGTCTGATAGTGGGCTGCAAGCAGTTCAAAGAAAATTCTTTGTCAGGACCCATATTCATCTCCAGTTTTTAAAATTAGGGAAATGAGGACTCATCTGAAAAGATGACAGGCAACCAAAACCCAAACATTCTGTCCTCTACCTACTGAATGTTCACTGGTCTTTTATTGCTGATCTGCTATAGGAAGAAGATAGAATACTGTTGTTCTTGGACTATTTGGAGACGCTCTGCAACATTTGCGACTTTACAAATTGTTTTCAATTTCCCATTTCCTTATACAAAAACATCTTTCTGGTGACATTGGTTAATAAAACAGAACTGGACACTGTTGTTTCTTTGCCTTTAATGAAGTGTTTAATTCAGAAATGAAGCTGAAGTGTTTAATTCAGAAATGAAGCTGAAGTGTTTAATTCAGAAATGAAGCTGAAGTGTTTAATTGAGAAATGAAAGCAATGCTATTTACTAATGTTTTATTCCACTTTCAGACTGACCAAAATCTCATCATTTTTATTCTTTTCAGAGTACAAGTCATAGGGAAATGATTGTACAGTTATTTCTCTTGTATTTTTTATAATAAATCATCAATGAGTCTATTTATCAAAGTATTTGAGTTTTCATTTAATTATATTACTGTAAATGCACACATTATCTTTGTTTTTTGGTTGTTGTTTTTTTGTAAGGGAAGAAAAAGAAAAATCTACTTTAAACAATTTATACATTTTTATTTCCAGTTTCAATCTTCATTGTCTTTGAATTTTACAGAAATATATGTCATTATCCTACAAGTTTTTGAAAAAAAAAAACGACACAAAATATGATGGTCAGATTTTCTGATTATCCCCCCATAAAAAGAATAAAATTTGGGAAAATTAACTTGAGCATTTATCCATTAAATGAAACAATCAAAATTCCTGCCATAAGCAACAAATAGATAACATTACCAAAACAGTTGCTAATGTGATTATTTTCTTTGAATTTATTATTACTTCTATATACAATCTCTATATAAATCCTGACAAAAATTAACAGACATACATTCAAAAACATTATCATACAAGATAAATACAAAAGAAGTACACAAACAAAAATGGATTTAATCAATCAATTTTTGGTTAAAATACTTGAAAGAAACATTAACAACATTTACATGTTATATTTTCTGCTTATAAACTAAATTGAAAATACAAGAGAGAGTTTAAGAAATAGTTAACAAACATAGAAAATTTAGTTATGATGTGAGGCAGGCAACTGTACATTAAAATGTTTTTACAAAGACTTTAAAACCATTTTGGATTGTGAATAGTTAGAATGCACTAATATTCTTTTTAGGGAAAATGAATGCATAGAGCACAATTCTTAAAATATGATAAAAGTTACACTGATCATGAAAATTTTGATAAAAGTATTTTCATCTGACATTATTCAATGTGATTTAACCAAAATAGTTAAATTTTTAAAAAATTGTGATTTTTATAAAAATTCCAGTAAAATTTAACTAATTTGTTTTTATATTTATTCATTTCTTAAACTTTAATATTTCAGCTGTTTTAATTTTTGCTACAACCTGTATTACTTGCATTAAAAACAAATAAACGATTCAAGATTGGACAGATCAAAATTATTTATTTCCTAAACATTTTAATAGGTTCTTTACTACTAACAACTATAAATGATAAAATTTTTAAAATCTTTGATTTTGTCAAAAAAATTTCTAATTATTTAAAAACTTTTTCAAAACAATGTTGTAATTCGGGACAGTTCCAGAACGATGGTGAAAAAAGTTAGTCTGGAGCTGTGCAAAAAACATTTTCAAACATTAATAAGTCTAACTGAAAAACTTGATAGACTTCTAAAAAATTGCAACTATTCTAGTTATTTGATTTACAATCTTATTAGTTGGCAGTGTCATCTTGTGATTAGAGGAGGCCATCAGGATGTCTATACTGGATTGTGTTATCAATGTTTTTGAGATGGCAAATCCAGAGGCCAACTTCCTTTTCAAGTCTTATTCAGTAGGCAGTACTGGATTGTAGACTACCAGTAGCAGAGTACAATCCCTGACCTGACTGTGAACTGTTTACCAATGATAACATTTGTACTGAAGATGACTAGCAAGGACAGATTGTCAGAAGAGTTGAACTCAGGTCTCTCCTATGGGCATTAGTGCGATAGTTGGAATTCTGGTTAAAGCAAAGTTCAATTTTTCAAGTTGATAACCATTATATCACTTCAAACTTCCTATAGACACAAACAGAGAACAAATACTATTTATATACAAGATGAAATATTTCTATATCAGATTTGTAAATTTTCAAAAAGAATAAACAAACAACTACAAATAGAATTACTAAGAAAAAATATTTGGATTCAAAAGTGTTTCCTACAATAGGTTTTTCTCCTTTATGCTTCAATAAAAAAGAAAAGAAAAAAAAGAAAAAGAGGAAAGTAGAGGAGAAGAAATGGGAAGAATGGAGAAAAGAAATGGGAAGAATAGAGAAAAGGAATAAGAGAGAAAATGAAAGTGAAACAGCAAAAAAGAGAAGATTGAAAAAAGAAAAACAAATAAACAAAAGAAAAAAGTAAAAGAGAAAAACTGCTTCTCTGATGTATGTAATTTTACTGAGTAAAAGAAAGGTATTTATGTTTTTTTGCCAATTCCATCACCACGGACATAGATGGTAGTTTATTGTTACTAATACTGACCAATACAAGCTTGAGTATGTTTATTTTAATATTCAAAATAAACATACCATCAACATTATATTTAGACTAAAATGATATGCGAATAATTTGATGTAAGCCACATTCATTTTTAAAATTTGTTTTAGATATTTCTCAGTGTCTGTTACCAGTAATAAATTACTCTTAAATCTTTAAGAGTCAAATAAAACTTTTTTATCAAAACAATAGTATTTTTTATTGTTAATTTTAAATTAGTATCAAGTTCAGCCACTTTTATGTATAATGGATTGAACTCAAATTTTCAGTATTAAATCCAGTTTTTGTAAGTGTTCAAAGCTGAGAACTAGCTTGTCTAAATAGAATCAATGTAAGAAATAAACAGAAAAGTGATTTTTAAACTCACCATTGGAAATTGTAAGACTTATACCTCCTTGGAAAGGCTGAGAAGTAGCAATTGGATGAAGGGGTAAGACAGTTTTGGCGTTATCACTCCCATCAGCAGGTGGGAATTTCTTCACTACAGCAGCTGGGGAAACTGCAGCAGCGGCAGCAGGAGCAAGGGGAGCATTGGCCTGCTGGCTTACAGGGGCACTCATATTGAGCCTGCTCTCTTGTTCTGGTCACAGAAATTCTAAAGAGAAAGACAACAAAGTATTAAAAATGTTAGCCAGACTCTCTCTCTCACTCTCACACACATGCACATGCACACACAAAGACATTTTAACCTCCACCTTTTGTTTTTGTTTTTTTTTAAATATTTTCCTGAAAATATAATTTTTCCTTCTTTGTTTCCTATTTGGCAAAAATGGTTTGTCATTTTATTTCAATTACTTTTACAAGCAAATAGATGCTGTCTTTTGGGTTCAAATTTGTTATTAGCTAATTTTTTGATATCTGATTCACTTTTCACATAACTATCTATAAAATGTAAAAAATCGCAAAAAGCATGCAAATATCACAAATAACTAGAACAACCTGTTATGGTGTTGGATGGAGAACAGGCTTTTGTTTTTATTTTTATTAACAGTTACAAAAAGTGTAAACTAATTTTGTAACTTCAAAATACCTATTTAAAAATAATGTACCTGATAAAGTGTCTCAAACTTTTAAAAAAAAGTTTAGTTTTCATGTCTTTTTTTGCCAGTAAGACACACATACACACACACAAAACAAAAATTCTTTTAATAAGACAAGTAAGTGATTTATTACATTTTGATTCACAAAACTTCATTCAAATCCAAAAATAAACAAATTATTTAAAAAATATTAATAATCCAAATATAAAACATTGATTGATTTGTTTTCTACAGATTATCAACCCTTTGTAGGTTATTTAAAGACATAAAATATTTTGAGATTGTAAAAATATTTTTTGAGATAATAATGCTTTAATGTAAGTTTTATTATTTAAACCATAGCTGAGGGAGAAGAGGCAGATTCATACCTTTGCCAAAAGTATTTGCACATAAGTGATTATAACAAATCCAACTAGAATTGGAACTCGGCTCCCCAATTAACAATTCTGAGCCATTATCCAATACACCACCTGGTATTCTCAACTGGTCAACTATCAGGGTACTGACCAGCCTCAATGTTGCTTCACTTTGCTGATTGTATGGGAATTAGGATTTCAATGTGATACAGAAGTAAACTTCAATATAAAATTATATATATATTACATGCACACAACACTCACTGATAAAAAGAAAAGACAAATTCCAAGAAGTCATTATTATGCAAAAGAAACAACCGACATCATTAAATAAAGTATCTTTATCTAATTATGTGATCTAGCTCCATGTAACCGTTTTACATATGATGTCACTTTGAACTAATTTAAATCCCAGTGTTTCACAAAAAAAAATTAAAAAAATGTCAAGATATAGCCAACAAAATCTTGTATACCTCACTGACAACATCCCGTTCTTGATAATGACTGAGATGGCTGAAAGAACTTGAACAAAAAAAACAGAACAAAACATGAACTTCAGACAATTTATCCACAATTCTGATACCAATGTACCCCTTATTTCAAAATAGGAGAAATACAATAAAAATTAAACAGACAGATGTTTTTGGTTGAATTCAACAAAAACGTGTGCCTGTGTTATGCACTTTACACTCTGATTTTAGGCAGAAGTGCTGATCAATACATCATCGTCATAATTACAATAATAATAAATAAATAATTCTGTCATGGTGTTACCTGAAGCACAAACAACTTTTTAGATCTTTACCCGTATGTATTATAAAATATCAATAAAAATAGCTGTAACAATTTCTTTTTAAATACTTGAGATTTTAGAATAGGGAGCATAAATCTTTCTATTTGCTACTGAATTAATAACAACACAACTAATAGAAGCAATTGTTGGGATTAATAGAAATTAAATCTCACTGAACTTGAAAGTTGTTAACTAAAACAATTAACACATGAAAAGCTGTTAATTAATAGAAAATAGAATAAAGAAATTCCATCAAATGAGTTACAATTGTTTTGCATCATTAATCTTAAGAATAGTGAATATAAAATGCTTATTTATTTATTTTTTGGCTTTGTTAGATAATTTAGAATATTTTATTCAAAGTAAAATCTCCAAGATATCTCACCGGTATTAAACTCAAATAACTAGAATTGCTTAGCAACTAAAAGACTAACCTCAAGCTAACAGAGAATCAAGATTCCTTATCCATTCCCATAGGTTGAGGCTCCAGCTGCAGATGTCAGGTGTAAGAGCCAGACAGAAATTAGAAGATGCTAATGTAGAGTGGTTTATTATTTCCTCAGACAGTGTAAGCTAAAGAAAGAAAAGATTTAAAAGAGAATACCAAACAGTTAATATAATGCTCTGTATGCAGGGGTGGATTTTGACCTTTTGGGGCTTCCTAGGCTAATGAAATTATGGGGCCCTCCTCAGACAAAGCAACCTTCTAATTTGCCCACACCCATCTTGAATAATTTTTTTTACTCCTGACATTTTAGCATCATTTACATAGCTTGAAATAAACATATTGCAAATTCTTTAAACAAACTAGAATAGCTATCTTTTGTCTGTCAAAAAAAAATATTCTTTAAGAAATACTACTATTTTACTATTTATTGTAAACCAAATAAGTACATATTTCAACACAACCATAGTAAAACAAACATTTTTATGATCAGCATTATAACAATAAAACAATTAAAATAAATATGAGTTTGTCATATTGATATCATTTCAGTTTATGAAACTATTTAGAAGTTATAATATCTAGAAAATTAAAATCATTGTATATCACAAGGACAGTTACCATTATGGAATAGGTTAAACAATCTTCCCAATTTTTTTCCACTATACTCTCCTCAACCTCAAGTTTCTCAACACTATTTTTTATTTCTATTTATGACTTGTAAAATTTACTGTATATAAAGATTGACTGAAGCATGTAGGTTTTAGCAAAGACCATCCTTATTGTGGGCTGGCTCTACAGAATCACAAAGAACTGTACCAAAGAACAGAAACTACATCACTGAAGACTTTCAGCATCAGCAACAACTAAAATGGATAGCACTTGAAGAGAGAATAATGACATAATCAAGATGTTAACATTCCACGTTACCTCAAACAAATGGTTAGAAAAGACCCCTCCCCACTCACAATCAATACTGGAAAGAGCAATAACAGTTACTGCACATGAGAAACCTATTATCCCGAAAAAAAAATGTTTCAATAGAAAGATTTCATTCAATAAATTAAGTTCAAGTAACTTATCTAATTAACCAACACAAGAGTTTTGCATTGAGATGCTCATCAAAGACAGATGTTTGATAAATCTATTGAACTTATTATCAGATCCCATATTTATACTCTTTCTGAGCAAATGAATGTATAATTGAAACTTTCAAATATCAAATTTGAAATTCTTGACTTAACTGGAAAGAAAATTGCATTTTTTTTTATATAGTATATTTATATTACGTAAAATGATATTTTTTTAGTGCATACACGTTTGAAATAGATGTTTTTTTTAAATTTTAAACAGTGTGTATTATATCTATTGGCCTGTGCACTCAAGAAACTAAATAAAGAAAATATGCTCTCCAGCAGGGTTTGAAACTGCATCCTCCTTTGTAGGAGAAACCACCATTTGGTCTGCCAGTGTGATTTAGATTGCTCAGCCATAGAGAGCATCACAGCTCAACAAGGACCTTTTTACCCTTTTAAAGAATGCACACATCCTAATTCAATTATTCTAGAAAACCTATATCTGCTGAGTTTCATATCCAAAACATAAACAAAGCAAAGTACAGAAAAATGTGGAGAGCCATGATCGCCAACATCCTGAAGGAAGAAGAGGAATTGTAGAGAACATGTCTGTCATATATAAAATACTCTTCTAAATATAAAATAAACTTGTAAAATCTTTGTCCATGTCTGATCCCAAAGTAAGCCATGATATGATATATTGTGTACAGAATAAACCAGCTTATGCACAAACATGGTTTTGAGATAAATAAAATTTATAATCATGGAATCAAATTCAATGAATATTTAAAATCATTCATCTTTCTTATTTCCCTTTCTTTTTATAGTCCCTTTCTTTACTCCCACAATCGACTGACATTTTTACAAATAAGGTCAGATTTGTTTAAAGTTCACTTAGTGAGGATTAAATTCATCATCTGCAGCTTGAGTTACACATTCGTCTTCTGTTTATGTGCTCACTGTATTTATTTTACATTTTGATATTCTCTATATTATCAATGGTATTTTCTACTACATAAACACATCAGATAAAAAAGTCAGTGAATGGGAAAACAAAAAGCTAACAAAATTAAGAAAAGAAACAGAAATAAATTAAAAATGTAGGCATATTAATTATATGACTATAATATGAATAGATGTGTAAATTATGTAAATACCAGTTTATGCATACTGTGAAAACACTGACAATGATATCATACTTAAGTAATTTTGCAATTGCAGTGTTTATATTTTCTGCATGTGTAATCTAGGATTTTTATCAACACAACTATATTGTTGTAAGAAAGAATTCTGCTTTTTAAAATCATTAAAAGTAAAAAAATATCCCAAGAAAGTTAACACAAAACAAGAAAAATAAATGTATTGTACGAGCAGTCTGAAATTTTTATTTAATGAGATATTTTATTATAACACAGGGCATGTTCTTTTATAGGCATTGAGCTTGTGTCCTATTACCAAGACAAGAGAATATCTCATTTAGTTAATTGGGGAGATCAGACTGCATAACCAATAAACTTTTTGCTAATTAATTTCTGTCTCACTCTTATTTCACAGTGTTAAAAGTTAATGGATTAAAATACAAATAATCTGTGTTCTTTTTCTTTCGATAAAAAAAAAACAAAAATAAAACGTAGGAAAAATATTTGCTTAAATCTTTTAAGTTTTATTTACATTGCTTACATTGTTCAGACTGTTGTCCTCATCTTTATTGCCATATTCACGATGTTTGAAAAAGACCAGAGAGTACAACAGCCAGAACATCGTGAATATGGCAATAAAGATGAGGACAATAGTCCAAATAATATAAATAATTACAATACCTCATCTCAGAAATATAGACAGACTTAAGTTTTGTCACTACATCTTCAGACTAATTGGTCTTTTAAACGCTCTCAATTCTATATTCAGAAAACATGCATTTAGAATGCTCAACTACAGAAATAAATCATTGTGAATTACTATAAGCAGTAAAAAAAACTATTGGTAACTAATGTCAACCACAAACTACAAGCAAAGATCATTTTTTCTCTTGAAAATATTTTTTTAAATGAGTCAAATTCTTTTAATACTTTTAAATCATTTCTTATTCTTGTTATTCAATAAGTTTTTAAGTTTTATTTTTCTATGTAAAAAAGAAAAACAAACACTACAATCACATGATTTAATACATACCCTGCCTAATATGTGTGAAAGATTTTACATTCCAGATTGGTGGCATGGTCTCATCATTTTACAATTGAAATGGCTGCTAGATGTTACTGCAAGTTCTATGCTAACAGTTTCTTCTATCGCACTTCTTGCTTGTGAAACTCTCTTCCAGCTTCTTGCTTTCCAGTCAACTTTGATCTTCAAAAATTTAAACATATTTCAATCATTAGCTTCTGTTTTCTTATTTCCTGTTCTTTTATTGTTCTCTCCTGTTTTTCTTTTCCTCATATTCTTTAACACTCAGTAAACCTTTGCATCTTAGTGGCTTTATTGCCTTATTTGGGGTGATTAAAAAAAAGGCTGAGGAATTTAATGTCAGATTTATCAAATATTAACAACTTCTATTCAAATTCAAATATGAAAAGACTATTCTTTTAGTAAAAACAAAAAATGCTTATTTATTAAACAAGAATACAAAAATCTTAAAAACTAATCTAACTTAACAGAAAGTAACAAGTCAGTTTCCATTTTAATGAAGCGTCACCCCTAACAAACTACACTGACTGAAAAGTGTTTGATAAAGAAAGATGGCCAGTCATACCTACAAATTTAATAGAGCAAAGATAAGCAAACAAGCTTTTAAGCTTAGCTCACAATTATAAGCCTTGTAAACAACGAAACAAATAATAAAACATTATACATTATCTGACTGACAGGTGTTCATGTCTTGTACCAAAATAACTTAAGAGTTTAATATTTCTAGACGATTTTTTAAAACCAAAAAAGGCAGGGGTGGTTCCAACTTTATTCTATAAATATGGAATGTTTAAGAGGAAGAACATTTTAAGGGATGCTGAAAAGTTCTTGGCCTGGCCCACTTCCCATAATCAGTATTTCAATTGCTAAACATCCGATACTGATTTAGGGGAAGTAGGTTGAACCAAGTTTTCAGCACTCCCTGCTATCATAATAAAAATAAGTTTATCATAGTTACTTTTACAGTTTTTGAGTAGATCTGATTTTACAAAGATATAAATATACTACCTGTAAGGATGAAAAATGTAAAGAAAGCCAACCACAAATGGGAGGGAGACCGGCCTTAAAAATCAGCAGTGACAATTTTGATCTTTGCCTGGGTTTGAACACTAATCAATGAAACTGAAAACAAACATGTTACTGTCTCCTTGATAAATACAGCTTACTAAAGAATTAATGGATTTATTTTTTTAATAATATTCACATACGAAGTGTCCACTATAATAACATTTGAAAAATGGATTCAATTAAATCCATTAATGTTTTAGAAATATGGGTGTGTGTGTGTGTGTGTATGTGTATGTGTGTATTTATACATATAATTGCATTATGTATGGGTACACACACCCACACACCGGTATTGTTACGAAGTAGAGTAATCTCTGGAATAGACATTGTCAGGTCAACAGATGGTAGCTCAATTGGCATTCACTGTGGCATACTGTTATTATAGCAGTACCCCATTTACATACAATACTACACCTTTCTGAACCAAAATGGCCTTATGCCTTTCATTGATCTTTGTCTTCTAATTATTCTTGGGAATCTAAACTGTTTTTTCTTGGTTTTATATTTTGATTTCTTCTTATAGGGGACCTAGGTCAGAATTCATTTTCCCCTTTCAACTTTATCAGATTTCTGGTCATAAACATCCATAGATTGTTCAGTTTCACTATTGGATTCACTAGTCTCCTCCTCCCCTTCATGTTCTCCACCTTCAGATTCTTTGTCCATTTCTATATCCTTGGATTTCATTTTGCTTCTGAACTGATCCGCATAGGTCAGTACATTTTGTACATTTTCATTAGTATTGCCATGTTGTGTCCTACAGAGTTTGCCTTCTCTGGATTAGATTCTTTGTCTTTTTTTCATACCATACACTTTCACTTGTTGAAAATAACATTGTTATGGGAGCTCTAATCTGTTGTGGAGGGACTTTGTAGTCTGCTGACATGGGGAATTTTCCTATAGCTTAACAGTAATCTTGGTAAGTAACTCTCAAGATTATCATTAGATGAGGAAAATGCTTTTAGTCCCATTTTCAGTCTGCACTATTCTTTCTGCAATTCCATTTGATTATGAGGGGTAAGGTGGTGTTTTATACAGAATGCATCCAATATGCTTTAGCCTCAAGCACAAACCTTCCTAGCAAAATTTTGATACGTTATCTGAGACCAAAGTTTTAGGCACCCCATTCCTTGAAAATATTGTTCTTCATATTTGTTTTACATTGGTGGCTTTTCTATCAGCAGCCTTAATTACTTTGGGCCATCCTGAAAATGAGTCCACTAAAATTTAAAATAGCTCCATGCCTTTAATGATCCATGTGTACCTGAGCCCATAGTTCTTTTTTTTCCTTTTAGGGCACAAGTGAATTTTGTTTTGTTGAAAGTTTTTATTTCAGTACATTGTGGGCACCTTTTAACATAGTCTTCTATATCTTGAGACTATCCTGATCACCACGCTTGTAATTTTAATCTCATTTGTGCTGCTGTTATGTCACAATGTACATCATCATGTACACCTTTTAGCACTTCTTTTCTTAAACTTTGTGGGGTATTATAATATTTCCATTGCATATTATGCTTTTCTTTACAGTTAACTTATGTCTTGATTTTTGTAGGGTCTTTCTGCCATAGAACAATTTCTCCATGTGTTTCTTTTTATCTTGTCTGAAATTGTGTGACGTCCTACATGTGGCAGCTGCTGATCCAGGATCTTGTCCTGGTAGCGGCGCCACTTGAGACACTGACCCAAAGTGGGTGGTGTGATTCTGCAATCACCTCACCGTATGTGAGTCAGTCTAACCCTGGGACACCCATTGAAGTCCTGATTGCAACGACAGATGTGACCCAATAACCCTGCTGGTAACCATGGCATCGGATGTGAGATTCTAACTCTTGTCTTGGTCGCAGATGATGTCTGGTTAGATACAGCATTAGCTTTGTTGTCCCCAGCTCACCTCCAACGTCTGGTTACCGAAGCAACTACTTTGATCTCAGTCCAACCTACCCACGTTGTGATTTGATCTTAGGTTGTCGAAATCAATCAGGCGTCGGGCTGTAGTACGAGCCGAATCCGGGTCAAAGGTGATGCTGCACAAATGAATGTAGAAGAAAAATAAAAATAAAGGAACAATTCAAGGAGTTTGAATGTTGTTAAGGAATAACAATTTACTTTCTATCTGTTTGTTGGATACAGTGGTACGTCTCTCTCTCCCAGCCCACGTCTATGGATTGTGACACTTCTGCGTTTCTTAGCGAGTTTTAGTATCTAAAGTTGTGTTTCAGTAAACGGCTTTTGGTATCTTCAATCGATGTTTGCTAAAACTGGCCTTGGTATCTTCAATCAATGTTTGTTAACTGGCTTTGGTGGAAAAATCTAAGTCGGACTTCACTGAACTGTTCTTGGCTAGAAGTCTAAGTCGAAAGGCGTGGAATTCATGCGGTCACCTGCTGCGAGGCTTATTCTCAAACTCTCAACTCGTAGCTGCAAGTCCAACTGCAACTGTCGAACTGTGTCTGAAGAACTGACTGAACACCCGGGGACGTTCGTTTATATGGACATCAACCAAAACCCGGTGTGGGGCCGGACGTGGTCTGGGTTCTTCGATAATTTCATTTCCCCAATAAGGATTTTCTTTGTTTTTGGACAGGAAAATTTATCACTTTCCATTTCTGGCGACAGAAATCCTTCGTCGTATACACAGTTTTTGTCCATATCAATGTTTTTGTTTCGCTTAATTCGATTAATTCCATCTTTCTTGTTAACCGAATTCCGTTGACCCTCTTTTTCCACACGCAGTTGACCGACATTCAAAATTTCGAGTGTCAGCTATGCGTGTGGTCAAAACCGTTGTTCTTATCAGGATATTAATTAATGTTGACAGACCTGAGATCCGTCTTCCTACGACTTTCCGCTTTCCCACATAACAAATGAAAACAAATAAAAAAAAAATCTTTTACCCATTCTTTGTTTGTCAAAAGAAACAAATAATGTCGCTCAGTATGTCTTTCGATCTATCTATTGCTTTAAGTAATTCCCGTTATTAATTTCTGTGATTAATTAATTAATCAATTAACCACCATAGCTAAATAGTGTCACAATGTACTTAACACTGGATTTTGTATGATTTCCATTCTGATACAATTTAGGGGTAACACATCTATTTCAACCCAATCTAGTATTTATCTTCTGAATTTTCAAACATTTCTAAATTTTTACTCTCAACATTTAGTCTGGATAGCACATTCACATCTGGAATAGTTTTCCTCTTTACGTATATGATGTCAAAATCAAAAGCCATGAGTTTTATAGCCCATCTTAAAATTCTAGAAGATGTGACTTTTGATGATTCATTTCTAGGGTTAAATATCAACACTAAAGTTTTGGGATCTGACTTTAACAAAGATTTTTGTTCTAACAAAAATTTCAAGCTCTTTCTGTGTTCTGTACTATTGCTAACGCTTCTTTCTCAATATTTGAATAGTTAACTTTAGCTGACATTAATTTTCTCAACAGGTACATTATTGGATGACCTTCTTGAGATAAAATTGCGACTACAGCATGTTTACTTGCAGTCAATGTCACTTCATATTTTGAATCATAGATTTTTGCAATCAGTTTTCTTATTAGTGCCTTTCAAAAGCTATATTTTACTTTGAGTCCATTTAAATTCTGCATTCTTTTTCCATAATTCTGCAAATGGGTCTATTAGGTCACTGTATCTAGGTATATATTTGCTATAAAAATTGGTCAATCCCAAAAAGGATTCTAATTCTTTTTTATTTTTTGGTGTAGATACTTCAATATTTTATTTATCAGTTTATTGTCTGGCAAACTTCAATCAAGATATTTCGTCTCCCAAATATAATATTTTGTCACATTTAACTCACATTCATCGTTATTTATTGTCATACCAAAATTTTTAATTTGTTTAAAACTTGTTCATTTTTTTTAACTCCTCTTTATTGCAAGCACCGATATCTATATCATCTTGATATATGCTTATCTTTTTCACACCAGTAGAACTTTTTCAATTGCCTTTTGAAAAATACGGCTTGAAGTCTTAACTCCTAATGGAAGACAAGTCCATCTTAGTAAGCTTACTGTGGTATTAATTGTAGTGACTTCTTTAAATTTTTCGTCAATTTCTATTTGGTTATATGCCTGCTAATTCATGACTTGCCATTTCTATGTTAGGTAAGAGGAATGAATTGGAGCATATCTGATGATTCATGCCTACTTTGTAATCCCCACATATCCTCAAATCACCATTGGGCTTTCATATCACAATTGGTGAAGCCCAACTGCTACCACCTTGGGTAACTTTCTTCAATATGCCTTGTTCTACAATTTTCTTTAGTTTTGCAACTACCATGGGTAGAATGTGAATAGGTATTTTTGAGATTCAAATAAACTGGGTGACTATTTTCATTCTAGACGAATACTCACTTTATATCCTTTCAATAGCTCTATGTCAAGTTCTAACTTTATACAGTTTATTAATTTCACTGTATCCACTTTTAAAATGTCTATTCCCAGGAGTCCATGATTTTTTGTGCATTCTACAACAGTGATGGGAATAATCTCAAAACAGATTTTTGTCTTCAAAGTTCCATTAAAGGAGCCTAGTGTTTTGATGACAGATCCATCAAAGTGTTTTAAATTAAGATTACTTTTTCTTAATTTGGGTTTACCCATTTTTTCCCAGAAATTCCTTGGAATCAAGGTAACATCACTCCCAGTGTCAACCCACAAAGTTATGCCATTCAATTTTACTGCCTCTACTTTTTACAGGTGTTCTTATCAAATATACTTCTGTATTTTCAGTAGGAGGGGTTATACTTTCTACCCTTTCTATTCTCTTTTTGTATCTGCATACAGATTGGAAATGGTCTTTGTTTTTACAGTTTAAACATAATTTTCCTTGGGCTGGATATCTGTTATTGTTTCTTTCGTGTTTTTTGTCGCAATATTTGCACTTAATTAGGATTTTACTTGTGTTTTATGCTTCCATATTGTTTTTTTTAAGAGTTTTTTTAAATCATTTATTAATTCTAATTGCTGCAAGAATTCTATACTTGCATCAAAATTCATATCAGCAAAAAGTGCAAGAAAAGAAACTATTAGAATAGAACTTTCGGTTACATCTAGCTCATTCAACAGTAAAATGATGAGACCTACATCTTAATTAACATATAACAATATACTTCAATGCCAGATTTTTTGTTGGACTCTTACTTGTTACCTTCAGACAATTTTATTTCATTTTTATTTCTATAGTCAGAATTAAAAAAATCTAAGAATTAAGTCAAGAAGAATAGAAAGACAAAAAAAAGTTATATATTTTTCTCAAGAAACATATTTTAGTGCCTAGAAGGATGCTAGTGGTCTTGCTTCTTTTTTTGTTTTTAATGAAGTCTCTATAATAAATATGTGCATCTCTATAATAAATGTGAATATCTCTATAATAAATGTGAATATCTCTATAATAAATGTTAGCATCAAATGGGTCAGAAAATGCCTATGTTAAGAAAGATAACAATTTTTACTCTTTTCAATCACTTTAACTAGTTGTTTAACTGAATATTGAATTTCATATTTATATTATGACTCGTGTATGTATATATATATATATATATATATATATATATATATATATATATATATATACACACACACATACTGTATATTTACACAACAAATGTTTTGAATTATTGAAAATAACAGACATTTTGTGTCAATAAATTTTAATGAATGACTTTTCCAAGTTATGAATAATCCTTTTCAGACAAGTAGGAAATTCCATCAGAAATTGTTCAAAGTTAATTTTGAAAGTAAAGTCCAGGAAATATTGTCCATGTTTTTGACTTTCTTAAGTCATCATCATTTTGAAATTCTGTAACACTGCTATTTTTTAAAATAAGCTATTAGAAGTATGTGATGAAAGTGTATGGAGCACATTTTGGGATTTAAAGTCGTAGAATAATGAGTGATGTTTTTATTCATTTTTCAATTCTTTAGAAAGAAAATTTTTAATTTAGTGAGTTTACTATGTTCTTAAATTTATAATGATGAGTTTTTTAAATGAAGTGGAGATGGGTCATTTTTATTTCTTTATATAAATTTACTGATGCATAAACTGATGTTTAAAGAAATAAACAATAATTCTGTACAAATAGAATACATTTATTTTTATGTTTTAATGATCTTTTATTCAAACACTTTTAAGCTACAAGGCATTTCCAAAGATCCTGAAAATAGTAAATGAGTTTGTTAAAATTAAAGTGAAAATTTTTACTTACATTCCCATAGGAAAAAACTAGTCAGTAATGTTTCAATTACAATTATTCCTTCTTTTTTTTTTAGTCAGTAAAAATAAAATTATATGGAAAAAAATAGAAGGAAATAGTAAAAGAGGTAAAGAAAAAGAGATAGAAAAAGAAAACAAGGAAAAGAAAAGAATTTAAGAAAGAAAATATGAAATTAAAAAAGAGAAATGGAAAACAGAAAGGAAGGAAAAAAGAGAAGAAAAAGAGGAGAAAAAAAACGAGAGAGGAAAAGGAAGAAAAAAAAGGAAACGAGAGAGGAAAAGGAAGAAGAGGAAAATGGATGAAAAGAAAAAATATACGAAAAAGAAAAAAGTAAAAACTTAAGAGAATAGATGAAAAAGGAGAAAAAGAAAAGAAATAAAAGAGAGGAATATTATCCCCCTCCTAGAAGAGAAAAAGAGAAAGAAAAGAAAAAGGAGAAAAACAAGGAAAAGGAGGAAGAGAGAAAAAGAGGAAGGGAAAAGGAGAGGAAAAGGGAAAAAGAGAGGAAAAGGGAAAAAGAGAGGAAAAGGGAAAAAGAGAGGAAAAG